>JBAMNC010001587.1:1340000-1900038 GCA_037902135.1 Cetoscarus ocellatus | reverse complement strand
CGAGGAGAGACAAATGAAGTTTATTCTTACCTGTTACCACCAGTTTAGTCCCAGAGCCAAAGATGTAGTAGTAGTTGCTGCCTCCCACACAGTGAAACAGAGTGTGACAAAAACTCCTCTGCAGCTGAATGAATCCTCTTCATGAACCAGGATCAGGTTTCATTTGCAGTTTTCCATTTTTTTTCCTCATTTTTCAATGTTAATTCATTTGTTAATAAAAGACAAGCTTCAATAAAAACAACCAAAAGCAACAATAATAAATGAGAAGGAGCAGAAAGAAGAACAATCTTATATGATCCGTACATTTTTTACCAGACATGAAATAACAATATAGATAAATATATAAACAAAAACTTTAAATTAAATAACTTACTTCTATAAGAAACATGATTCAATTTACACTTTATCTGAAAAAAGAAGTTCAAAAAACTAATGAACCCAACAATATTACACAGACAGACAAACTTGCTTTCAGATCTCATCATCTCTCCTTAACATGATAGATTTTATTCTAATCTTAAATATTAATTTCAACTTAGATTCTTTGGTCTCACAGTTTCTACACATCGGCTTTTTAAAGATCTCTGTTCCCGTTAAGTTAGAGTGACTCTCTTTATTAAAATCTTTTCTGTTGGTTTGTTGGTAAATTGTTCTTTTAAGCATTTATCACAGTTTGAACGATCCTAAAATTCACTTATTCATAAAATTTTAACAAATTTAACTTTGTAAATAACGGGTTTGATGGATCTCTATACCGACTTCTACTGATCGCTCTAATGGTTCTTCTTTGTAAAACAAATACTGAATCAGTTTATGTTTTACAGAAACTTCAGCGTCCACACCATAGGTCAGATATGGACTAATCCCTGAGTTATATAAAAGACACAGTGCTTTATCATCTAAAGAGTCCTTCACTCTGGTTTTTGATATTTTACATTCTAAGTGATTTATGTGAGATTTCCAGTTCAGATTTTCATCAATCATGACTGAAAACTTAATTTCATTTACTTTATACATTTTAATACATCTAAATATATTGTTATTAAATATTGCTTTGTTACTAAATATCATAAAGTATAGTTTTCAAGATTCAATGATCATCTATTAAAATCAAAAACATTTTTTTTTTTTTTTTTACTCTCTGTTTTTGACAAGAACTGATTTAAGGCACAAAAGACTCATATACAGACGCTCAGTCCGTGAGACAAAAACCAACACTTTGTCATGATCCTGCTTTTTGTTTAGTTAAGTCACCCATGTTGTTTTCATGTTTTTTGTGTCTTGTCTCATACTTCCTGTTTTATTTTGAAAACACACCTGTCTCTCCTTGTTCCCATAGCTTTACTTCCTGTCTGCTCCTGTCACACCTGATCCCTGATTGTTCCTCCCCAGCTGTGTCTAATCAGCCTTAATCACCTCATGTTTTTACCCTCATGTCTTCCTTTGTCTTGTTGCCAGTTCATCACACTCCCTAGTCTTCGTCCCAGCACTCTGTCTTGCCGGTTTTACCCTTTTTGCCATTGATCTAGTCTTTTGCCTCTCGTCTCGGATACCTTTGCCTTTCTCTGATTGATATTCTGTGTACCAAACTTTGCCTGTTTTCCCAATAAACCGACTCCCAGTGAATAATCTAGCATTTGTGTCTTTTCTTGAGCCTTGTTCCTTGACAGGTTTTTTTTTCCAGTCCAGAGTTCAGTACACAAAAAAGCAATCAAGGTAGAGGTATCGAAAAACATAAGGCAAAAGGCAGAGTCGTGACAAAAAAGGGTCGTGATCATGAACAAGAGCTGGAGACAGAGTGCTGGACAGTGATGAGAGAGCCAACCTGGCACAGGACTGTGAGAGACATGAGGGTAAATACAAGAGGTGACTGGGCTGATTAGACACAGGTGAGGAGAACAATCAGGAGGCAGCTGTGATGAGACAGGGCATGGACAGGAAACAAGAATTAGTGATTTCAAAATAAAACAGAAAACTCAAGAAAGAACATGAAACATAGGAGACAAAAATGTGAGTTTAACAGACAGGGTGGTGATCATGACAATTTTGACCACAGGCAACACCTGTCTTAATGTTTTTACATAATAAAACCATGTAGTATCTGCAAAAGAATGCATCAAAGCAATTTTAATACTTAAAAATATCATTTAAATACAAATAAATAATTTGGGTCTTAGGACTGACCCCTGAGGTACCCCACAGGTGATGTTTTTTTCATTGTATTTTATATCCTTTATGTAAACAAACTAACTTTTATTTTCTAAATAACTTGTTATCCATTGATGTTCCAGTCTTCTGACACCATAATCACCAATTTTCTTAAGAAGTATATTCTGATCTATGGTGTCCAGTGCTTTTTTGAGGTCAACAATGATTCTTAAAAAGTATTTTTTCTTGTCAATTTCTGTGGATATTTCTTCAGTTAATCCATTTGTGCCATTGATCTAGAATGATTTGCCCTAAATCCAAACTGGCTGCTACTTAAAACATTGTATTTGTCAAGAAATGCATCTAAACTGGCAACAAATATTGTTTCTAATATTTCTGAGAACTGTTGAAGCAAGGATAGCGGTCTGTAGTTGAGAAACAACATTTATCTCCTCTCTTATGAAGTGGAATCACTTTAGCAGTTTTCCATCAGGATATACTCCTGTTGAAAAAGACAGATTACATTTATACAGAAGTAAATTCTATTATACTCTTTATGAGTATCATGTCATTGCCTTCACACTCAGTTGATCCTTTTCCATGAAAAATACTATGAACATTACCCCTGATTGAGTTGCCCTCAGCCTCATATTCTGTTGATTTTGGATTTTTTTTTTTTTTTTTGGCAAGATTAGGCCCCACTTCCCCAAAGAATTTATTACATTCATTTACTACTGTATTTTTCACACATTTCTTCATTATCTCTTACAAAATACTTTGGAAACTCAGTCTTTACTGTATCTTTCTTTGCTTCGTTGTCTATCTTTACTGTTTATTATTCCTCATGTAGCCTTTATGTTTTCACTACTATTTTTTAATAATATAGTATGGATTAGTATTGATTATTTTGTATTTTTTTAATATTATAATCAATACTATATTGACTATAGTATTGATTATTTTTATTATCCACATTAACTTACCAGTCCTCTGCCTCTTTTGTTGTTATTACCTCCGCCACGGAGGTTATGTTTTTGCTGGCGTTTATCTGTCTGTTTGTTTGTTTGTGTTCAAAATAACTTGAAAAGTTCTGAACGGATTTGGATGAAATTTTCTGGAATTATCGGAAATGGGACATGAAAGAACTGATTAAATTTTGGGACTGATCTGGATCACCTTGGCGGAGGTCTGCGCTCTCTGAGTGCTTTTCTAGTTTTTAAAAAGTATCAATATAAGAAACTCTTTTTTTGCAAGCATTTTTCAATCCTTTTGTCCTTTTGCTCGGTCATTGCTATGGTCTGCAGGTAATGATGTTCCCCCACCCCGCCAACTCCTGTGCAGGCTGGAGGACCCCCGCCTCTGCCCCTCTCTTTAAGACCACAGGCGTGGCTCCAGGGTTGAAAACTCTGATGGGAATGGTTGATTTCTGTGGCTGCAACATCACACGGGCTACTGAAACATGGTGCCTCTCTATGAAACCTTTAGTAGGGCTTAACACCATGTCTCTGTCAACAGCATGGAGATGGGGGAGGACACCAGGGACAACATGCTCACATCCAGGCTCCAACACTGCTGTACCTGCCACCCTGACAAGGTAAGCTTCAGGCTGCTGGCTGGAGTCGAAGCCGGGAACCTTTTCACTGAAAAGAGTAACCTCCCGGCGGCCATAGTCCATGCAGGCCTGTACCTGCAGCAGGAAAGGATGGCCCAGGATGACTTCAGTCTCTCAGCTGTGTCAGCTATGATAAACTTCACCTGAGTAACTACATGCACAGGGAGGACTGACCTCTCCCAGGACAGCCAGGCCGTCTGGCTCGATGCCCTGCAGAACCTGTGCAGTAAATGGCTGAATTTAGAGTCCATGGGAACAGAGCTGAAATAGTGTAGAGGCAGCACATTCCTTTGTGCTCTAGAGTCCAGGATTTCACACATCACCCTCCTCACTCTTGGTGAAGACGACCGCTGTGATTGCATCTTGGGCTGGACGTGCTCCAATATTCAGGAAGAACAGAGATGGCTGGTGGAGGGCATGTTCGATGTAGATGTCCCACACCAGAACAGTTGTGATAGACGATTCCCCTCTACTTGTGTTTTTATACCTGCTGCTCGTGGTACCATCAGTCTCTAAAGTAGTCTGGGAGGTAGAGCCTTCAGTTATCAGGCTCCTCTTCTCTGAAACCATTTACCGACCACTGGTTCAGGAGGCAGACACCCTCTCTACCTTTAAGCTTAGACTTAAAACTTTCCTCTTTGATAAAGCTTTCAGTTTGGCCTGGCTCATAGTCAAGCTGCAATAGTCTTAGACTGCCGGGGGATTTGGCACACTGAGCTTCTCCCTCTCTAAATCTCTTTGCCCCTTTCCATTTGCTCCTGTTCTCGTCTCTGGTCCTTGTCTTGTATTCAGCCTGGGAACCTTGGTGTAGACTGACCGGACCTACAAAGATTCAATAAAAATGAATGCAATTATGTGGCCATTCATTTAGCCCTATTCCATTGTCATTACAGTCCCTGATATTAACTTCAGAGATCAACTAAATCAAATACATGGTAGTTCCTGCTAACAGCACACATATATCAGTATGACCTTGACAAACAGCTCACATATAGTAGTGTGACCTTGACAAACAATCATGGATGACCTGCTGCTGTGGACCTGCTCCACTCCATGTGCTCTATCCTGCACCAACCATCAACAGAAATGACTTCATTTAACATAAATTCATACTTTTAGACCAGTTAAACTGTCAGTTCAGCTAGATGCTATCAGTCCTCTTCAGTTTATAATCATTATAGACATTAATGTTAATATTAGACTGATCTGTCTATCCATGGTTGTATTGATTATTGTCAAGGAATTGTTCCCTTAAAGGTTATAATGTTGGACCCAAAGCTGAAGTCTGAGGCAGAAAACAGTCTTAACAGTTTTATTGAAGCAGCTCCAAAAACCATCAGGGAAGGGGCAAGTCCAGTGCTCAGGGAGTATTTACAGTGAAGCAGGTGAGTATTTACAAAAGGCTGGGTGGAAGCTCTTTGGAGACACACTCAGTGTGAGGGAATCCACCGGTGAGGAGAAGTGAATCCAAACAGCTTATATACCCAGCGTTGATTGGGAAGGTGAGAACAGGTGAGCAGTCTGTGAGCTGGGGAGAGTGAGGCAACCACTCCCACAGCAGGCCAGAGCAGGAAGGGAGGGGGAGAGAGGCTGAGAGCAGGAGTAAATCCTCACAGATTATTCATCCACAGTAACTACCTTTACAACCATATAGACATGAGGACCCTCTTGAAAATGAGATGCCACATCTCAAGGGGCTTACCTTTAATACATTTATATTCAGCAGTAATATGATGAGGACAGATTTATGGTCTGTGCCTCCATAAATTCATCTCTGTCATCAGTTCTTACTTTAGACCCGTTGTCTCTCCCCACACTCACAGCTCTAACATAGTTTCAGTGGATTGCTGTTCAGCATGAGTCTGGTTAGAGGTTTTTCTCTTGACACTGATACTGTCAGACTCTTATTGTGGCCCAGGACTGTGCTCGTAGTGGATTCATGTGGGTTTGGATGTTTATGTGTATTTTTGTATAGGCCTATATTCTGTATATACTGATAAAATGAAGAGTGTTTGTGGCTCTGTTAGAGATGGAGGTGAAGAACATCAGTCTGTGGTTCTCTGCTCTCTTCCTGTTTCAGACTCTGAGTGACATCTGCTCCTCTGCTGGTTTTTGTTCAGCCTGATCACTTCATTCATCACCGTGGAGACATAACAGGAGCAGAAATATGAGGCTGAATGAGAGAGACTGACATTCTGGATCTGTAAGTCCCAGCTGTACTTTATCTTCACAGCTGAGAAATCATCTTCCTGAGGATGATTGTAGCTCTTATCTAAAGCTCCATTCCTCTTGTCAAGACGAAGAATCCTTCTGAATGTCTCTGAGTCTTTCTTCTGGTACCAGAACACATAGCTATTATAACACTGGTCAGTGTCTCCACAGCTGAAGGAGACTTTCTCTCCGACTCTCCTGGTCAGTGTCAGGTCCTCCTGAATCAGCTGTGTTGCCATGGAAACCAGCGCTGCAGACAGAGAGCCAGACAGTTTAATGTCAGTGTTCAGGTGTTTGGTAAAGGTAAAGTTCTCTGGCTCCTGATTGGCTGTAAAGTCTCACCTGAACACAGACAGCACAGGGCAGCAGCTGGAAGGAGAAGCATGATGTTCTGTGGTGTTTCCTCTGAGGAGAAGTGAGGCTCTGACGCTGCAGAGGACAAACCAGGACCATCTGAGAGACCAGAGCAGGAAGACGTGGCTTTGAGCAGAGCCTCAGATCTCCCATCAGCCCCTGCACAGAGAGGGCTGGTGATGATGATGATGATGGTGATGATGATCTCAGCAGAGCTTGAGGTTTTTGGGTGGAGGTGAGAAAGAGCAGCAGGTGGACCACGAAGATGTTGGTGTGCAGAGCAGCAGAGTTTCTGAAGAACATTTCTAAAAACAGTTAATGACGTAAATATCACAGAACGAACAACGGCAAAGAAACAACGACTGAGGCACAGAACTAATGATTCAAATGAAGGATTCAGCTCCAATAAGTGGAGATAAAATGAACAGAAAAATCATGACAAACAAGAAATAAACAATTTAAGATTAAAAATAAACCTGTTAAGTTTGGTAAGTATCTGATGATTGAATCTCTGTCTGCTCTGTGGAGAGTTTTGATATAATTATCTATTGTAAAAATATTTGATCATGTTAATTCAATTAAATTCTGTTTTTCTTTAAATGTTAAATTTATTTTTGAATAAGTGAATAACTGCTCTATGTGTAAATACTGAGGCTGGTTGCAGATGTTTCGAGAGATGATCTTGGTTCCTTCAAGAGTCCAGCTTGTGAATTAATTGTCTTTATTTTTTCATTGTACTTTACGTGTTATACATGTCATGTGTATTTGTGTGTGTTGTTGTTATTGTAAGTAACGTTGTAATTCGTGTTGCTGCCTATCTTGGCCAGGACACTCTTGAAAATAGATTTTTAATCTCAACAAGTTTATTTTCCTGGTTAAATAAAGGTTAAATAAAATAAAATATGATTGAGCATCTGTATCAATCAATCAATCTTTATTTCTATAGCACCAAATCATGACAAACATTGTCTTAAGACACTTTACAAAGGGGAAGGTCAATGTTTTACTCTTCATTTATATATATTTATATATTTTTTTATGTTATTTTATGATTTTTTTTTCAGTGAGACGCTGAAAGGAGGAGGCGAGCAGAGACAGAGGGACTAAAATGAGAATTCATGACAGTGATAATTCATGGACACATAAATGTGTCCTCATCATATTTTTCTCTGCTGAATATAAATGTATTTATTTAAATTTAGGGTAGGGTAGTTATTAAGGTCATTATTATGGAGGTCTGGTATATGTATGTGAGCAGTTACTGATGAATTTATACTCTCTCCATTACTCACTAGTCAATCAAACTGTTTTATACACAACTTTACAGGGAAAAAGAAATATAGACATATATAATAATTATTAGAACATTTGGCATATTCAGAGGTTTCAGTTGTTTTTGTTGAATTTGCCATAAAAAACAAAAATGTTTGGATGAATTAAATCTCTCCAAAGTCATCATGAAGCTCTCTAAACCTCAGAATCGAGCCTCCATGAGCAGATTTAGGTCATTTTCTTCACAGATAACAAGCTGGGCCTCGTTCACTCTCACAGTCATGTTCTTGACAGAAGAAGCCAAATCTCAGGTGTGGTCTCTGTCAGGTGTGATGGAGCTTAAACTGAAGCTGATGCAGGAGTGTTAGGACACAGCTGTGTGATTCTTCTGAGTGTCTGAGGCTCACTGAGTGGTTAGTAACATCAGGGTTTGTTTCTGAGGCCACGACACCAACTGGGATAAAGACCAAACCTCTGCAGGTCGGCCAGGAGCACGTGCTGCTCTCTGAACATGGCTCAGGTGAAGAAGGAGCTAACGAGAGCTACAGGGTTGAATAAAGTCCTGTTGATGCTGCTGGAGTTACCGCCACGGACAAGCACCTGAGCTGCAGTCCAAACACTGTAGAGTCCACTTCAGACCACCATGAGACCACCACGTCACACCAGAACCACAAGAGGAGGAGAAAAAGAGACTTTCAGACGGACAAGTGAAGCATCTCAAAGATCTGTGTTTAGGACCAGAATCGGCCCGACCCAATGTGGGGCCCCAGGCAAGATTATATCCCCCCCACCTCCATGAAATACATTTAAATACCCTTACCACAAATAAAAACCTTAAAATAAGTGAATAAAAAAACTTGTTTGGTATTATGATTTGTAGTAATATTAATTACTTTACATTTGAATCAATGTGAGCTTTTCCATTTTAATAGTTAACAGTAATAAGTAGTTTTAATTAGTTATAGTACTGGTGAATTTTTTCCCAATTTTGTGGCGCCCCCTGGAGGCCACAGGGCCCTTAGCATTTGCCTTTATTGTCTAATGGGCCAGCCAGCTCTGTTTAGGACCAAAGAAAGACCACATGAGACCACATGAGACTTGTGAGACCAGATCAACACCATTATGACTAACAGAAAACAGAGTCCTCAAGGACTTTGTTGTGGACAGTGGGACTTGTTGGCAGAGCAGCAGCAAAGAAACCATTACTGACAGACAGAAATGGAGAGAAAGGCCTGAAATGATCAAGAGAAGACAAAAATGGACAGAGGCAGATTGGTCTGAAGTGTTGTGGACTGATGAGTCCAAGTTTGAACAGTGTGAAGAGTGAATGTTGGACGGAGGGAGGGGGACAGGGACAGAAATCAGTGTCTCTGTCCAACAGTTGAACAGCTGGTAGTGTGATGGTGTGGGGAGACAGTTCAGCCTCAGAAACCGCTGACTGAGTGAAAACTGATGGCATCCTGGATAAGAAGGTAAACCACCACATCCTGCAGAGGCACGGAGTCCCATCTGGGAGAGGAGCTTATTTTTCACATCAGATCATGGTTCATGTTTTCAAGTCTCTTTGTTTCAGACTTTCACTCAGTCCTTGTTCTCCACTTCAGCTCCATCAGTGTTTTCTCACCCATTTTCTCCCCTCTCATGATCTAGTTTAACTGAAATAAAAGTTTTTCTGTGACTCCGTCCTGAAGTTTCCTGCTTGATTGAATTCTTCACATCAACACTGAACAAACTCTCTTCAATAAGCCGTCACACCTACAACTACAACTCCTCCAAACATCCTTTATTACAGTGATGATGTTAATAACATTTCATTCACAGCACCATCTTATAAAGCTGCCAGGACTACAGAACAAACTGTTCTTGTGTCATTCCCTTTTTTGTCTGTTACCAATAAATCAATAAATCAATAAATCAGTCATTTTTAAAGTCTGTTATCTCTGCCTGTTTTTATGGCTCCAGTCACAGATAAAAACCTCCAGGCTGCTGCTCTCTAGTGGTTTCAACAGCACACGACATCACAGCTGTTGGCCTCTTATTCTGTAAATGATTGTTTGTTAACTGATGAAATATGAACTCAAATATTCATATTTAATGTCACACCTTTATTTATGAAACGAGCAGAACATCCTAAGTCTGCAGGAAGTCAAATAAAATGTTCTCAACACAGTGAAGAAATAAAAGTTTGGCTTTAAAGTTCATTTAATGCTTTATTGAGTGATTAATATTGACAGAGTTATTACAGAAGAAAATGCTCATCTTGTTCTTTAAGTAATGAGTCTTATTATCCATATAACTGACGATTTGTCCTCATAGAGGTTGGAGCTCTGATCACACTCACACTGGTTTCTTCTCTGCACTCCAGAGGCCTCCGCAGTCACCAGATCTCAGTCTAAAGAAGTGTCCTGTGTATTAATATGAAAGATCTCAGGGTCTTGTTCAGGATGGACTGAGAGATGGATTGGTGCAGCAGCTGCAGAGCTGCAGACTCTACACTGTAAAACAAGATGCCAGTAAATTACTGTAAATGTAAATTACAGTAGCATTACTCTATTTAAATTAACAGGAATATTCTTGTATTTTCTATAATTGTTTGTCCTGTATTTTTATTCAAGGTATCATTACTGACATACTGATTACTGTATTTTCAAAAACAGCAGCCTTTCTGTTTTTCCATTTACAGTATCTTTATTCCACAACTTTTTAATGCATTTCAAATTACAGCAAACTTGCTGTATTTTAATTCATATAACCATGTCTTTAACTATTTTACTGACCATGTATTAGCAGGATATAATTTTGTTAAAAAAAAAATAAATAACATACATCATTTCTTATGCAATAAAATACATTTTCTCAAAAAATGGTTTCACCCAAATATGTGAACATTACTGAAAAAAAAATCCTACCTGCTACTGGTCAGTTTTCCTGGGAAAACTGAATTTTTCTCCTGATCCATTACCATTTTCAGTATTTACTGTATGGACATTTTACAGTAAATAATGGTAGATCTTATGGTAAATGCTGAGAATTTCACAAAAATCTGAATGTTTTCCCACAATATTTAGGCATTTACAGTAATTTACTGCATAGCTGTTTACAGTAGGTAGCTGTAGGCATTGCAGTAAAATGCTGTTAAGTTTACAAAAATCATTTACAGTGCAGATGAAATAGGTCTTATGGTTTATAAGAACAGCATGCACAGCCAGGCACCTTAAATTCATGTGTCCATTTACACATGTACATAGACATACAAAGGGACTCACACATATATATAAGCCAACTCAGTACACGTCCACGGAAAAGCTCCTTCATTACAGAAAATTAAGTAACTCTGATCAGTCAGGTTAAAGCCCTGGTCTCTGTGGTCCTGATGTGTCCTGTCCCTGATCTCCTTCATAGATGTCCTGGTGTCAGGATACAGTCCTCCCTGCAGAGACACCACTGTCCTCCGCTGGACCAGTTCAGCTGCTGCAGACAGAAGAGCTCACACAGAGGAGACGAGGAAAACAATCTAAAGCAGTCACAGAGGGGCCAAAATATAAAACACAGTCAAAGATGCAGGCCTCAGATGAATATTTATTGAATAGTCTAAAACAGATTGTATTTTCATTAGAAATGTACAATTTGAACAGCGCATTAATTGTCAGGCAAACTTAGAAGTCACTTTAGTATGAGTGATGGAAGTGCTATTTAACAGAGAGCCACTAATATAAGCCATGAAATTATCCTTAGGGCCAAATCTGAATATATTGTGGGACTGATCTAAAGGTCATAAAGGTCATGTCTGTCAAACAGGAGACTTCAAATACGATCATTTTTATGTCACAGAAAGAAAACAGGATATAATATCACAAGGAGCACATGTGGGGAGCTCATCGGTCAATTTAATCAACATTTTCACATCAAATTATTCTTTTGTGATTTAATACTCCAGAACAAATGATGATTGACAGGTGACAACAATCAGCTCTGAGCAGAAACATGAACAAAAATGAAGAAGAATGAAAATACAGAAGTTAACCCACTGTCCCTGAAATAAATGACTTCTGTCTATTTAAGTTTACATAACTCAGCAGAGAGTCCAGCGTAATGAAAAAAAATTCCTAGTCCAACACGTAGAGGCTGAGTGAAGGTGGTCTGGACTCTGTGGATCAGAGTCATGGTCTCAGAGACTCTGTAGAAGGACAGAATACCTGCTCTGTGATCCAGGTACACTCCTACTCTGGAGGACCATGGACCTGAGACAAAAGTGGGGATCTTGTTGTACCAAAAGTCATATCTGTCTCTGTAACAATTTAACGACCATGACTTGTTATTACGTCCAAACTCACATTCATTTGACCTCCCTGTTCTCCTTATAGTCATATATGAGACTGCAACACAAACTCCTCCTGTCAGCTCCACCTCCCAGTAACAACGTCCAGTCAGACTCTCTTCACTCAGGACCTGACAGCAATCAGTGAATCTGTCTGGGTGATCAGGATAAGACTGACCTGGAAACACTGATGTTACTTTTCTGTTCCCATCAGATAATAACAGTCGTCTGTATGCAGTGTTTGGATCCAGTGTGATGTCTCGTGAATATCTGAAGAACTCAGCTCTGGTCCTGGGCTCTGATTCTGACAGTAAAACATCCACTTGAGTCACTGTCTCTGAGATGTTTGTCCATGCTCCATGACTCTTTAATGGTTCTGAGTGAAAATGAGTCTGAAGGTCTTCCTCACAGAAAGAGGCCAGACACTGCAGACAGGACTTCTGGGCTTTGAGTTTCCTCCCAGTGCAGACATCACAGGCCACATCTTCAGCTCCAGCATAGCAGTGATCAGCAGGAGCAGCTTGGAGTCCAGTCTTCTTCATGTCCTCCACTAAATCTGCTAACATGGTGTTTATCTTCAGGACAGGCCTCAGCCAGAAGGTCTGTCTACACTGAGGGCAGCTGTAGACCCTCCTCTGATCTTCTGTATCCCAGTGGTCTTTGATACAGCTCCTACAGTACTTGTGTCCACAGGCTGTAGTCACTGGATCATTCAGCAGATCCAGACAGAGGGAACAGCAGATTGTCTCTTGGTCCACTCGGTGTCCTGGATGATCCATGTCTCCTCTCAGTGTCAGAAAGTTCCTTTTGGTGCTGATAGAAGCAGAGTCTGAGCTCTGGTGGGGGACAAGCGTCTGCTCTCGTTGACTTGCTGTTGACGTTCCTCAGCGGCACAGATTCACTCTTTGCTGTTCACAGTGAAGAGGAGGGAACAAAGGACTGTCCTGATGGGTCAGAGTTCAACATAAAGGAGAGGGAATATTTCTAAGTGTTAGAGAGATTACAGTCACTGTGTGTTATCACTCTTTTACAACATGCATTAAAAGGAGTTGGACTTAGAACAAGGACACGCCGCTCCCAACATCTAAACAATCAATTGTTATTCTCATATTAGTCAGCAAGAAAAATCCACTCAGTGCTTCCCTTTTAAAGGCATCGTGGAGTTTTGAGATCTCTCTCATGTTCAGATGGTCACGGCCTGTTGAAGGTCTTTATTTCAGCTCCTGTCTTGGTTCATACAAGCACAAAGTAACAGCTCTCATCTTTAAGCATTGTAGAAATGGTATAATGAAAATTCAAACATCATGTTAACCCTGCTCTGATGTGCTCTTATCTTGCGTCCCACATGTGGATATCTGATTAAAGGTCTAAGTTATTGTCATGCAAGGTAACTGAGCCTTTTCTTGTGCTCCACATGTGGGGGCAGGGTAAGGGGTAAAGTCTGTAACATATCTTTGTTTGACATAAAAAACACAAGAATGCTGTATAAAAAGCTTGTTATTCTAAAATAAACTGAGAGAACCGACTGAACCAAGCACTGGTCTGCTTAGGCTAGGCCTAACAAAGACTTAGGCTACGGTTGAATAGTCACCTCCTAAGCCCTTTCCTAACCACTTTTCCTTAACCCGATGGAAAATGTCATGAGATTAAGGAAAGGAGAAAGGAGAATTCAGAAGGACTTAGGAAAGGCAAACTTCCGTGCAGAGAGAATCCGACTACACTTTCACTACGGTGATCATGCGATGGCGGATGTCACTGACGTTAATATGCTGTGGTGAAACTACAATTTTCCGAAGATGGACTACAAAAAGCGCATCTTAGAATTGTTCGTGTATCGTGACAATGTTGTTCCTTGCAGACAATTTGAACATTAACAACCCTAAAAAATTACGTCTGCATAACCGATGCTGGAAGTGAGGATTTTAATAAATTTGTCCACTCATTATGAACGTGAATACCAATCAGTGCATGAAAATAAATGGTGACTGAATGAAAGAAAGGCATAAATTGTTAAGCCCACAATCTAATAGTGTACAAATTATTAATATTCAACCATGTTTAAAACATAATCAACATCAAATGTCTCATATCCTGCTCTCTTCAAAGAATCAGACTACTGGAAAGTTAAGGTACGTCTTGGTATACTTTTGAGAGGATCGAACAGCAGTGGTAACTTACATGGTCTGCCTGCTTTGTTCATCATTATTCGGTTGAATTCAGAAGCAGTCGGATAACGTGCGGTTTATAAATGCTGTTGCCGTAGAGAATTGTGGGACAGAATAATCTCCTTTCCTTTAGTAAAGGATGATCCAGTGCATCCTATGCTGAAGGAGATGCTAAAGGAAGCATTGAGCCACCTTTCCTAAGCATTTAGACTATTTGAACAGCTCTTATCACGAACTACTTCTGGATCATTTCACTCAGTTAGGAACCTTCCTAAGCAAAAAGGACTATTCGACTGCAGCCATTGTCTAGACCTAAAAAAGATTCAGGCTAGGCCTAATTAAATTTTATTCCAATAACAAGGTCATGATGTTGTTAATAATAATAATATAATACTTAAAGTTATAAAAGTAACATGAATAATGTTAATCTCAAGAGCATAGGTGATTTTAGACCTTTTTAAGGGGCACTGAAGCCCCTAAATTCCATCTAGGTCCCCTTAAGATAATAGGCTAATAACAGAATTTCTTTTTTATGACGAAAAAAAATGGCAAAACTCTTAATTTGATATGTTAGCATGTGAAACAATAAATTGCCTCCAACTTTCTCCATATTTTATGATTTTAATTTTTTACTTAAAACTGTGGTTTCAGTCAACCTCCACAATGGTGGGTATGTTTTATACATTTTTGTCAAAATTAAGGCATAAAAAATCAGGACAGTTCAACAGTAAATCATTCAGCAGTAGTGCATTTTTATTATTTACTGAAATAAAGCAATGTTGGACATAGGGATTTGTGCCCAACAGTGACAAAATTCAGTATGATAGTTCTACGTTAGGATGCAGTGGAACTTAATTTCTTTCATAATAGCTATCAGAAAACACCAGGTGTTGGTTATACAAAAGCTTGGTTGTTTCTGGTGATAAATCATGTGTTTCCAGGCTCTTTGACTCAATGGAAATGTAAAAAAAAAAGTAAAAGAAACTTCTTAAACCTACTTTGGACTAAGTGGTTATGATGTAAAATTTGAAGGATTGTGACAAATCCTGCATTCAAAATTTTGTCAATATCATAGAAAAAAAAAGTAGAAATCACTCAGAGAGCGCAAACCTCCACCAAGGTAGGTTTTTTGTGGGGTTATATGCAGAAATGCCGAAAATGGTCCTATCTCGCAATTTTAAAGAATCCTTTAAAAAAATCCTGGATCTGGATGGTGATCTGGATTAGTCCCAAAATCTAGTCATTTGTTCCTTATTCCATTCCACACATTTCCTGAAAATTTCATCCAAACCCGTCCATTACTTTTCAAGTTATCTTGAACACAAACAAACAAACAAACACACAAACAGACACACAAACTAACCAACGCTGGCAAAACCATAACCTCCTTGGCGGAGGTAAAAAGGTGTTAAATATGCTAACCTTCCTGTTATGCTGAATTACTAACAAAATAATGTTCTAAAAATTATTACTAGTAGCCTTTACTTTTAGGGGAAAAAACACAACAAAATCTGCAATGGTGCAAAGCTCACGAGAATTGAATTGAAATTCCGGCCTCCTGGTGGTCCTGTCAGTCCTGCTGCCCCCCCCGGCAGACAGCAGCATCGAACAGAACACTGGAGACCACCGACTGATAGGACATATGCAGCATTTCACCACAGACATGGAAAGACCTGAGACAAGCCGGCTCCACCCCTTCTATAACATGTTCAGCTTGTTGTCAAGGTGTACCCCAAAGTACTTTTCAGTTTGCATCCCTTCAGTGACCTCCCCTCTCATTGTGACTGACTGGACTTAGACCACCTAAAGTCAGTGACCATCTCCTTGGTCTTGGAGGTGTTCAGCAGGAGGCAGTTCTTAGTGCTCAAGTCACCGAAGGCCTTTACCAGGTCCCTGTACTCCTCTCCCTGACCATTCCTGATACAACATATATGAAAATGATATATATCACAATAATTATAACATAATATAATTTACTGATACCAGTATGGTGTTGAGAGATCTCTGGTTTTAAGCAAAGGGAGCAAAAGACCTCAAAGCTTTCTTTTCCAACTCTGTTTGGACTTAAGGTACTGCTAGATTATTTACGAGTTAATGCTAACATTTATCCATAAATATCAATTTATGCTAACACTATATTATACAAAATGAACTGTGCTCTTGTTTCCTGTCTGATATTTTTAGTTCCTGCTATTGTGCTGACTTAGCTGAAATGAAAGTACCTACTGTTAACCCCCTGTACTGTGATTGACCTTTTCATGGCAGACATATCTTATGAAATCAGTCATGAGGTTTGATTTCAACATTACCTATAATGTCACCTCCTAAGCCTGAAGTGTATAAGATCTTGTGTTTTACTTTGGTTCTTTTATTTGGATGTTTGAGAATGTGTTGAAAGGAAAACAACCTCGCCAAGCTTTGACTCCCTCATGACTGCATACTCACACCTGCATTTAATATTAAAGGCAAACATTTAGTTCAGGTCGAACCGACCTGGGTAAGGAAAATAACCGTGAGACTCATCACACTTCAACTGTCAAAATATTCTGTTGTAAGGTAAACTAGATCCGTCCCACCCATTTGCTGTGTATAAAGTGTTATGTTACACCATGCAGAATAGTTTTTGTTTTTGGAGAGGAGGCTGCACACTTTGTCTGGAGGTGCAGAGCTGAGCGCTCAGCTGAGTGATTTTTACTAACTTTTGTATTGTTTCACATATTGTCAATAAATGGTTGGCTAACCGATCTAATCTGGACTTGTGCCTTCTTCCAAACAGAACAAAACCTTGAACAGTATAATGAATTGCACAATGTCCAAAGACCAAAGGTTGTGTATTCCATCCTTCAAGATTAAAACAGAGGTAAGGTAGTCCAGAATCTTTCCCAGAATGGCTTCATTAATAAAGATATACTTATGTGACAGTCCATGATGGCTGAGAGAAGTCCAGTTCACTGCAGAGTATAAAGTACAATGATAGATGAGGAATTCACAGAGTGTGATGAACCTCAGATCACCGTGATACTCACTGTCCAACATGTTAAGACTCTGATCAGGGCATTCACATACAACACATCTCCATAATCAAGGACAGGTGAAGAGGTCCCCTCTACCTGCCACTGACTGACACAAAGGGAGACGCAGGACTTATTTCTGAATTAACAACTCAGTAGAGACCTTCAACTTGTGAGACACCTGCTGTATGTGCTCCCAAAAGAGCTGTCAACAAGCAAGAATGCCAAGTAGTTCAGAATGAACTTCAGCCGGCAGAATCAGTGCACAAGGCCCAAGAACACACACTCACATGTTGTATCTTAAATTAGTGCCAACACAGAGACTTCCTGGAGGACAAATAAACCACTCGGAAATTTTTCTCCTAATTGTGCATTTGACCCAAAAATGTTTTGTGGCTCGTTGACACAAATTACCTGTACCCCAAGAAAGAAAAGTACCCGCCAACATATGTGTATGTCCCCTGTAGTCTGGGCTCATTCTCAGTAAAGTCCAGCTCTTCTGGGAGCCCTTTCAGTCACTTCAGTGACTGTTGTCAAGTCCCTGATACGACCCAACTTCAAAGATACTGAAATATCCAAAGGAGTCACTAATGCTAACAGGCTAACAGAGAATAAATGCAGATTTTTGCTAGTTGCTAACTCACCTGGAATCAACATGTGGGTGTGTGGATCACAGAAAACTGAATTTCTCTTCTTCAGCTATTATCAGGAGCAGCGTGGTTTGATTTGATCTCTAACTCAATCCACTGTTTTCCTCTTTAACTGTTCCTGTTCAACAGCTCAGAGGATTTTTTCCTGTGAGAGGATCTCTCACAAGAGTTTGTTCAGCTGAACATTAGTTTCATTCTAAGTCCCACCAGCAGGGGTGCTCTAGGCAAGTGCATAAGTGAGGAGTATTAATACAAGACTCGTTTGAGAGCACCAACTACATGGTTGAAAGGCACGAGGAATGGTCCACCTTGTTTTATGAGACTGACTATAATGAACACATGCCCTTCTCTGAAGAGACCCCCTCCTGTGTCCTCCTGCTCTGGGACAGTGTTGTTGTGGGAGCACTGTCACTTGTGCTAGCTGCCTCTTCCTCTGCTGCATTTGTGCTGATCTTCCATTCCCTGTGCACAAGTTAACATATAAAACAAACAACAGGGAGGTATTTAAAGCTGTCTAACTTTTCTAGTAAAGCAGAACAGTCACAGGATAATTTACTTTTTTGTGATTCAGTATGTTTTGCTGGGTAATTTAGTTAAAAATGTGTTATGATTGATCATTGCTACAACTTAGTGGACCACTGGGCTTTCCCCTTTATCCCCCCTTATGGACCGCGTTGACATCAACTCCACTATTCTGGCTGATAATCACCTCAGTTTGACTTGACCGTTTGAGCTCTAACCTTCCTCCTCCAAAGGTTGGACCTTTGTAGTTTAACAACAGAGAATTTGGTCACCAATTTAGTTTCATGGATTTTATCTTCAAACAACAGTTACTTAATGTTCCTGGTCCCCAGGTATCACTTCCTGCCCCACATTGGGCTCCTCGTGACAGAGTTGGCCCATGATGAACTTCAGCTCTAATTAATGAAAAACACAAACAAGAAAAGTAATTATAATAACAATTCAAACATTTTAACTATTATGATGATTATTTTATAATACCAAGGAGAACATGTAGCACTTGTTCAGCCTCTTTGGCTTTTATTTAAGACCCTGAGGCCTGCCAGTTGAAGCCGCACCCCCCCCCCCCCCCCCCCCCCCCCCAGGGAAGAGCTAAATGCTAACCTTCCTCACTTAGATGCTAATAAATGGTGTGAGATGTTAAATGTCCCCAAGTGGGTGGATCAGGAGTGGACGCCATGGTGTGGATGTGCTGAAGCTTACCTCCCCGGGGCCAAGGGGCGTCCATCTGGATGGTCCTCTGAAGTTGTGTGGAGTGAGTGTCTTTGTCAGGAAAAATGAACTAACTGTAGACCATCTAAAAGGTCAAAGACAAATTCAGTCAAAACTCTCTAAAAAAATGTAAACATTTATTGAAAAGTCAACAAGTTGAACAAAACTTTGGATTTTTACATCAAACTCAAAACCAAATCAAAAGTTGTTAAAGACAAAGACCCATAGTCCTTTCAAACTACCCTCAGTTTAAGTTCTGAAAAAAGGTCATATATGAATTCATCAAAATGTTACATATGAATTCAGACAACACAGGCAGAATATAACACATGAATATGATGTGATAAAAGGATAAACAATTGAACAACTGCGTACGTTTTAAATTCTTTCAGCAGCATGTATAGATAAAATGCAGGCTTATTTACATTTATGCTGACATATTTATATTTATTTCCATTTAGTTATCAAAACTGTCGGATTAAAAGGAAAAAATAAATCCTAAAATTCTGATGATTCAGTTTTACCGTAGGTTGTATCTATCAGATAACAAACCTATGAAAAAAATGAGAAGAACATGAAATTGAATGAAAAGTTATCAAAAGCTTGTCTGTCTTTTTTTTTTTTAATCAGCATTTTTACATCAAATTAATCTGTTGTGATTTAATACTCAAGAACAAGTGAGAGGACGTCAAAGTCCTGCCCACAAAGTTTGATTGACAGGTGACAACAATCAGCTCTGAGCAGCAACCAGCAAAACTTATCCTGAAATAAATGACTTCTGCCTATTTAAGTTTACATAACTCAGCAGAGGATCCAACAGAACTATGAATCCCTAGTCCAGCATGTAGAGGCTCAGTGAAGGTGGTCTGGACTCTGTGGAGCAGAGTCATGGTTTCATAGACTCTGTAGAAGGACAGAATACCTGCTCTGTGATCCAGGTACACTCCTACTCTGGAGGACCGAGGACCTGAGACAGCAGTGGGGATCTTGTTGTCCAGAAATTCATAACTATCTCTGTAACAATATAACGCCCAAGACTTGTTATTTACTCCAAACAAACATTCATGTGACATCCCTGCTCTGCTGATACTCTTGTATAAGACTGCTACATAAACATCTCCTCTCAGCTCCACCTCCCAGTAACAACGTCCAGTCAGACTCTCTTTACTCAGGACCTGATACGTATAAGTGAATCTTTCTTGGTGATCAGGATAAGGCTGATCTTCACACATTAATGTTACTTTTCTGTTCCCATCAGATAATAACAGTCGTCTGTGTGCTGTGTTTGGATCCAGTGTGATGTCTCGTGAAAATCTGAAGAACTCAGCTCTGGTCCTGGGCTCTGACTCTGACAGTAAAACATCCACTTGAGTCACTGTCTCTGAGATGTTTGTCCATGTTCCTCTCAGAACGTCCTGAAGTTTATCTCTGAGCTCCGACACAGCTGCTGTCACACCCTCAAAGTTCCTCAGAGGACGTTTAGAGATCCTGGATGAGTCTGTAGGTTCTCTGAGTTGTGACACTGAGGGGTAGTCCTGTAGAAACTGGATGTGGTCCTGTGTGTGTGAGAGCTTCTCCAGCTCCTTGCCCTTCCTCTTCAGTTCAGTGATCTCCTGCTCCAGCTTCTTCTGAAGCTCCCTGACTCGACTCACTTCAGTTTGCTGCTGGGATCTGACCTGCTGCTTCACATCAGAGCGTCTTTGCTCCACCAGACGGATCAGCTCAGTGAAGATCTTCTCACTGTTCTCCACTGCTCTATCAGCAAAATCGTTGATGGCCTCCACCTCCTGCTGGAGCAGCTTCACGTCTCTCTCTCTGTGCTGGATCTTCTGCTGGATGTTTTGTCGACTCCCCTGGAGCTCTCTCTGCCTCTCTGTCCTCTCTGCTGCAGCTGAGACCGTGTCATGACCTTTGTGTTGGTCCATCACACAGACAAGACAGATGGACTGCTGATCAGTGCGGCAGAACATCTTCTTCACCTCATCATGAACAGAGCAGATGTTCTCCTGGAGCTTCATGGACGGCTCCACCAGCTTGTGTTTCTTGAATGGAGCTGAGTGAAAATGAGTCTGAAGGTGTTCCTCACAGAAAGAGGCCAGACACTGCAGACAGGACTTCTGGGCTTTGAGTTTCCTCCCAGTGCAGACATCACAGGACACATCTTCAGGTCCAGCATAGCAGTGATCAGCAGGAGCAGCTTGGAGTCCAGTCTTCTTCATGTCCTCCACTAAATCTGCTAACATGGTGTTTTTCTTCAGGACAGGCCTCAGCCTGAAGGTCTGTCTACACTGAGGGCAGCTGTAGACCCTCCTCTGATCTTCTGTATCCCAGTGGTTGTTGATACATCTCCTACAGTAGCTGTGTCCACAGGATGTAGTCACTGGATCCTTCAGTAGATCCAGACAGAGGGAGCAGCAGATCTTTTCTTGGTCCACTTGGTGTCCTCGATGAGCCATGTCTCCTCTCAGTGTCAGAAAGTTCCTTTTGGTGCTGATAGAAGCAGAGTCTGAGCTCTGGTGGAGGACAAGCGTCTGCTCTCGTTGACTTGCTGCAGTGAATGACGTTCCTCAGCTGCACTGATTCACTCTTTGCTGTTCACAGTGAAGAGGAGGGAACAGAGGACTGTCCTGATGGGTCAGAGTTCACAGTGAAGGAGAGGGAATATTTCTAAGTGTTTCAGAGAGATTACAGTCACGGTGTGTTATCGCTCTTTTACAAGGTTCATTAAAAGGAGTTGGACTTTGAATGAGGCCATTCTCCCAACATCTACACCAGGGTACACCAACCTTTTTCAGCCAGGGAGCTACCGGACATAGAAGTATTATAGAGGGCTAGTTTTTTGATTTGAAGTTTTTGAGTAATATAAATTTTGTCATTTACCTTAAAATAATTAATATGCTTTTGATAGGTTACATTTGACACTTTATGTTTACTTTTTACATGCAATGATTCCTGAGAGTAATTATCATCAATAATCATTATGAGAGCAGTATTCTTAAATATATCCTTTAAGGCATCTCTAAACTTATGTATGTTCAACATTCACAATTTTGTGATTTCTTTTTTAAACATGTGACACCATAGGAGCAAGAGTGCTGATAGAGATGTAGCATCAGTGCATCAACAAAAACTTTGACCCCACACAGGTCAAAGAGAGCAAACTGACAATGTTGAAATTTAGTGCACATGGCACACTTCTTGTTTTTTGTTTGGATGTAAGTATGAGTTAAAACATACAATTCTCTAATAAAGATATATTTATGTGACAAACTATGATGGCTTAGGCCATGTTAACACAACATTTTCACCAGAAATGGAAAGGTTTTTTCCTTTGTGTTTTCAAAAACGATCCACGTCCACATGGAGACACGGGAACGACTGAAGACGTTGTAGTGTGCATGCCAGGCCAGTAGATGGCGATGTAGTTTTGTCAAGAAACAGCAGTGTTAAACAACATGTACGAAGAAGAAAAACTTTTTGCAAACAACAATGTTAGTAACACATGTTACTCGGGAGACGGCAGAAGCTGTTGTTGTTCTTGGTATGCAGCCTTCATGTGAAAGAGTACTGCGCATGTGGTGACGGCAGCGTTTCACCCTAAAATGCTGAATCCCGTCTACACGAAGCCTCACACCGATAGGTTTTCAAAACTCTCCACTCTGGACCCTGGTTTCAAAAGTTTGCAGATTCAGGCACTCTGGGCATCGTTCTCATGTGGACGGGAGACGAAGTAAAGTACAATGATAGATGAGGAATCCACAGAGTGTGATGAACCTCAGATCACCGTGATACTCACTGTCCAACATGTTAAGACTCCGATCAGGGCATTCACATACAACAAATCTCCATAATCTAGTTATAGGTGAAGAGGTCCCCTCTACCTGCCAGACTGACACAAAGGGAGAAGGAGGACTTATTTCTGAAATAACAACCCAGTAGAGACCTTCAACTTGTGAGACACCTGCTGTATGTGCACCTTAAAGGAGCTGTCAACAAGCAAGAATGCTAAGTAGGTCAGAATGAAGAACACACTCACATGTTGTATCTTAAATTATTTCCAACACAGAGACTTCCTGGAGGACAAATAAACCACTCGGAAATTTTGCTCCTAATCGTGCATTTGACCCAAAAAAGTTTTGTGGCTTGTTGACACAAATTACCTGTACCCCAAGAAAGAAAAGTACCCGCCAACATATGTGTATGTCCCCTGTAGTCTGAGCTCTTTCTCTGTAAACTCCAGTGCTTCTGGGAGCCCTTTCAGTCATTTCAGTGAGTGTTGTCATGTCCCTGATACGACCAAACTTCAAAGATACTGAAATATTCAATGAAGTCACTTATGCTGGCAGGCGAACAGTGTGTAAGGCAGATTATTGCTAGTTGCTGATTCACCTGGAATCAACATGTGGGTGTGTTGATCAGAGAAAACTGAATTTTTCTTCGGCTTTTATCAGGAGCAGCGTGGTTTGATTTGATCTCTAACTCTTTATCCACTGTTTTCATCTTTACCTGCTCCTGTTCAATGGCTAAGAGGATTTTTTCCTGCAAGAGGATCTCAATCAAGCATTTGTTCAGCTGCACACTAGTTTCATATTAAGTTCCAGGCAAGTCTGAAAGGTCAAAAACAAATTCAGTCAAATATTTCTCCTCTTTTTACATCAAACTCAAAACCAGATCAAAAGTTTTAAACTAAAAGAATAAAACAAGCAAAAATGATCATCAGATTCAAAGACAAAGACCCACAGGCCTTTCAAAAGATTTCAGGGGAGAGGCCAAGACCCAAAAAAGCCTTTTCACAAGTCAAAAATGACGTGAGGCATGCTCAAAAAAAATATTCATAGCCTCCAGGGCGGTGTTTGCTTTTCATGCACCAACCAGGCTCAAAAGGTAAAGATTTTGCCTCTCTCCAAACAGAAACCTTTGCAAGACCTAAAAACAAGGATTGTTCACATTCCAGTAAACATCCTCAGATCATAACAAAACCACAACACCTTTTTCAAACTAGAGCATAAACTTTCAATCTAACTCAAATGGCCAAGGTCCACATATTTTCCATTTAACAGGCCAAACCAAAACATATCCACTCACAGTTTATAGTCCGAAAAAAGGTCATATACGAATTCATCAAAATGTTTCATATGAATTCAGACAACACTGAGACAAAATATAATGAATATGATGAGATAAACGGAAAAACATGGAGTAAACAAAAATTAACTGCAAATATTTTCAGCTCTTTCAACAGCATGTACAGATAATATGCAGGCTTATAAACATTTATGGAGACCAATTTTTTTAATTTATTTTCAGTGTTCAAAACTATCAAACAGTAAAACATAAATCCTAGAATCCTAATCATTTGATTTTGCTGAAGGTTGCATTTATTAGATAAAAAAATTAAATAAATGAAAACATTAAATTGAATCAAACGTTGTGAATGCGATTATTATGTAATATGTGCTGTTAAATGTACAAAAAAAGACTCAAGTCACATCTGTTGAATATGAAACTTCAAAGCTGATAATGTAAAAGAAAGAAAACAGGATTTAAAATCACAAAGAGAATGTGTGGGGAGCTCCGTGATTTTTTTAATCAGTTTTACAGATTATTTTTTTGTGATTTAATACTTGAGAACAAATGAGGACTTCGAAGTCCCGCCCACAAAGCTTGACTGACATGTGACATCAGCTCTGAGCAGAAAACATGAATAAAAAAAAGAATGAAAACAGATATTAAATCAACTGTCCCTGAAATAAATGACTTCTATTTTAGTTTACACAACTCAGCAGAGTCCCCAGTATTATAACGAATCCCAAGTCCAGCATGTAGAGGCTCAGTGAAGGTGGTCTGGACTCTGGAGCAGGGTCATGGTTTCAGAGACGCTGAAGAAGGACAGAATACCTGCTCTGTGATCCAGGTACACTCCTGCTCTGGAGGACCAAGGACCTGAGACAACAGTGGGGATCTCCTTGTACTTAAATAGTTGTCTGTTACAATGTAACTCCCAAGATACTTTTTTACATCCAAATGTCCCGGGTGAGGTTAAAAAGATATTTAAAAAGGCCGACAACGCCACCTAGGATTAAAAGTGCCTAGGACTCCATTAAAACTACACAGGTTCTTATAAAATCAGGTTGGAGCAGAGTTACAGAAAGACCAAGTTTCAGGGGTTTACAATAAGTTTATTACAAAACAAGAAAAAAAAAAGAAACAGTCCAAAGTCCTTGGTGGTGGCCCCTTTGGATGTCTTCACAGCTGGCAGCCCGTTTACTCTGCCCCTTGAAAGGAGTAGAACATGCAGTCAGACACAAGGACAAGGATTGCTAATAATAATAATAATAATAATAATAATAATAATCCTAGTCCTTGACCGAAACCACATAAAAGTAGTAAATCCCCAAGCACAGCAATCACCCTAAAAGCACTACACATGTACGTCTAAATAAAACACACCCTGGTACAGGGTCAGGACCGTGTCTGCTGAGCTCTAAAACACCAAGATAAGGGACTAAAACACCAGTAGAAAAAAAGGGACTAAAAACACCATAAGACCATGAACACTCTAAAACCCAATAAAATCCCCAGTTAAAAACAAGGTAAAAGCTATACTAAAATGTCTTAAAGACAGAGATAGAGAATGTCCTGTGAGGGTACTTAACTCAGAGAGGGGTGCATCGTAATCACACCCCTGTCATCCAACCACGCTTCCCCTCACACGTCTGTCCACTGCTTCTCCACACGGCCGTCCCCCGGTCACTTCCGCGTCACCTCTTCTCCCGGGATCGGCGTGGCTTCGCTTCTCACAGACCCTCCACTCTCCAGCAGCGCGTCCCCTCACGTCTCCGTCAGCTCTTCCGCACAGCCGTCTCCGCAGAGGATCCCTCACTCCCTCGTCCCAGTGGGTCTGCTGTACGGTTATGCTCCTCCGAAGCCCGTGCTCTGTCCGGCGCTGCGCTCTCCCACTCCCACTGCCGCCTCCGTCCGTCTCTCCCTCTCCCTCTGCTGCACTGCTGCCCTCTTAAACAGTGAGCCCCTGGCTGCGCACCGGTCCCTCATCAGCCAAATCAGGAGGATGCATTCAGGTCCAGGGGGAAAACACACAACCACACTAGAAACTCCAATAAAATCCATGCAAGTTAAAAAAAGGCTAAAAACTGACCCCGTCACACAAACACACATACATCTGACCACAGTGATCTCCAGATACTCTTGTATGAAACTGCAACACAAGCTTCTCCTCTGCTCCACCTCCCAGTAACAACGTCCAGTCACACTCTCTTTACTCAGGACCTGCCAAAAATGAGTGAATCTCTCCGGGTGTTCTCATCAGATAATAACAGTTCTCTGTGTGCTGTTTGGATCCAGTGTGATGTCATTGTGAGACAGTAACTGTCTCAACACAGGTGGCTGTCCTCAGTTTGAGCTAAGTCCTTGGAGCTTATCCTCAGTTAACCCCAGGCCTTAAAGCCTCAACACAATATATCATTATATCTGCTTCTCACTTATGTGTTGAAGAAAATTATCATAACTTTTAATAAACCAAATCATCATCAGGATAACCACTCTTAGTGTTACAGAGAATACATTTTGTGTGATTATTATGTTTATTGTGTGAAGTTTTTAAAGCTTTAAATGCTGGAGTATGAGGCCTGTTGGTACGGAATTATCCCAAGTGTTTTAATGTCGGACCCAAAAGCTTCAAGAAAGAGGCTGGTGAAGAGTTGACAGTGATTTTATTGATGCTGCACAGTCCAAGGTAAGGACAGTAACCCAGTGAATGAAGGTGATAGCGGTGGTGAGGGCTCCTGGAGAACACTGTGGAGAGAGGGAGCAGAAAATACAGGTGAGATCTTCAGCTTTTAATGATTTGACAGGCATACAAGCACAACAAAGGTAAGAAACTCCTGAAAGGAGGAAACACAACTGACTGAGTCAGCACTAGCATTAACTCGAGAGTTAGAGAAGAAAGCGGCCAGAACAAACCACGGGAGGAGTGGAAATCCTCCGGCGAAGCAGTGAAGATCAGGAGCCATTTAAATAGTGATCGGTGATATCAGAACAGGAAACAGGTGCGTGTCTGCAGCAGCAGTCCTCCGGGAGGTCACGCCCACCAGCCGAGAGGGAGGGGGGAGAGCAGGGCAAAGAGGAGACTCCTCACAGCTGTATGCTATCTAATACATTCATAAATCATTAAACCACTTGATTAACCACATTGAATGCTTTCAATGAGTGATCAACATTAATTAGTACCTAACAACACATATTTTTCCACCACACATCTGTTGCCTTTTTCATAATTCTTGCGTTGTTACACAGAGTAGCATGTAAATGTTACTTGTTGATATCCCTGTACTCTATGGCAAGCCCTTTTAACATAAACAATCTGGCTGACATGTAGTAATTTAGTTTTCACTAGTGGAAATTATATTTCAACATGTCAAAATTTAATTTTGACATGTTGAAATATTAATTCAAGATATCTGTAAAAATATTTTTACATGTTACAAATATATTTGTACATGTCAAAATGTCATTTTGACATGTAGGAACTGATTTGCAGATATCTTTAATTCAATTACAGATATCACTAATTACTTTTTTACTAGTAAGAATAATTATTACAGATATCTACAATTGAATTTCCACATGTTGAAAAGGGATTGTTACTAGTGGAAATGTAATTTCTCATTTCAGATATCAACAATTGCAGTTTCGGATATGTGGGAGGGACGAGCCGTCATATTAGCGTACCATACAGCCATTGGTTTACTTTTACATAGTTCATGAATATACAACAAATCCTCCCGCCATTGGCAGTGACAATCGTAGATGGCAGTGGGAGACGTAGAATATGGCGGAGCAAGTGATCAGTAAAATTCAGAGAAAATGTTTTGCAAACGAACGTGCTTATCAACATGGTGTATGCAGTCAAAGGGAACTGCGCACAATAGATGCCTCGATTACAGGCGTCTGGTAGGAGCAAGTATGCCGTTGTTACTCTGCAACAGCTCCCGTCTGGCACGATTCGCCACATTAAAAATTCTGTCAAATGCAGAAACTGCGGTGTCAGTGTTTCCGTCTCGCTCCATTTTCAATCATTGTCTCCCAACTGTGTACATCAGATTCAGCGCGCAGCTTACACGAGCGTAACGGTAGTGGAGTTGCCCTATGAACCAATCCTGTGCAGGTGTAAATTTGCATACTCATTGTGGATATGTGGGCGGTGCTATGGCGTCATTTCGGATATGTAGCCAAATTATCATATTTATTTCGGATATGTAGCCTAATTACCATATGACATTTGTACATGTGGAAATTCCATTTTTGATATCAACAATTCAGTTTTGACAAGTTAAAAAGAAAATTGTAGATATCTCTAATGTACTTGTTACACGTAAGAATGTAATTACAGATATCTGAAATTGTATTTCAGATATCTGTAATTACATTCTTACATGTAAAAATTCCAGGTCAAGATATCAATGGTGTAATTTCGACTAGTAAGAATTGCATTTTAGATATCTAGAATTAATTTATGATATCTGTAATGTTCGAACAATTATAGATATCATAGATGAACTTTGTCACTAGTAAGAATAAAATTGCTGTTATCAAGAATTAAAATTTTTCTAGTAAGAATTGGGTTGTAGATATCATGAATTAGAATTGCGACATGTCAAAATGTCATTATGGATATGTGGACTTTGAATTACAACTTGTACAAATTGAATTACAGATATCTGTAATTCAATTTGAATGGAAGTCAATGGCACACGTTTACTAGTTGTAATTAAGTTGCAGATATCTACAATTACCATTTCCACTAGTGAAAAATAAACATTAGATATCTTCAATTAGAATAGTTACTAGTGAAAATTACATTGTGGATATGTCGGCTTGGAATTCTAACATGTGGAAAAACAATTACTGATATCTACAATTGCTATTACCGCTAATACTTAAACGTTAAAAGGGCTTGCCATAGTACTCAACATCTCCTCCAGCCAGTCCTGTTTGACATGTTCTGATCTATTAAACCCCTCAAACTGACCTGCATGACCTGTAATCTTTTAGCCTTAGCATTGTCTTAAAGACATTCAGGGTGAATCCCAACTGTACCCCTTAGCCCTTGTCTTACCCCTTACCCCTTGGTTTTGCGCGTTCACATCTAGTGAAGTGGTGTCCCAATTCTCCGTAGGGCTAAGGGAAGGGCTAAGACCAAGGGCTACACAGCCCTTGAAACGAAGACAGACCGGGACCTCACTTGAAACGAAGGGTTATGACAATTTCCCATAATACACTGCACCCGCCGACACGAGGCAGATTGGAGACTGAAAGAAGCGTTTAATTATAAGTAATTATTCAAGTAAATATTAATTATGTTTTGAACTGTTGGTTGTATTTTAAAATTTCTCGTTATAACAAGCTAGCCTTTGCAGCCGTAGCTACAGCTATTGTCGCATCTGCCTACATCACAGCTAGCGAGTGGCTCTGGGTGATGACGTAACGGGAATCGAGAGGTGTCTTATTTCTCAGCAGTGTGTTTTCACCCCTTCCCCTTGGCCCTCAAAACAGAGGGCTAAGGGGAAGGGTTAGGGGAAAGGGTAAGACGAAGGGGAAGGGCTAAGGGGTAGAATTGGGATTCAACCTTATCCTTCTTGTTTCAGTCCAAAGTTTGTTGTTTCAGCACTTTTCCTTTCCTGAGTAGCCTCAGTAGACCCTCTGTATTCCGTTTTATTTGTTGTTTTTTAAATGTCGTGTCAAATTGGTGTTAGTAAAAACTCTCCTTATACTACCTATACGTAAAATGGTAGTTTTGCAGACACTCAGAGTGGCCATTGGACGTTTTTGGCTGTCTAAATTTAAATACCTCCACACCGCTAACATTAGCACGGCTATCACAGAGCTGCTAATGCTAAATCACATTTGCTACCTGCCATAAAGTGTGCTCAAGTGATGTAACAATCCGGGTGACATGATCAGCATAGATTCCAATCTCTGATCAATTAGAAAATGCAGATATCAGGCCCAATCTGATAATTTACTGATACCAATATGGTGTTGAGAGATACCTAGTTCCAAGCAAAGGGAGCAAAACACCTCAAAGCTTTCTTTCCCAACTCGGTTTGGACTTTGGGTGCAACAAATTGAACAATATCCAAAGACCAAAGGTTGTGTATTCCATCCTTCAAGATTTAAAGAGAGGAAAGGATCCAGAATCTTTCCCAGAATGGCTTCATAAATAAAGATATACTCATGTGACAGTCTATGATGGCTTAGAGAAGTCCAGTTCACTGCAGAGTTTAAAGTACAATGATGGGTGAGGAATCTTGTGATGAATGTCAAAGCACCATGATACTTGCTGTCCCACATGTGAAGACTCTGAGCGGGGATATTCATATCACATCTCCATAATGAAGAACAGGTGAAGAGGTCCCCTCTACCCTGAAACTTTCTGACACAAAGGGAGATGCAGGACTTATTTCTGAAATAACAACCCAGTAAGACCTTCAACTTTTAGCCACATCCTGATGGTCTCCCTAAAGATGAGCTGTTAATAAGCAAGAATCCTAAGTAGTTCAGAATGAGCTTTAGCCGGCAGAATCAGTGTGCATTATAATAATCATTCAAACATTTTTAACAATTGCGATAATTATTTTATAACATCAAGGAGAACATGTAGCACTTGTTTAGCCTCTTTGGCTTAAATACACAACTTGTTTTTATTGAAGACTGCCCTGAGACCTGCCATTTGAAGCCGGCCCCCCGGGGAAGAGCTAACTGCTAACCTTCCTCTGTGGATGTGCTGAAGCTTACCTCCCCGGTGCCAAGGGGCGACCGTCTGGATGGTCCTCTAAAGTTGTGTGGAGTGAGTGTCTTTGTCAGGAACAATGAACTAACTAACTGCAGACCATCTAAAAGGTCAACAAATTCAGTGAAAACTCTCTCCAAAAGTTTAAACATTTATTGAAAAGTCAAGAAATTGAACAAAACTTTGGATTTTTACATCAAACTCAAAACCAGATCAAAAGTTTACACTGAAAATAAGAATGAAACAACAACAACCAAGAAATGATCATCAGAGTCAAAGACAGAGACCCATAGGCCTTTGAAAAGTTTTCAGGAGAGAGGCCAAAACCCAAAAAAGCCTTTTCACAAGTCAAAAATAAAGTGAGGTATGCTGAAAAAAATATTTGAAGCCTCTAGGGCGGTGTTTGCCGGGCTCTTTAGCTGTTTTGTTAAGTGTCTAAATGTCCATTTCTTTCGTAGCGTGTCCCTTGGTGCTTCTCTGAGCTGTCTGCGTGTACTCCGGTAGTTTTGAGGTGGTAAGTGTCCTTCCCTCTCAGCGTTGTGGTGTTTGTGTTTTGGCTAATGCTAGTGTGGTCGCAGGTAATCGCTGGTGGCAGTCCTGAGCTCTCTCCCTCTCTTGTTCATCCTCCGTGTGTGCGTGCATGTTCGCCTTTGTCAGGTAAAAATTAACTATAGCTTATAGCTGCATTATATCATTTAGTGTAGTAGGATTAATATTATTTTCTTGGGTTAGGTGGGACTGAGATCAGGGCCGCTGTGGTCAGCTGTGGGTGACGCTCTGCAGCTGCCTTGTCTCCGGGGGACGCACCGGTGCTGCTTTGTCTCCCCTGAGGCTCCGCTGCTTCGTCTCCTCTGAAGCTCGGCTGCTTAATATGTGCAGCTGCTTGATCTGTGCTGCTACTTTTACTCTGCTGCTCTCTGTCCTCACGGACGCTCTGCTGCAGCTCCGTCTCCACGCTGCTGTCAAACGCCCTGCATGTGGCTAGCAGGACAATTTTTAATCTTGTTTTAAGGTTTGGGTATGAGTGGGTGTGGGTTACAACCCTGTTAAGTTTGAGTTAACTTAAGTTTATTTCGATAGTTTTGTGGTTTCTGTTTATTTTGATTATCTTGATTACACCAATTGCTTTATTATTATTATTCAATTGGAGGGATAGTTTACATGAAATTTTGATATTTTTTTGGGTTGGGTTTAGTGAGCATTGATGTTTTGCTTTAATCGGGCAGTTATTTTGTGTTTCTGTTTATTTTGCTAAGTTTATTAGCCCATAAAGTGTTTAATCGTTAGTTTCTAATTTGTTTTGTCTTGGTTGTTCTTTTGATTTTGTTGTTGCAGCCCCACTAATTTGTTTTCTCCCCCCTTTCAGGACTGGAGGCTGGTGGTGGTGCTGGTGCTGGTGATTGGGTGGTGGTGTCCCCCTCTTGTTTCGTGTGCTGTGCTGTCCTGGGATTTGGGTTATTCACTAAAGGTCACATGTGCGTGTGGGTGATACACTTTATTTTTGTTTAGTGGAGCACTCCCCCCTGACGCTAACTCCTGTCCACCGATTAGCCTCAGTTCCTGACTGGGTCCCCAATTCCCCCGTGTGGATGATATTTTTGATTTTCTTTGATTTTAAAATTGTTTTATAAAAATTGATTGTTTTTAAGAAGTGAACCACGTCTCAGCTCGAGTTTGTGAACCTGTGTGTCCTTATTAACATACAATTATTCCCTGGGTGAAATCCCCAGGGTGGCGTTGTTGGGCAACAAGCTGCATTTCTACAGTCATATGGTGTTTATCTAGTGCTATCTTTACCCTTTATCTGCCACATAACAATTGAATATGATGTGATAAAATGAAAAAGATGGAGAAAACAAAACTAATTCAACAACTGCATACATTTTCAATTTTTTCAATAGCATGTACAGGTAATATGTAGGCTTATTAATATTTAAGCTAACAAATTTTTATCTATTTTCTGTTCTTGTGGTCAAAACTATGAAAATTAAAGAGAAAAAATAAATCCTAGCATCCTAATAATTGGATTTTGTAGGAGGTTGTATTTGTCAGATTACAAACATGAAATGAAGCAAAAGAACATTAAATTGAAAAAAAAGTTCTAAATGTTTTTATTATTGCACTATGTGCTGTTTAATATACAAGAAAGACACATAACTGTCACATCTGTTGAACAGGAGACTTCAAATACGATCATTATGTCTTAGAAAGAAAACAGGATTTAAACTCACAAAGACCTTGTGTGACGAGCTCCTCTGTCATTTTTCAATCAACATGTTTACATCAAATTATTCTTTTGTGATTGAATACTCAAGAACAAATTAGAGAACCTCAAAGTTCTGACAGGTGACAACATTAGCTCAGAGCAGCATACATGAATAAAAGTGAAGAAGAAGAATGAAAACAGAAGTGAACCCACTGCCCCTGAAATAAATTACTTCTGTCTATTTAAGTTTACAGAACTCAGCAGAGGATCCAACAAAACAAATCCCTAGTCCAACATGTAGAGGCTCAGTGAACGTGGTCTGGAACTCTGTGGAGGAGAGTCATGGTGTCAGAGAACGCTGTAGAAGGACAGAATACCTGCACTGTGATCCAGGTACACTCCCAGTCTGGAGGACAGGACGACCTGAGACAGGAGTGCAGACACTTTGTGATAAAAGTTCACAACTGTTGTTGTTACAAAATAACCTCCAAGATTTGTCATTGTAATCCAAATCCATTTCCTGTTGATGTTCTTGTAGGCGACTGCTATATGAACTCTCCTCTCAGCTCCACCCCTCCCACGTAACAACGTTCCGGTCAGACTCTCTTTACTCTGGACCTGAGACCAACCTAGTGAATCTGTCCTGGATGATCAGGATAACACTGATATTGTAATGTAAATGTTACTTTTCTGTTCCCATCAGATAAAACCAGCCGTCCGTTTGCTGTGTTCTGATCCAGTGTGAGGTTTGTTGAATATCTGCTGACTCAGCTCTGGTCCTGGGCTCTGGTTGTGGCAGTGAAAACCTCCAGATGAAGTGGCTGTGTGGTGAGATGTTTGTCCATGTCTCTGTCAGAAGGTTCTGTAGTTTGTCTCTGAGCTCCGTCACAGCTGCTGTCACAGCCTCAAAGCTCCTCAGAGGACGGATCTTGGTTCTGGATGAGGTTGTGGACTGACTGAGTGCTGACAGTGAGAGGTGGTGCTGTAGAAACTGGATGTGATCCTCTGTGTGTGAGAGCGTCTGCAGCTCAGCGTCTCTCCTCTTCAGCTCAGTGATCTCCTGCTCCAGCTTCTCCTGAAGCTCTCGGACTCCACTCACTTCAGTTTCCTGCCGGGATCGGATCTGCCGCTCCACATCAGAGCCACGTTTCTCCATGTCACGGATCAGCTGAGTGAAGATCTTCTCGCTGTGCTTCACTGCTGCATCGGCCGAGCCGTTGATGTCCTCCACCTCCTGTTGGAGCAGCTTCACCTCTTTCTCTCTGTCCTGGATTCTCTGCTGGATGTTTTGTCGACTCCCCTCCAGCTCTCTCTGCCTCCCCCTCCTCTCTGCTGCAGCTGACACCGTGTCGTGGCCTTTGTGTTGGTCCACAGAGCAGAGGTAACAGATGGACTGCTGATCAGTGCGGCAGAACATCTTCATCACCTCGTCATGATGAGAGCAGACGTTCTCCTGGAGCTTCTTGGACGGAGCCACCAGCTTGTGTTTAGCGTAGGCAGGAGATTCACGATGAGGCTGAAGATGTTTGTCACAAAATGAGACCAGACACTGCAGACAGGACTTGGAGGCTTTGAGTTTCCTCTCAGTGCAGACGTCACAGGACACATCTTCAGCTCCAGCATAGCAGTGATCAGCAGGAGCAGCTTGGAGTCCAGTCTTCTTCAGCTGCTCCACTAAAGCTGCTAACATGATGTTTTTGACCAGGACAGGCCTCGGTGTGAAGGTCTCTCTGCACTGAGGGCAGCTGTAGCTTCCTGTCTCACCCTCTTTATCCCAGTGGGTTTTGATACAGATCATACAGTAGCTGTGTCCACAGGAAAGAGTCACCGGATCCTTCAGGAGATCCAGACAGATGGAACAAGAAATCTTTTCGAGGTTTGACATGACTCCTCTCTGTGCCAGTTCAGCTCTCAGTAACAACACCTGTCTGAGTTTCACTTCTTCTGAACTGACTCGTCTAAGCTCTGATCTACAGAGCATGTCTTTGTGCTCAGAGCACGTTGGTTACACCCATATTCAAACTGTAGATCTGGAGGGGAGGGACGTGTTTGGTCAGAGTGGAGCTGTCTGTGTTTTAGAGCAGAGAGAGGAGGGAGGGATCGTCTGAGTTTGAGCATCTTCGGGGTTCACAGTAGAGCTCATTACTCTGTAAAAACAGGGGCTGTGTCAGAATTTAGGAGATCAACTCTTATTGAGTCTGAGGGTTTGGACACATCTGAGAGGACAGATTTGATGACATTTCACACAAACAAATGACTGTCCAGGTGGTAAGGACAACGTAGTGAGTGAGGAAAGGCCATCTCCACTTCATTTATGTCCTTCGGTAACAGTGCAATAATATCTTGTGGTCCCTGCTAATGTTGTTGTGCTTCTTTACAGCAGGGATCATGAACTCTGTATTTAAGAGGGCCAGCTTTGTCATGACAGATGCTGTGGGGGTGGAGGACAACCATGAAAAAATACAGGAAACCTTACAGGAAAATGTTTCGGTTGCTTTGTGATGATAATTTTGTTGCAGTTGTGAGAAAGACAAAAGTGCCAAAGAGAGGGCTGAAGGAAACTTGAAAGAAATTATAAAACATTTATCGAAGAATCCTTTGTTGAAGATGATTAAAACAAAAACTAGTTTGAAAAGATGTCAGAACACGATCCAGAGGTGGCTCTAGTTAAACTCAATAAAATGTTGATGCCAATAGTAGAAAAACACTTCATGAAAGAAATACACAGTTAACAATCAAGGTACATCATCGTTAGATGAAGAGTTAAAGGGATTCATGCATGAGCATAACCATGCAAAACTAATTACTAACATGTCTGCTTTAAAAAGTGATGGGCAAATATATTGTAACTTAAGGATATGAGGATACAAGAAATTTTATTTGTCATTGTGCAACAGGTCACACAATGAAATTAAATTGTGGCTCCAAACAAAAACAAAACCATGAGACATGGAGTGATGCAGTTAGTGCATTAAGTAATCTCACAGCCTGAGGGAAGAAGCTGTTTCTCAGTTTGATGGTTCAGTAGCAGATACTTCTGTACCTTTTACCTGATGGCAGCAAGGTGGAAAGACTGTAGCTGGGGTGGGTGTTGCCCTCCAGTATCCTCTGGGTTCTGCACAGGCACCTCACCTCCCTGATATCACTGATGCTTGGTAGATAGGTGCTGATGATGTTTTGGGCAGGTTTAATCCCTCTTTGCAGAGTCTTCCTTGGTTGATTCTCAGGAACTTAAAACTGCTCACTTGCTCCACCTCAGCTTCACTGATGTAGACAGGGTTGTGTGTCTTTACTTCCTTTTTTAAGATCAATTATTAGCTCTTTGGTTTTACTGGTTAACAGCAGTAAGTTGTTTTCTACCCACCATTCCGCAAGATGGTTGATTTCTTCCCGATATGAAGTCTCATCATTGTTGGAAATCCGGCTGAAAATGGCAATGTCATCCTTAAACTTCATGATAGAGTTCTCTCCATGTTGGAGGGCATTTGTGGGTGTACAGTATGAACAGGAAGGGGCTGAGCACACAGCCCTGGGGGGCTCCGGTGCTGAGCACTAGAGTGGAGGAGGAGGGACTGCCGATCCAAAATGACTGGGGTCTGTTTGTGAGGAAGTCCAGCATCCAGTTGCAGAGAGTGGTGCTGATGCCCAGAGTGTTCAGTTTTCCAATCAGCTTCATGGGGGAGATTGTGTTAATGCTGAGCTGAAATCAACAAACAGCATTTTGATGTAGGAGATGCTTTCTTCAAGGTGAGTGAAGGGCAGTGGAGTGGAGATGGCATTCTCTGTGTGTCTGTTGGCTCTGAATGCAAACTGGTGGGGGTCCAGACTGGCAGGGATGTTATTCTTCATGTGGCGGAGAACCAGTTTCTCAAAGCACTTCATCAGGATGGGGGTGAGTAGTCATTTAGATAAGACACTGCAGACTTTTTAAGTACAGGGATGATGGAGGCTGTCTTTAAGAAGATGGGAACACTCTCCTGTGACAGTGATATGTTAAAAATGTCGGAATGTTTTGTCTTCGTCTTCTTCAAAGTTATTTACCAGACATGATAGGTCCTAGCCCTTGAGTTATCTGCAAAATGTGTCATGAAATCAACCTTGTCCTTTCTGTGTATGTAACTCGGAGCAGGACTGTCCCTCATGGAGCTCTTTTACAGACTGCTTTGATACTCTGTGAAACTGCTCCTCTCTCTTGCAAGACAGAATTACACTCACAAAGACAAGTGATTGACTCAAGACATTTTTTTGCCTCTATTTGCCTCCAATATACAGAAAATTCTATGACAGTGTGTCGATCAGAGAAATCTGAATTCCTCTTCTTCAATTATTATCAGGAGCAGCATGGTTTGATTTGATCTCTAACTCTTTATCCACTATTTTCATCTTTAACTGCTCCTGTTCAACAGCTAAGAGGATTTTTCCTGCAAGAGGATCTCTCACAAGTCTTTGTTCAGCTGCACACTAGTATCATACTCAGTTCCAGCAGCAGGGGGGGCTCTAGGCAAGTGTATAAATCAGGGGTATTAATCCTAAACTTCTTTGAGAGCACCAACTACATGGCTGCACCCCTGAACGGCTCGAGGAGTGGGCCCCCTTGTTTTATGAGACTGATTATAATGAACACATGCCCTTCTCTGAAGAGACCCCCTCCTCTGTCTTCCTGCTTTTGGGCAGTGTTGGTGTGGGAGCACTGTCACTTGTGCTAGCTGCCTCTTCCTCTGTTGCATTTGTGCTGATCTTCCATTCCCTGTGCACAACATTAACATTTAAAACAAACAATAGGGAAGTATTTAAAGCTGTCTAACTTTTCTAATAACAGTCACTGGATAATTTACTTTTTTGATTCAGCATGTAATGTTGGGTAATTTAGTTTAAAAATGTATTATGTTTGTCATTGCTCCAATATAGTGGACCATTTCTATGCTTACCTCCATGGACCCCCTCAGTGGCTGGACCCCAGAGAGCATTCCCCTTTATCCCCCCTTATGGACCACCTTGACATCAACTCCACTATTCTGGCTGATTAATCACCTCAGTTTGACTTCACTGTTTGAGCTCTAACCCCCCCTCCTCCAAAGATTGGACCTTTGTAGGTTAACAACAGAGAATTTCGTCATCAATCCGGTGTCAGGGATTTTTGATACAAAACGTGACTCAGAAAGGTTGGACCCAAATGCATGACAGACACAGTCAAAAAGCTTAAAGGTTTTAATCAATACCAGGCAAGGTTCGGTACACAGAGAATCAGTCAGCACAGGCAACAGTGTCCAGAAAAATGTGAAGCGGGATAAAAGTCAAAACACAGGGCAAGGTTATACACAGCTAGACTAGGCAGAAGAATGCTGAGATGAAGACTGGAGAAGGTACTACGAACTGGCGACGAGACAATGGAAGACGTGAGATTAAATACATGAGGTGATGAGGGGTAATGAGACACATCTGGGGAAGAACAATCAGGGATCAGATGTGATGAGACCAGACAGGAAGCAAAACCTGTTGAGATTAACAAAATCAGGTGAATCTTTAAAGTAAAACAGGAAGCACAAGACAAACATGAAACATGAATACATAAAGAAACTAACCTGAAAGCAGGATCATAACAGTGACATGTTAAATGCGCCCGAGTGGGTATCAGGAGTGGACGCCATGGTGTGGATGTGCTGGAGCTTACCTCCTCAGGGCCAAGGGGCATCCATCTGGATGGTCCTCTGAAGTTGTGTGGAGTAAGTGTCTTTGTCAGGAAAAATGAACTAACTGTAGACCATCTAAAAGGTCAAAGGCAAATTCAGTCAAAACTCTCTCCAAAAGTTTAAGCATTTATTGAAAAGTCAAAAAAATGAACAAAACTTTGGATTTTTACATCAAACTCAAAACCAGATCAAAAGTTTACACTGAAAATAAGAATAAAACAACAACAAAAATGATCATTCACTTTGATTCAAAGACAAAGACCCATAGGTCTTTCAAAAGTTTTCAAGAGAGAGGAAAGACCCAAAAAGGCCTTTTCAGAAGTCAAAAATGACATGAGGCATGCTGAAAAAACAATACTAAAAGCCTCCGAGGCAGTGTTCGCCGGGCTTTTTACACATTAACCAGGTTCAAAAGGTAAAGATGGTGCCTCTCCCCCAACAGAAACCTTTGCAAGACCTAAAAACAAGGATTGTTCACACTCCGGTTAACATCTTTAGATCAGAACAAAACCACAACACCTTTCTTTGCAGGTTCAAACTTGAGCATAAAGTTCAGTCTAACTCAAATGGACAAGGTCCACATATTTTCCATTTAAGCCAAACCAGAACATGGCCTCCCACAGTTTAAGGTCTGAAAAAAGGTCATATATAAATTAATTAAAAAGTTTCACAAAACTGAGACAAAATGGAACAAATGATTATGATGAGATGAAAGGAAAAACATGGAGAAAATAAAACTAATTCAAAAACTGCAGACAATTTCAGTTTTTTCAACAGCATGTACAGATAAAATGCAGGCTTACTGACATTTATGTTGGCAAATTTTAGAGTTCTTTTTGTTGTCTAGACAATCAAAAAGAATTTAAAAAGATAATAAAATTTTTAAAAAGATCATTAAATTCAATTTCAAGATAAAAATGTTACCTTTATCATAATATGAGCTGTTGATAATATCCAAAAAAAACCTCCCATTTGTTGAACAGGAGACTTCAAATATGATCATTTTTATGTCATAGAAAGAAAACAAAGTTTAAAATCACAAAGAGCTCATGTGGGGAGCTGCTTTGTCATCTTTTAATCAACATATTTACATCAAATTATTCTTTTGTGATTTAATACTCGAGAAAAAAATGAGAGGAAGTCAAACCCACAAATTTTGACTGACAGGGGACAACAATCAGCTCTGTGCAGCAAACATGAATAAAAATGAAGAAGAAGAATGAAAACACATTAGTCAACCCACTGTCCCTGAAATAAATGACTTCTGTCTAGTTTAGTTTACACAACTCAGCAGAGGATCCAACAGAATAACAAATCCCTAGTCCAGCATAAAGAGGCTCAGTGAAGGTGGTCTGGACTCTGTCGAGCAAAATCATGGTTTCAGAGACATTGTAGAAGGACAGAATACCTGCTCTGTGATCCAGGTACACTCCTACTGTGGTGGACTGAGAACCTGAGACAGCAGTGGACTCAACTGCAATAAATCTGAAATCATGATCATCGGCCCCAAATCCCTCCTCTCCGCCACCCAGAACTTCTCCCTCACCATCAACAAGCACACAGTCACCCCCTCTTCACAAATCAGAAACCTTGGACTTATCTTTGACCCCACTCTCTCATTCAAACCCCACATCCGTCACGTCACAAAAACAGCCTTCTTCCACCTCTGCTGCAGAAACACTTATCCATGCCTTCGTATCATCCAGACTCGACTATTGCAATAGCCTCCTCTATGGACTCCCTTCCTCCGATTTACAAAAACTACAATACATCCAGAACTCCGCCGCCCGCTTCCTCACTCACACCCGCTCCACAGACCACATCACTCCTGTCCTCCAGCAGCTACACTGGCTCCCCATAAAACAGCACATCCACTTCAAAGTCTTGCTCATCACATACAAAGCCCTCCATAACCTGGCCCCTCCATACCTCACAGTCCTCCTACCTATCACCAAATCCAAGCACCGGACCTTGGGGGATCGAGCTTTCGCCATCGCCGCTCCCACCCTCTGGAACTCAATCCCCCTCCATATCAGAAACTCGCAATTTCTGTTATCATTCAAACAATCACTCAAAACTTACCTGTTCACAAATGCATATGACCCCTAACCACCCATAATTTTTGTTCTGTTTTATCCTTTGTAAAGTGTCTTTGAGTCCTTCTGAAAAGCGCTATAATAATTTGATGCATTATTATTATTATTATTATTATTATTATCATGTTGTACATAAAGCCATATATGTTTCTGTCAGAAAACAATGTCCAAGACTTATTGTATCCTAACACACATTCATGTGACCTACCTGATCCCCTGATCTTGAATAAGACTTCTACATAAACTTCTCTTCTCAGCTCCACCTCCCAGTAACAACATCCAGTCAGACTCTTTTTGCTCAGGAGCTGACCACAATCAATGAACCTGTCTGGGTGATCAGAATAAGGCTGATCTTCAGTCAAATATGTTAAATTAACTTTTCTGATCCTGGGATTAATAAATTATTTCCTAAAATGATCTATCTGATCTATCTGATCTATCTGATCCATAAGATGATAACCGTTGTCTGGATCCTATGTTTGTTTCCAGTGTGATGTCTTGTGAATATCTGAAGAACTCAGCTCTGGTCCTGGGCTCTGGCTCTGACAGTAAAACATCCACTTGAGTCACTGTCTCTGAGATGTTTGTCCATGTTTCTCTCAGAACGTCCTGAAGTTTATCTCTGAGCTCTGACACAGCCGCTGTCACACCCTCAAAGTACCTCAGAGGACGTTTAGAGATCCTGGATGAGTCTGTAGGTTCTCTGAGTTGTGACAGTGAGGGGTAGTCCTGTAGAAACTGGTTGTGGTCCTGTGTGTGTGAGAGCTTCTCCAGCTCCTGGTCCTTCCTCTTCAGCTCAGTGATCTCCTGCTCCAGCTTCTGCTGAAGCTCCCTGACTCGACTCACTTCAGTTTTCTGCTGGGATCTGACCTGCTGCTTCACATCAGAGCGTCTTTGCTCCACCAGACGGATCAGCTCAGTGAAGATCTTCTCACTGTTCTCCACTGCTTTATCAGCAGAGCCGTTGATGGCCTCCACCTCCTGCTGGAGCAGCTTCACGTCTCTCTCTCTGTGCTGGATTCTCTGCTGGATGTTTTGTCGACTCTCCTGGAGCTCTCTCTGCCTCTCTGTCCTCTCTGCTGCAGCTGAGACCGTGTCATGACCTTTGTGTTGGTCCATCACACAGATGTGACAGATAGACTGCTGATCAGTGCGGCAGAACATCTTCATCACCTCATCATGAACAGAGCAGATGTTCTCCTGGAGCTTCATGGACGGCTCCACCAGCTTGTGTTTCTTGAATGGAGCTGAATGAAAATGAGGCTGAAGGTGTTCCTCACAGAAAGAGGCCAGACACTGCAGACAGGACTTCTGGGCTTTGAGTTTCCTCCCAGTGCAGACATCACAGGACACATCTTCAGCTCCAGCATAGCAGTGATCAGCAGGAGCAGCTTGGAGTCTAGTCTTCTTCATCTCCTCCACTAAATCTGCTAAAATGGTGTTTTTCTTCAGGTCAGGCCTCGGTATGAAGATCTTTCTACACTGAGGGCAGCTGTAGACCCTCCTCTGAACTTCTGTATCCCAGTGGTCTTTGATACAGCTCCTACAGTAGCTGTGTCCACAGGATGTAGTCACTGGATCCTTCAGTAGATCCGCACAGATGGGACAAGAAAGTTTTTCAAGGGTCGTCATGACTCCTCTCTGTGCCAGTTCAGCTCTCAGTAACAAGCCTTTCTGAGTTTCACTTCCTGTGAACTGACTCTAGTCTCAGCTCTGATCTACACAGCGTCTGTTTGTGCTCAGAGCACGTTGGTTACACCTTTTTTCAAACTGTAGATGGGGGCGGGGGAACGAGGAAGTGCTCGGTCGGAGCGGAGTTGGCCATGTTTGAGAGCAGAGAGAGGAGGGGTCGTCCGGCTCTGAGTTCATTCCTAGAAGAGGAGAGCTTGAGCATATTTAACTGGTGCTCACAGTAGAGCTCATTACTCTATGAAAACAAGGGCTGTGTAAGAATTTATGAGATCAACTAGTACTTCAGTCTGAAGGTTTGGAAACATCTGACAGAAACTCAATGACATTTCACACAAACAAACGAGGTGGTAAGGACAAAGTTGTAAGTGAGAAAAGGCCGTCTTCACTTCATTTATGTCCTTTGGTAACAGTGCTTTAATATCTTGTGGTCCCTGCTTGTGTTGTTGTGCTTCTTTACAGCAGGGATCATCAACTCTGTATTGAAGAGGACCAGCTTTGTCATGACAGATGCTGTGGGGGCGGAGTCAGTCATGATAAAATAATATAAATATTTTGTCTAATGAATATTTAGAGTTTTTTTTCTCCTTCCAAAACTCTGGAGCCTTTAAAGGTGAGATCAGTCCCTATCACCCAGACTCCTGCCAGCCACATGGGAGCACCTGAGATACTGAAGCTGTCAAGTTGCTTCTCACTGGGTTTGACATGAAGATACTGGTTCGTAAGTACATTTGAGTGTTGGTTCAAATCAGCTGAGAGGTGAGTTTCTGTGAAACAGAAGAAACATGGGGTTACTCCTGGTTAAACTGTCTCAGTATCAGCCGTTTTCAGCATCACTTTAATCTAAAGAGATTTAACAAAAATAAAGGCACCCTAAAAACCACAACTGTCACTACACTCAACCAAGAAGGACCAATCAACAATCAAGGAGACACAGAGAGGGGGTAACCTGACACACCAGATGGACAGTTCCATATCTCCATCACAGAGAAAACAGCTGTTCGAAAATGTTTTCAGGGGCAGAACCTGCAAAAACAACTACAGCTGCTGATTGGACAATTGTTCTGTTCATCACACTTTACACAGATCAATCCATACCAAACCACAGGATGACGTAGCAGCTAGACCCTTTTGTTAGTTGTTAGGTTAAACTACGTTTCAGTCCTTAGACTATCGTTATACATTAAGTTATACCACACAGATGAATCATTAACCACTTATATGTGACAAGAGCCTTGTCAATGGCAAACCCCACCAAGTTCTCCTGGTAAACTTCTGAGGAGAGCATATTTCTCCAGGTATCGCTGAGTAACCATGACTACCATAAGCACTAACCGGTATCATCTGCAGGGGATTTTCACATTCTCTCCCAGTTTCCCAGCAGTGATCCCCATCTTCCTGGCTTCTCTGTTTTGATTGTCCATGAGGACAACCAGCGGAGACATGATTGTCACAGTGGGGTTTGGAGTTCTTCCCATCTTTTTCATTACCAGAGGAGCCAGTTGAGAGATTAAACTCTTACCTAATCCCGTCGGGAGAAGAGCAAAAAAATAGTTTTGCTCATGTTTTAAAGAAGAAATTGAATCCATTTCTGATATAACCACAGATATTGGCACATACACATAGACCGCTTCAGAAGCCACCATTGTTATCAAACATGCAGTCACTTCCTGCTGTTGTCACGTCTGCAGCTCCCGCCTCTTTCCCTTGATTGGGTCATTCAGCTTTTAGCCAGATGGAGTTGTAGAGGATTGGAGCTTGGGAAGATGGACCTACATCATTTCAGACAATGAATCAGGCTGGTTAAAGGGTAAGTTCGGTTTTTTGACACCTGGACCTTATTTTAGGATTAAATACTCTCGTAGACTCACCCAGACAATTTTGGCAGAGCTCGAAGCCGTTTTCGAGCAATTTAGATCTATCCAACGGCATTTTTTCTCATGCCATAGTAGCAGATGGGGCCAGAAATCGAAGCCCCTAAATTAGACATTATCTGCTGCAAAACTCGCTCATTTCAGCTACATTTTATAAATGAATGGCCAGTGTTATCACCATGTCAGCTCAACTTTGTTGTTATGGTCATCCGGGGCTTTACAAGGATGGGTAACTTTTGGTGATGTCATAGACAAAAACATGAGTAGAGCCGCTGTTGTTGCTAGGCTACACGGCTATTTTTGTGCAACATGGCGGAATATTTATCCGATGTAGAAGTGTCTGACGACGACTTTGAGTATAATGGATGCCCGTATCGTTTTGAGCCAGAATATACCGACGAGGAGCTATTTGAAAGGAGGATGCAGAGGGAAAGAGCCGAAGAGCTGGCCAGAGAACAAGCAACCACTGCACGTCCAGGAATGGGGGCTAACTGGTGGTGTTGTTGTGGACATTGCACGGCAAACACAACAGAGGAGGAGTGCCTTTGCTGCTCAGAGTGGGACTTGAGACCAGAGGAGACACATATTGATGCCCCCCAAAATACGATTCCTGGCCCCGTCTGCTACTATGGCATGAGAAAAAAACGCAGTAGGATAGATCTAAATTGCTCGAAAACGGCTCCGAGCTCCGCCCAAATTGTCTGGGTGAGTCTATGAGCGTATTTAATCCTAAAAATAAGGTCCAGGTGTCAAAAAACTGAACTTATCCTTTAAGGGTGGTGGTGGTGGTGGGGGGTGGAGGTGGGGTGGCAGGAAACAAAACCTGAAAGAAGAGACAAGGGTGAGTACTTTCAAAATAAAACAGGAATGACAAGACATGACACATGAGGAAGAAATGAAAGAGGAACTTAACTGGGGGATGTGACATGGACGGGATTCGATGTGCTCTGACCTTAAGATGCAAAATGTTTCCAGCACTCTCTATGAGAAATGAATCTGCACCTGAAGTTTCAAAACTAAGGCATCTCCATTTACTAGCCGCTATTTTTCTTTTCACAGGATGACTCCTCTAAGGTGGCATTACTGTGGTTGTTAGTGGCCTCTGTGTTATCAGAAGCTATTTTTGTGAGTGAGAGGTGAGGGGCAGTCTACACAACCGGTGACGTCACGCAAGGTGGCATGGCTTTACGGCTTCCTGCAGTGCTGCTAAAGTGGAACTTTTGTCACAGTTTTCTACAACTGTATTAGATTTTGAGAGTCATAAATAAATCGATTTGTTATGCTGAGAGGCCTTCTCAAAAATAATGATAACGGGTCTGTGTTTCATGTCCCTTTTCATGTCCAAAGTTTGTTGTTTCAGCACTTCTTTCCTGAGTAGTCTCAGTAGACTCTTCATATTCCATTTAATGTGTTGTTTTTTTAAACGTTGTATCAAACTGATGTGAGTAAAAGCTCTTCTCGTGCTACCTATATGTAAAATGGTAGTTTTGCAGACACTCAGAGTGGCTGTTGGACTGTTGTGGCTGTCTGAATTAAAGTGTTTCTATGCTGCTAACATTTGCATGACAAACACAGGGCTGCTACTGCTTCATCATTTGTGCATTTACAACCTGCCATAAAGTGTGCTCAAGTGGCATAAACAATCAGGGTGACATGATCAGCATAGATTCCAATCCCTGATCAATTAGAAAATGCTGATATCAGACCCAATCCTCTAATTTACTGATACCAATATGGTGTCGAGAGATGGTTCGCAGCAACAGGAGCAAAAGATCTCAAAGCTTTCTTTCCCAACTCGGTTTCTGGTGAAAACATCTTTTAAACGTGGCCTAAATGTATCCAAGTGGCTGGATCAGGAGTAAACGCCTTGGTGAGGATATGCTGAAGCTTACTTCCCCGGGGCCAAGGGGCGTCCGTCTGGATGGTCCTCTGAAGTTGTAAGGAGTGAGTGTCTTTGTCAGGAAAAATGAACTAACTGTAGACCATCTACAAGGTCAAAGACAAATTCAGTCAAAACTCTCTCCAAAAGTTTAAACATTTATTGAAAAATCCAAAAATTGAACAAAACTTTAGATTTTTACATCAAACTCAAAACCAGATCAAAAGTTTTAACACTGAAAGTAGGAATAAAACAACTACAAGAAAAAATGATCATCAGAGTCAGAGACAAAGACCCACAGGCCTTTCAAAATTTTCAGGAGAGTGACCAAGACCCAAAAAGGTCTTTTCACATGTCAAAAATGACATGAGGCATATTAGAAGCATCCAGGGCAATGTTTCCTTGGCTTTTAATGCACCAACCAGGTTCAAAAGGTAAAGATGGTGCCTCTCCCCCAACAGAAAACTTTGCAAGACCAAAAACAAGGATCGTTCACACTCCAGTAAACATCCTCAGATCATAACAACACCACGACACCTTTCTTTGCAGGTTCAAACAAGATCATAAAGTTCAATCTAACTCAAATGGCAAAGGTCCACATATTTTTCATTTAACAGGCCAAACCAAAACATATCCACCTACAGTTTAAGGTCTGAAAAAAAATGTCACATATGAATTCATCAAAATGTTACATATGAATTTAGACAACAATGAGACAAAATATATCAAATGAATATAATGAGATAAAATGAAGAACATGAAAAAAATAAATTAATTCAAACTGAAGACATTTTCAGTTCTTCTCAACAGAATGTACAGATAATATATATTGACATTTATGCTGTCAAATGTTATATTTACTTTCAGTTTTAGTTGTCAAAACTACCAAATAAAAAGCAAAAAAATCCTCAAATCCTGAATTTTGTTGGAGGTTCAGATAACAACCAAATTAAAGAACACAATATTATATTAAATCAAAAATTCTACCATAACTTCTTGTTTATAACATGCATTTTGTTGCTCTTATGTAAGGTCTAATTTTCATGTGAGTTTTATACAAAAGCACAAGCAAAATACTTACCATATATAATAATTGATGTCTGTCTAGTTTAGTTTACACAACTCAGCAGAGGATCCAACAGAATAAGCCCAGAGTCCAGCATGTAGAGGCTCTGTGAAGGTGGTCTGGACTCTGTGGAGCAGGGTCATGGTTTCAGAGACTGCTGTAGAAGGACAGAATACCTGCTCTGTGATCCAGGTACACTCCTACTCTGGAGGACCGAGGACCTAAGACAACAGTGCTGATTCTGTTGTGCCAAAAGATATAACTGTTTCCAACACATTCTAATGTCCAAGACTTGTTATTACCTCCAAACTCACATTCTTGAGACCCCCCTGATCTCCTGATAGTCTTGTATGAGACTGCTACACAAACTCCTCCACTCAGCTCCACCTCCCAGTCACAACGTCCAGTCAGACTCTCTTCACTCAGGACCTGACCACAATCAGTGAATCTGTCTGGGTGATCAGAATAAGGCTGATCTTCACTCATGTATGTTACTTTTCTGTTCTCTTTAGATAATAGCAGTCGTCTGTGTGCTGTGTTTGGATCCAGTCTGATGTCTTGTGAATATCTGAAGAACTCAGCTCTGGTCCTGGGCTCTGGCTCTGACAGTAAAACATCCACTTGAGTCACTGTCTCTGAGATGTTTGTCCATGTTCCTCTCAGAACGTCCTGAAGTTTATCTCTGAGCTCTGACACAGCTGCTGTCACACCCTCAAAGTACCTCAGAGGACGTTGAGAGATGCTGGATGAGTCTGTAGGTTCTCTGAGTTGTGACACTGAGGGGTAGTCCTGTATAAACTGGTTGTGGTCCTGTGTGTGTGAGAGCTTCTCCAGCTCCTTGTCCTTCCTCTTCAGCTCAGTGATCTCCTGCTCCAGCTTCTCCTGAAGCTCCCTGACTCGACTCACTTCAGTTTGCTGCTGGGATCTGACCTGCTGCTTCACATCAGAGCGTCTTTGCTCCACCATATGGATCAGCTCAGTGAAGATCTTCTCACTGTTCTCCACTGCTTGATCAGCAGAGCTGTTGATGGCCTCCACCTCCTGCTGAAGCAGCTTCACGTCTCTCTCTCTGTGCTGGATTCTCTGCTGGATGTTTTGTTGACTCTCCTGGAGCTCTCTCTGCCTCTCTGTCCTCTCTGCTGCAGCTGAGACTGTGTCATGACCTTTGTGTTGGTCCATCACACAGATGTGACAGATAGACTGCTGATCAGTGCGGCAGAACATCTTCATCACTTCATCATGACGAGAGCAGATGTTCTCCTGGAGCTTCATGGACGGCTCCACCAGCTTGTGTATCCTAAAGGCAGGTAACTCCAAATGAGGCTGAAGATGTTGCTGGCAGTAGGACACCAGACACTGCAGACAGGACTTCTGGGCTTTGAGTTTCCTCCCAGTGCAGACATCACAGGCCACATCTTCAGCTCCAGCATAGCAGTGATCAGCAGGAGCAGCTTGGAGTCCAGTCTTCTTCATGTCCTCCACTAAATCTGCTAACATGGTGTTTTTCTCCAGGACAGGCCTCGGTCATGAAGGTCTCTCTACACTGAGGGCAGCTGTAGACCCTCCTCTGATCTTCTGTATCCCAGTGGTCTTTGATGCAGCTCCTACAGTAGCTGTGTCCACAGGATGTAGTCACTGGATCATTCAGTAGATCCAGACAGATGGAGCAGCAGAATTTCTTTCGGTCCACTTGGTGTCCTTCTTGAGCCATGTCTCCTCTCAGTGATAATTAGAGAGTTGATAGAAGCAGAGTCTGAGCTCTGGTGGAGGACCAGCGTCTGCTCTCGTTGACTTGCTGCAGTGAATTAATGTCTCTTATGGTTTATTTCTCTGTACTCTGCCCACACCCATCCACATACCTGCAGATCGAGGGAGGGACAGACATATTTTAAACAGGTGTGGTCTCAAGTTTTAGAGAGACAGGAGTATTTTCAGGTTTGACCACATTCCAGCTTCACATCAGTAACAAGGTGTATCATTTCAGTCTTCAGTGACTCTTCCCTGTTATAAACATGATCTGATAGAGCACATGAAGAATCCTCACTCTAAAGAGCCTGATTGTAAACTGGTGTAGGCATTGGGCATTTGTGTCCTCTGTTCTTGTGCTTAGCTTCGTGACACCAAGAGATGAATATTGATAATTATGAAAAACATTATTATTTAAGTGTTTGTCATTACAGTCACAGGACTGGTGCTGACAAATAACGTGACTTCATGTTGACCAAAGGTGTGTTTTAGTGCAACAAGGTTCAAAGTGAGTAAAATAACTGATCATTTAAAGACAGAAGCATTTTGTTACAACTCTACAAACCCCAATCCCGATGAAGTTGGGACATTGTGTAAAGTACAATGAAACCAGAAAACAATGATTAACAAATCCTTTTGGACCTATATTAAAAGGAGCATCCCTGAAAGGCTCAGTTGTTCACAAGGAAGAATCAGGTTCATCACTTTGTTAACAACTGTGTGAGCAAATAGTCCAAAAGTTTAAGAACAATGTCTCGTGCAACTTTGAGGAATGTAGGAATTTCATACACAGTCCAAAAAATCTTCAAAAGATTCAGAAAAAATCTCTGCACGCAAGTGCCAAGGCTGAAACCAACATTGAATGTCTGTGACCTTCAATCCCTCAGGCAGCACTGCATTATAAACCAGCATCATTCTGTAAAGGATATCACCACGTGGGCTCAGGAACACTTCAGAAAACCATCGTCAGTTAACACAGTTCATCTCTACATCTACAAGGTCAAGGTCAAACTCTACCATAGGGGCACTGATTGGGAAAGACAAACAAGCTGGCTTTTCTGGCTCAAATGGGGGCAGGGGGAACCAAAGGCAGACTTCCTAGGACATGAAGGACATTATTAATGATAAGCTTGTAAGAAAAACCACAAAGCCCTTATTCACAGCCTACTTTTTCTAAGCACACCTATACACAGGGCACTTCAATCTCAGGACCCATTTACATGACAACTTTTTCACCTGAAACAGTAAGGTTTTCCTTTGCATTTCCACAAATGATCCGCATTCACACAGAGACGCGAGAACGACTGAAAACGCTGGAGCGTGCATGCCAGGCCAGTGGATGGCGATGTAGGTTTGTAGAGAAACAGCGGTGTTACAACACACATACGCTTTCCGGTGAAGACAAACTTTTCACAAACAATAACAAGAGTGGACTCACGAAGACGCAGGAGTTTCTTGTGTGGACAACAAATCTGTCTGGATATTTTTGTCTGGATAACAAGCCGAGCACAGTAAACAGCACACATGTTGCTCAGTAGGCGGCTGAAGCTGCTGCTGCTGTTGTTGTTGATCCTGGGATGCACGCGCAGCTTTCATGTGAAAGAGTACTGCGCATGCAGTGACATCAGCATTTCAGGGTGAAACGCTGAATCTCATCTACACGAAGCCGAAAACGTATCCGTTTTAAAAACTTTCACTCTGGACCCTGGTTTCAAAAGTTTGCAGATTCAGGCACTCCGGGCACCGTTCTCGTGTAAAGGGGAGGCGAAAACCCTCCATTTTCGTATCAATGGGGCCTCAGGGTCTTAGGAGAAAACTTCACATGTGCACACACCAAGCTGCTCTGCCACACTGCTACACGACTCAGGACAAAGAGAGGGTACTAACTGTCCACACCTGGCCTTGTAAAGGCAGGAAACACTACTCAACCGTACCTACAAAGGGGAGTGTTCCCACTTTTGGCTTCAGCCCTCACATTTAAGCACAAACTATCAAAAAAAAAAAAACACGTAAACAATAAATAAATAATGAAACACCTCTTAATTAGCAGCATAAGGGGTTTTATTCCTCAAACACTATAAAAATTTGGAGTGAAACCTCAGTGGAGTGTATCAGATTCCTAACATCCTAATAGTCAGATTTTTTTCTAGGTTGTATTTATCAGATAATTAACATTACATGAATTAAAGGAAAAAAACATTAAACTGAATCAAAAACTGAATAAACAGAACATATACAGATATTAATTAAGCTTTTATTGATTATCATCACTGTTCGGCATAATTATTATAATTTCTTGAATCATTTCTCGGCTATTGTCTTCCTTCTCCCACAGATCTAGCACTACTAGGCCAACTAAAAGATCATTTCAGCACGAATCATTAACTTTAGTGCCGTCTGTTTTCTGCTGCTCTACACTTCTGCTCTTTGTTATCTCATCATTTAAGCTGCTTCTCAAATTCACTCTAAAATATAGTAAATAATAACAAACGTCCGACTACAGAAGACTTTTGAAGTTGTTTGGGATGGTCTCCGTGATTCACAGCATATTAAAGATCTCATACTTTGTCTGAACTCAGGTTCATGTTTTTGTTTTTGATGACTTTTAGAGTCATTCACAATCACTAATGTTCAAAAAACCTTCTAGTTCACAGACTGAGCAGCCCTGATCCAGCTGTATTCTCTCTCTGTCCTTGTCGGAGCTCCTGACACTTTAAGGGCCCCTTACCCATGTGGGCCCAGTCCACTCTGATCAGTCGACTGGCTTCTTTCTGGTGATTGGTCGGTTAAAGTGGAACACTTTGAAGAAATAAAAAACTCTATAAATCGTAATATGGGCTTTTTAATATATTAAAAAGACACATGAAGATCACATCTGTTGAACAGGAGACTTCAAATGCGATCATTTTTATGTCTTAGATAGAAAACAGGATTTAAAATCACAAGGAGCTTGTGTGTGAAGCTCCTCTGTCATTTTTAATCAACATTTTACATCAAATTATTCTTTTGTGATTGAATACTCTAGAACAAATTAGAGAACCTCAAAGTCCCACCCACAAAGTTTGATTGACAGGTGACAACATTAGCTCAGAGCAGCAAACATGAATAAAAATGAAGAAGAAGAATGAAAACACAGAAGTTAACCCACTGTCCCTGAAATAAACGACTTCTATCTAGTTTAGTTTACACAACTCAGCAGAGGATCCAACAAAAGAATGAATCCCTAGTCCAGCATAAAGAGGTTGAGTGAAGGTGGTCTGGACTCTGTGGAGCAGGGTCATGGTTTCAGAGACGCTGTAGAAGGACAGAATACCTGCTCTGTGATCCAGGTACACTCCTACTCTGGAGGACTGAGGACCTGAGACAACAGTGCTGATCTTGTTGGACATAAAGACGTGTCTGCCTCTGTCACGAACTAACGAACCAGACCTCTTATTGTATCCAAACAAACATTCATATGACTCCCCCACTCTGCTGATACTCTTGTATGAGACTGCTACACAAACATCTCCTCTCAACTCCACCTCCCAGTAACAACGTCCAGTCAGACTGTCTTTACTCAGGACCTGATAATAACCATTGAATCTGTCTGAGTGATCAGAATAAGGCTGATCTTCTCTCATTAATGTTACTTTTCTGTTCCCATCAGATAATAACAGACGTTTATGTGCTGTGTTTGGATCCAGTGTAATATCTCGTGAATATCTGAAGAACTCAGCTCTGGTCCTGGGCTCTGGCTCTGACAGTAAAACATCCACTTGAGTCACTGTCTCTGAGATGATTGTCCATGTTCCTCTCAGAACGTCCTGAAGTTTATCTCTGAGCTGGATGTTTTGTCGACTCCCCTGGTGCTCTCTCTGCCTCTCTGTCCTCTCTGCTGCAGCTGAGACCGTGTCATGACCTTTGTGTTGGTCCATCACACAGATGAGACAGATCGACTGTTGATCAGTGCGGCAGAACATCTTCATCACCTCATCATGATGAGAGCAGATGTTCTCCTGGAGCTTCTTGGACGGCTCCACCAGCTTGTGTTTCTCATAGGCAGGTGAGAAATGAGGCTGAAGGTGTTCCTCACAGAAAGAGGCCAGACACTGCAGACAGGACTTCTGGGCTTTGAGTTTCCTCCCAGTGCAGACATCACAGGACACATCTTCAGCTCCAGCATAGCAGTGATCAGCAGGAGCAGCTTGGAGTCCAGTCTTCTTCATGTCCTCCACCAAATCTGCTAACATGGTGTTTTTCTTCAGCACAGGCCTCGGCATGAAGATCTCTCTACACTGAGGGCAGCTGTAGACCCTCCTCTGATCTTCTGTATCCCAGTGGTTTTTGATACAGCTCCCACAGTAGCTGTGTCCACAGGATGTAGTCACTGGATCCTTCAGTAGATCCAGACAGATGGGACAAGAAATGTTTTTGAGGGTTGTCATAACTCCTCTGTGCCAGTTCAGCTCTCAGTAACAACGCCTGTCCAAAGAACTGACTCCAGTCTCAGCTCTGATCTACATCGTATGAGCACATTGGTTACAGCCATCTTCAAACTGTAGATCTGGAGGGGAGAGAACCAGGCAGTGTCCGATCAGAGCGGAGCTGGCTGTGTTTCAGTGCAGAGAGAGGAGGGAGGGGTCGTCCAACTCTGAGTTCATTCCAGGACGAAGAGCTAATTTCTGACACAGTGGTTGTGCCAGAATTTCAGAGATCAGCTCTTATTTCAGTCTGAGGGTTTGGACACATCTGAGAGGACAGATTTGATGTCGTGTCACACAAACAAATGACAGTCCAGGTGGTAAGGACAAAGTTGTAAGTTAGAAAAGGCCGTCTCCACTTCATTTATGTCCTTTAGTAACACTGCATTAATATCTTGTGGTCCCTGCTCGTGTTGTTGTGCTGCTAAACAGCAGGGATCATCACCTCTGTATTTCAGAGGGCCAGCTTTGTCATGACAGATGCTGTGGGGGCGGAGGACAATCATGATTATACAAATGTTTTTTTCTAATGGACATATTTGATTTTTGTCTTCTTCCAGAACGCTTGAAACACTGAGCCTTTAAAGGTGAGATCAGTCCCTATCACCCAGACTGCTGCCCGCCACATGGGAGCAGCTGAGATACTGAAGCTGTCATGTTGCTTCTTACTGGGTCTGACATGAAGACACTGGTTCATAAGTCTGTTTGAGTGTCGGTTCAAATCAGCTGAGAGGTGAGTTTTTGTGAAACAGAAGAAACATGGAGTTAATCCTGATTAAACTGTCTCTGTATCAGCTGATTTTACTTTACTATCTAGAGACTGTCACAGTACTGAACCAAGAAGGTCCTAAATGCACGACTAGACAACGTCCAAGATCATAAAAAAAACTTTAATCAGACAGGGGATTGGTACACAAAAGAAATCAGAATCAAAATCAGGCAGAGGAGTCAGAATCGGCAGGCAAAAAGAAATGTCAAAAATGTACTTAACGAGATCAGAAACACGGAGGGAAACATGAGGAGAATGTTGTTAAGTGATGACACAAGGTACAATGACAATCTCAAAGAAAATCAGAGGGAAAGCTGGGTTTATAAACACACAAGAGATAATCAGACACAGGTGATGCAGGTGGGAACACAGGTGCAGGGAATCAACAATCAAGGAGACACAGAGAGGGGAGGGCAGGAAACAAAACCTGAAGGAAGAGACAAGGGTGAGTACTTTCAAAATAAGACAGGAATGATAAGACATGACACATGAGGAAGAAATGAAAGGGGAACTTAGCCGGAGGATGTGACATGGAGGGCATTTGTTGTGTTCTGATCTTTAGATGTAACATGTTTCCGGCACTCTCTATGAAAAATGAATCTGCACCTGAAGTCTTAGAACTTAACCATCTACATTTACAAGCTGCTATTTTTCTTATTACCGGTTGACTCCTCTCTGGTGGCATTACTGTGGTTGTTAGTGGCCTCCGTGTTATCAGAAGCTATTTTTGTGAGTGAGAGGTGAGGGAAGGGTTGCCTTTTGACTTTTGTGAAGATTTTGAGGGGGATGGAGGCAGGATAGGTCAAAGAGCAACAAAGAGTCAGAGCCTAAGGTAAAATTATAAATAGTTAAATAAGATATTTGAGTTCCCCATATCTGGTTCAGTGTATACAGATATATCTTAACCTCTTGATGTATTGCCTAGCCCAAGTCTGTGATAATGTGTTGTGACAGCAGGCCCTCATATACAGCCTGGAGCGAGCGTCGAGCTGAAGTTGGGGGAAGCTCAACTTTATGCAAATGAGCAGCGGCGCGACCGAGGCGTCAGCCAATTGCAGGCCGATCTGGATTCCCAATGCGGAAGAATTTGAGAGGGAGGACGAGAAAACAATGGAGGAAAAACTGATTGTTGCCGTGTCCGGCTTCCCGGAGCTTTATGATGGGTCTTTGTTCATCTACAGAGACAATTAAAAAAAATGATGCTTGGAAGAAAATTGCAGACATTGTGGGGATATCTGGTAAGTTATAGGCTTCTGTTAGTCATATTATAGTCATCCAGGGCACAGCTGATCCTCCTTGGTTGACACATCTGCACCGCAGCTTCAAAGCCCCGCCCCTTCGGCCGCTCACATCGCGTCACCTGCCTGTGTGCTGCTGTGTGTTTTCAACTGCCAAGCGGCGCGATGTGAGCGTCTAGAGCGTCGACAGCCGATTTTGATGCTTTTGGTGTGAATGTACGGTTAGTGTTGTTGAGAATACATTTTGTGTGATTATTATAATTATTGTGTGAAGTTTAATAAAGCTTCAAATGCTTGTGCATGAGGCCTGTATGCTATCTCCATTCAAAAACCATTAAAACACTTGATTAACAATACTGAATGCTTTCAATGAGCAATCAGCATTAATCAATACCTAACAACACTCATTTTTCCACTACACGTCTGTTGCCTTTTTCATAATTCTTGCGCTGTTAACACAGAGTGGCATGTAAATGTTACTTGTTGATTTCCCATAACTCAGCATCTCCTCCAGCCAGTCCTATTTGACATGTTCTGATGTATGAGACCCCTGATACTGACCTGCATGCACTACAGCACGCTTTGACTCCAAATAGGAGTCACAAGCGATTGTCCAGCTGCACACTAGTTTCATACTAAGTTCCACCAGCAGGGGGTGCTATGGGCAAGTGTATAAGTGAGGAGTCAAAGTCCTAAACTTGTTTGAGAGCACCGACCATGACCACCCAGGGACATGACTGGGCCCCCGAAAAGCATGAGGAATGGGCTCCCTTGTTTTATGGCACTGATCAAAATGAGCACTGGCATCCCCCCTCTGTCTCCCTGCTCTTGGACAGTGTTGCTGTGGGAGCAGTGTAACGCGTGCTAGCTGCCTCTTCCTCTGTTGCATTTGTGCTGATCTTCCATCCCCTGTGCACAACGTTACCATTTAAAACAAACAAGGAGGAGGTATTTAAAGCTGTCTAACTTTCCCAATGAAGCAGGATAGTCACTGGATTATTTACTTTTTTGATTCAGTATGTAATGTTGGGTAATTTAGTTAAAATATGCTATGATTGTTGAATTTCGTCACCAATCTGGTTTGAGGGATTTAATCTTCGAACAACAATAACCTAATGTTCCTGGTCCCCAGAATTCACTTCCTGCCCCACATTAGGCTCCATGTCACAGAGCTGACCCATGCTGGACTTCAACACCAACAAGAACAGTAATTGTATTATTAATTTAAACATTTTAACTATTATGATGATTATTTCACAACACCAAGGGAAACATGTAGCACTTGTTTAGCCTCTTTGGCTAAAATACACAATTTATTTTTATTTAAGACCCCTGAGGCCTGCCAGTTGAAGCCGGCCCCCCGGGGAAGAGCTAACTGCTAACCTTCCTCACCTGGATGCTAATAAATGGTGTGAGATGTTAAATGTGCCCGAGTGGGTGGATCAGGAGTGGACGCCGTGGTGTGGATGTGCTGAAGCTTACTTCCCCTGGGCCAAGGGGCGTCCGTCTGGATGGTCCTCTGAAGTTGTGTGGAGTGAGTGTCTTTGTCAAGAAAAATGAACTAACTGTAGACCATCTACAAGGTCAAAGACAAATTCGGTCAAAACTCTTAAGCATTTATTGAAAAGTCAAAAAATTGAATGAAATATTGGATTTTTACATCAAACCCAAAACCAGATCAAAAGTTTAACACTGAAAGTAAGAATAAAACAACTACAAGAAAAAATGATCATCAGAGTCAAAGACAAAGACCCACAGGCCTTTCAAAAGTTTTCAGGAGAGAGACCAAGACCCAAAAAAGCCTTTTCACATGTCAAAAATGACATGAGGCATATTAGAAGCCTCCAGAGCATTGTTTCCCCGGCTTTTAATGCACCAACCAGGTTCAGAAGGTAAAGATGGTGCCTCTCCCCCTACAGAAACCTTTGCAAGACCAAAAACAAGGATCGTTCACACTCCGGTAAACATCCTTAGATCATAACAAAACCACGACACCTTTCTTTGCAGGTTCAAACAAGATCATAAAGTTCAATCCAACTCAAATGGCAAAGGTCCACATATTTTTCATTTAACAGGCCAAACCAAAACATATCCACCTACAGTTTAAGGTCTGAAAAAATGTCATATGAATTCATCAAAACGTAACATGTGAATTTAGACAACACTGAGAGTAAATATAACAAATCAATATGATGAGATAAAAGGAAAAACATGGAGAAAAAAAAAATAATAACTGCAGACATTTTCAGTTCTTTTCAACAGCATGTACGGATAATATGCATGCTTACTTACGTTTATGCTGTTAAACCGTTTATTTACTTTCAGTTTTTGCCATCAAAACTACCAAACAAAAAGCAAAAACAATCCTAAAATCCTAATAACTGGATTTTGTTGGAGGTTCTAGTTGTCAGATAACAATCTCATAAAGGAAAAGAATATTATACTGAATCAAAAATTTTACCGTAACTTCTTGTTTATAACATGCATTTTTTTGCTCTTATGTAAGGTCTAATTGTCATTTGAGTTTTATACAAAAGCACAAGCAAATTACTTACCATATTTCGTCCCGCCAATATCGGGATAACAACACATCTGATACAAAAAGTAAAAATATTCTCTCTGCAGAAACTTTACTGCCAAACTTGCATAATTCTCATTAAACTGACTGTTTTACTGTTCTGATCTAGTATTTTGGGTCTTAATTAGTTTGCCTTGTGTAATGATCGTGTAATTCTCAAGTGTTATGGTACCACTCACATGCAAACAATGCCATCTTCTGAGCAAGGGGACCAAAAGAGCTGCGCTGTGATTGGTCGAAGGCATCGGCATGTTGATAGATGCTCTCTGATTGGTCGGTACACTACAACTGAACATGCTCGAGCAGAAATCAAGTAATTGCGCATGCGTGAAGCAGAAGTTGTTTCTGCATCCCGTTGAGAGAGAAATTGTGTATTTGCTGTGAAAATAAAGAAATTTCATTGATTAAAACTTTGAATAAAGATAATTTTTAAGTTGTCTGAGAGAGGTTTGGGCCAAATATGGGTGCGTGTTACATTTGAATTGGTATTTTTCCTGGAAAAAAGCATGGGGTGCGTGTTATAAATGAATAATTATGGTAAATGTTATTTTGTAATTGTAATTATTATCATAAAATGGGCTATTTAATTTACAAAAAAGGCTCATAAAGGTTACATATGTTGAATAGGAGACTTCCAATATAATTTAATTTTTTTTTTAGAAAACAGGACTTTAAATCACAAAGAGCTCATGTGGGGAGCTCCTCTGTCATTTTTTTAATCAACAGTTTTACATCAAATTATTCTCTTGTGATTAAATACCCCAGAACAAATGAGAGGACGTCAAAGTCCTGCCCACTAAGTTTGATTGTCAGGTGACAACAATCAGCTCTGAGCAGAAAACATGAAGAAAAATGAAAACACAGAAGTCCCTGAAAAAAATAACTTCTGTCTATTTTAGTTTACACAACTCAGCAGAGGATCCAACAGAATAAGCCCAGAGTCCAGCATGTAGAGGCTGAGTGAACGTGGTCTGGACTCTGTGGAGGAGAGTCATGGTGTCAGAGACGCTGTAGAAGGACAGAATACCTGCACTGTGATCCAGGTACACTCCCAGTCTGGAGGACGGACGACCTGAGACAGGAGTGGAGACACTGTTGTAATAAAAGTCACAACTGTTGTTGTAACAATATAACCTCCAAGATTTGTCATTGTATCCAAATATGTCTGTTCTGTTGATGTTCTTGTAGGCGACTGCTACACCAACTCTCTCCTCTCCACTCCACCTCCCAGTAACAACGTCCGGTCAGACTCTCTTTACTCAGGACCTGAGAACACTAGTGAATCTGTCTGGATGATCAGGATAACGCTGATCTTGTCCTGTATTTGTTACTTTTCTGTTCCCATCAGATAAAACCAGCTCTCTGTGTGCTGTGTTCTGATCCAGTGTGAGGTTTGTTGAATATGTGCTGAACTCAGCTCTGGTCTTGGGCTCTGGTTGTGGCAGTGAAACCTCCAGATGAGTGGCTGTGTGTGAGATGTTTGTCCATGTCTCTGTCAGAAGGTTGTGTAGTTTGTCTCTGAGCTCCGTCACAGCTGCTGTCACAGCCTCAAAGCTCCTCAGAGGACGGATCTTGGTTCTGGATGAGGTTGTGGACTGACTGAGCGCTGACAGTGAGAGGTAGTGCTGTAGAAACTGGATGTGATCCTCTGTGTGTGAGAGCGTCTGCAGCTCAGCGTCTCTCCTCTTCAGCTCAGTGATCTCCTGCTCCAGCTCCTCCTGAAGCTCTCGGACTCCACTCAGCCTCAGTTTCCTGCTGGGATCGGATCTGCCGCTCCACGTCAGAGCGTCGTTTCTCCATGGCACGGATCAGCTGGGTGAAGATCTCCTCGCTGTGCTTCACCGCTTGGTCGGCCGAGCCGTTGATGTCCTCCACCTGCTGCTGGAGCAGCTTCAGGTCTCTCTCTCTGTCCTGGATTCTCTGCTGGATGTTTCCTCGACTCCCCTCCAGCTCTCTCTGCCTCCCCCTCCTCTCTGCTGCAGCTGACACCGTGTCGTGGCCTTTGTGTTCGTCCACAGAGCAGAGGTAACAGATGGACCGCCCATCAGTGCGGCAGAACATCTTCATCACCTCGTCGTGATGAGGGCAGACGTTCTCCTGGAGCTTCTTGGACGGAGCCACCAGCTTGTGTTTCTTAAATGTAGCTGCTTCAAAATGAGGCTGAAGGTGTTTGTCACAAAATGAGACCAGACACTGCAGACAGGACTTGGAGGCTTTGAGTTTCCTCTCAGTGCAGACGTCACAGGCCACATCTTCAGCTCCAGCATAGCAGTGATCAGCAGGAGCAGCTTGGAGTCCAGTCTTCTTCAGCTGCTCCACTAAAGCTGCTAACATGGTGTTTTTGTCCAGGACAGGCCTCGGTGTGAAGGTCTCTCCTGCACTGAGGGCAGCTGTAGCTTCCCGTCTCATCCTCTTTATCCCAGTGGCTTTGGATACAGCTCATACAGTAGCTGTGTCCACAGGAAACAGTCACCGGATCCTTCAGTAGATCCAGACAGATGGAACAAGACAAGGTTTTCAAGGATCGACATGACGTCTTTCTGCGCCATTTCAGCTCTCAGTAACAACGCCTGTCTGAGTGTCACTTCCTCAGAACTGACTCTAGTCTCAGCTCTGATCTACACAGCATGTGTTTGTGCTCAGAGCAGGTTGGTTACACCCACATTAAAACTGTAGATCTGGAGGGGAGGGAACAAGGACGTGTTCGGTCAGAGCGGAGCTGGCTGTGTTTTATGACAGAGAGAGGAGGGAGGGCTCGTCCAGAGTTCATTCCAGGAAGAGGAGCAGTTTGAGTGTCTTTAACTGGTGCTCACATTTGAGCTCATTTCTCTGTAAATACAGACCTTGTGTCAGAATTTAGGAAGTTACTTCTACCAGTTTCTAACCTTGTAGCCCCGGCCATTTTTCATGTTATAAATCAGAGTTTAAATGTTGGTATGTGTCCACAACAGTGGAACAAAGCAGAGATTGTTTCCACTAAACGATCATGCGAAGTCACATTGATATGATGATGGCAAAGAAGGGTTATGGGTTTCAGTTGTTAGGAGGTGTGCAAAGTCCTTAACAGAAGACTCCATGAATCTGGTGATAAAAGCATTAATACTGTCTCATCTGGATTACTGCGCCGTAGCTTGGTCAAGTGTTACAGATGATCAAATAAAGAAATTAAAGATCAGAACAGGGCGGCACGAATCATACTTCACTGTGGTCACAGAACTGATGTTGCTGAGATGCACAACTGTTTGGCTTAGTTATTTCTAAAAAATATATTCTCTTAAAAAATATTATTTTTACAAAGACTCCAGTTGTCTTGTTTTTGTCATGATTCATCGTACAAAATAGGTAGACACAAATGCACAACTCAGATACTGGTTAAAAAATCAAAGGCGTTAACCAAAAAACAGACAGGGGTTCGGTACATGGGTAGTCAAAGAAAGGCCACAGGATCCAAAAACATGAGGCAAGATCAGAAAAAACAGACTATGATCAGACATGGTGTGACTAAGAATAGCAATGTTAAATATGAGTACAAGGATGTGCAATGATTTGGAAACAAGACAGTAAAAGACCTGAGGGTAAATACAAAAGGTGATTGGGGGTGATAAGACACAGCTGGGGAGGAACAATCAGAAGGCAGGTGTGACAAGACCAGACAGGAAGAAAACCCTATGGACAGAGACAAGGGTTAGTGGTTTCAAAATAAAACAGGAACCACAAGACAAAACATGACACATGGGAAAAAATGGGTAAAAAAGTGGGCTTGATTTTGTGGGCTTGATGTGGCTGACATGTAAGGTTGGAAGGTTGGATGGATCCACATTGGCCTTGGCAGCTTGAGCTTGACAGATGGGGGGTTGATGGCCTTGGTTATGAGAAACTGACTGATGAACCTGGGAGCGAGCTTCCCGGACTCCGCCCGAAGAGGTAGGTTCCTGGTGGAGAGTCACTCTCTCTGGCCCATGGTGTACATGGGAACAGAAGACCTCTTGTGATCCGCAGCAGCCTTGTAGATGGATGATGACTTGAGCAGAGCTCGGCAAGCCCGCTCCCAGGTTCTCCTGCAGTGTCTGACCAAGAATAATGTGGATGGGACAGAGGAATCTGAGTCTGAGACAGGAAACAGAGATGATTGGTGACCAAAAATGACATGAAAAGGGGAATAACCAGAGGAGGAAGAAGGGAGGGAGTTGTGTGCTAGTTTGACCCAAACCAGCCTCCCTTATCAGGTGTCTTGGTGCTGAGACCTGGTAATTCGGAGCCCCTTCTCCAGCTCCTGGTTGATGCATTCTGATTGTCCATTAGTCTGTGGATGAAAACCTGAGGACAGGCTGACTGAAGCACCCAAAAGTCTGCAAAACTTCCTCCATAACTGGGAAACAAATCTCATTTTGGTGGGTGTAACCTCATTCTATTGACTCTAATGATTCCAACAAGGTGTCATCCATCCAAATCGACCAATCCTTGATGGAGATATTGCTATGCAGATTGATGTGCATGTACCTCCTAGCTAATAAAGGTGCATACAATACGAAAAGAGCTCACGTAGTCGGCTTTGTTCTTGGAAGTAAGATTCATTTTTCTGTGAGAAATATGAACAAGCAGGCTCCCAAGAAACACTTTACAACAGAAGAGGTTTGGAAAATGTTGGAGGAGGACGCTGGGATCACTGTGTGTGGGGATGACTCTTACAACTAGGATCGTATTCATCAAGACAGCACAGATAGTAGTGATTCTGAATACCACTTCTATGGATAGGTACGGGATGTCTCATCTATGTTGTATTGAAAGATTTATTGCTGTCAAAATGTCCATTTATTTAGAGCCAGCTGCTTTTCGGCCAAATGCCGACTTAGTAGTATAGTAATAGTATTGATAAAGAAGATTTGGCGTCTGCGCCTTACATCATTATATATGTTCATATACGTTTTATATACATTGGTTAGAGGTCTCGTTGAATTTTCAAAACTTTACGAAACTTTCAAAATTGCCCAAAACTGCTGTATTTGGATGTATTGATCACCAGTAGTGATATAAAAATGAAATTTATCGTGTTGTACATGAGAAAATCCAAATGGCACAGATGGTGCCAAACTGTGCCAAATGGCTTTTTTGAAGACCTGGCCTGAACTCTCTGTACCAAAACCACTCTAATTTTGTTATATTTCAAAATCATTTCTGTCAACCTTTGCAGAGATAATTTTCATAGGAAGCATTATGATCAGATAAACGATTAGAGCTTCAGCTGCATCATTTTTATATTCATATTCATCCTGAAAATGCATTTTTTTTTGGATGTAGCTAGATTTTTTTTTTCACATTTCTACTGTTTGCCATCTTCAATTACTCTTCACCCATATCACATATACTCATATTAACACATCTCAACAATTCTCACAAGTGTCCCCTTTACTGGGACACCAGAAGTATTAATATAGACCTTGTGGTTGCAGAGATATACCCATTTTATTATGGGTATGCAATTTCCGGGGAGAAACTTAAAAAATAATAACCTTCCGGGCTAATGTTAGCACAAAAAGAGGGACCTGGGGTCAGGTAAAGAAATGACTATATTCAGTCAACTGTTAAACTTCTCTTCCTGAACAGGTTACAGGTCCGGTTTCCCCGAAACATCACAGGCTAACGCACAACACGCCTAGTCACCGCAGTAGGACTGATTATATTCAGCCAACTGTTAAACTTCTCTTGACTAATGTAAGAATGCTCATACATTGAAGTTTATCCTTCAGACTTTCAACAGGTAACGTGAGCATTGATGAACATGTTGTGCAGTTACCTTTAGTTCACTTCACCCTGCAGTTAGCATGAGCTCGTAGCAATGAGCAAAATAAATACTACACAGCATTAAAATACTCACATTTTCATTATCAGGTTTGGCGACGGATTGTTGGTACTGAGCCCGGATTCAGGAAAAGTCTAGTTCCCAGTCCTGTGTTGAACTGACTGAAGTTGAAGAAGCAGTCGGACGTGAAGTGACTGGCACACACATACAGGTTTTAGCCGACTGTAGCTGCTCATTCCCTTCAAAAACAACATTAATCCACTGGGCCCTTTGGTCCTCATAGGCTGGTAGGCTATATGTGAAGAAATATGTGGCTGTTTACACTCACCAACATGCTGAACACCGATCTGTTGCTAAGAATATAAACAACATGGCTGCGCTTCGCAGAGGAATCTCTCTAGCAAGTGGGGGAGGGAGATACTCAGGTAGACCAATCAGGTTAGGTATGCAAATGAAAAAGTATACTGTTATGTAACAGTATATCCACAGACTTAACAGCTTGCCGAATGCCATGAGTTTACATTCATGCAGCCTGCTAAATACAGGGTTTGTTGTCTACTATCACATTTTGTGGGCTGGGAGGAAGGCCAAATACCCCAAAATGTGTTCAGAAGCCTTAAAAAGTTGTTTTTGCATAATATGTCCCCTTTAAAGAGGTAAAATTCCCTAACTAGAAGAACAGAAATTCAACATGGAAAGAGAGGAGGATGAGCAAGGGCAGTACACCCCTCACCCCACCCCAAATTCAACATTATACCATTATTCATTGTCCACTGGAGTGATGAGACTCTCATGCATCAGAGGCGATTTGTTGTTCTTCAGGAGAAGAGCATCCAAGACACGTTTTGCTACACCAATCATCCTCTCTCACACTCCACCCTTTCGTGAGGAGTGGGGAGGGTTGAAGATCCAAGTGCATTTTTGGTCTTGGAAGCATTGGTTCAGATCAGTCTTCTGTTTTCAGATTGAGCTCCTTGCAGGTGTAACAGGTGTAGTTAAGGGGCATGGATGGAGACCGACACAGGAACTGATTTCCAACATTTATTTGTCTGCAGAAGACATAAAGCACACAATTTGCCCTCTGCTCTTCAATCTGCACCTCAGCTCCCTCATCAATGCAACGTAGCACTGTGTGAGAGCTAAGCTGTCCATCAGCAACATGTACAAATGCAGCAAAAATACACATAAACATGCAACCAATATAACTAATGAACTGCTGAAAACCATACATTTTAACATGAATTATTTTAACACAGTGGGCTCTAATTTCCTGGCGCAACTCAGGGTGGCGCAGCCTGGCGCACCCCCCGCAGTGATAATTTCGTCTGGCACACCGCCGTGCACAGCCAATTTGGCAATTTGGTAGACCGGCTGCGCCGAGATGGGTGTGACGGCGCACCAGGGGGAAGTGTCCACAGATTCAGCTTGGCGCAGTGACAATTTCGTGCCAAAAAAACGCGCGGAAAGTGCGCTGAAGGCCCACCAGCTCCAACCTGGTCTATTCTCGGCACAGGAGAGGCGCACCCCGGGCAGTGGTAATTTGGCTGACAGACGCACAGGGTGCACACGTCACCAGAACCTTACAGGCAGGTGTCCAGAGTGTCAGGCACATCTCAATGCAATAAACAATCACAGCAACCACTATTTAATGTAACCGTCTGAACCAGCACATACATTTGTATCTATATTAATTGTCCCGTCACATCTGATGTCAGATGAGAGACGTTTGTCATAACTAAAGAGTTCACCATATCATCCGATACGGAGTATCCGGCTTCTCTCATCTCATGAAATTAAATAGAAAAGTAAAAAGAGAGAGACGCTCGCTGAATAAATAGTGTCTTAAGGATTTACCTGTGATTGCCCATATTTCTCTGTTTTAATCTTTATTCATAACATAATCTAAAAAGATGGAGTAGCCTACATTACTGCAAGGAGGATGAGGAGCAGATATATTTTCACCTAAGGCGCTGCTTTTTGGCGATGACGACCAGGAATATGGGTGGATCACAAGCATGATGAATGGATTAACCTGCTGCTGTGTTTAAATGTAATTATCATTTAATTTTGTACTCATATTTATGAGACAGGAACAGATTACATCTGTCCCGTGAGGTGGTCCACACGGTGACGCGCGTCGTGTCCTACTATGCGCTGCCCGGTGGCCCCTGCACTCTCCCAGCTTCTGCAAAAGTGACAGCGGCTCTGACCTTCTTCGCCACCGAGGTGAAATTGTCACTGCGCCTCGCCCGCGGCGCATTTAAAGGCGAGGACAGGCGTTCATTTGATTGGTGAAGATTGTACTCGGCTGTGTTAAACCCTCTCAAGCCTACTCTCCTCCCTCTCTGCCATTTACGCCAGTGGGAGAGCCGGAGGCGTGGGTGCGTCTCCCTGCGCCTGACTGCGCCGTGCATGAAACTTGCAAAATGCCCTGGACACACCTCGTTGGCGTGGCGCAGGTGCGGCGCAGGGCAGGTGCGCCCCACCTGCGCCTGGTCTACGAAATTAGAGCCCAGTATATTTATGAACAAGCAGCGACACCCAGTGGACAAAACAAAGAAAACACACATGAAAGGGAAACCAACGTATGCGCCCGAAATTACGACATAGATCAAATAAAAACCATACCTGCAGAAGACATAAAGCACACAATTTGCCCTCTGCTCTTCAATCTGCACCTCAGCTCCTAAACAACAAATGCTCAACAATGAATAAAGTGGAAAATCTCTTGTTCTATATGAGGACATGACTTTTGGTGGGATGCGGTACTGCGAACGCGCCCAAAAAGTTACATGAAAACATCGTCTAAACTCTGAAAAAAACTGTTCAAAACAGCACAAAACGGCAGGATAACATCATATTAACATCAGTTAGCACCACACAGTCTTCTTTTTCAAGACTGTCACATAAAAAGGAATAAAACATCCTCAAATCCTAATAACTGGATTTTGTTGTAGGTTGTATTCATGAGATTACAAACATATGAAATAAAAGAATTAAACAATAAACTACATCAAAAGTTCTAAATGTTATCATTTAGAAATATGTGCTTTTTAATGCATAAGAAAAGACACATAAAGGTCACATCTGTTGAACAGAAGACTTCAAATACAATCATTTTTATGTCATAGAAAGAAAACAATTTAGAATCACAAAGAGCTCATGTGGGGAGCTGCTCTGTCATTTTTTAATCAACATTTTACGTCAAATTATTCTTTTGTGATTTAATACTCAAGAGCAAATGAGAGGACGTCAAAGTCCCGCCCACTACGTCTGATTGGCAGGTGACAACAATCAGCTCTGAGCAACAAACATGAATAAAAATGAAGAAGAAGAATGAAAACACAGAAGTTAACCCACTGTCCCTGAAATAAATGACTTCTGTCTATTTTAGTTTACACAACTCAGCAGAGTGTCCAACAGAATAAAAAAAGAACCCGAGTCCAGCATGTAGAGGCTGAGTGAAGGTGGTCTGGACTCTGTGGAGCAGAGTCATGGTTTTAGAGACGCTGTAGAAGGACAGAATACCTGCTCTGTGATCCAGGTACACTCCTACTCTGGAGGACAGAGGACCTGAGACATCAGTGCTGATCTTGCTGTACCAAAAGACAAATTTGTCTGTGTCACAATCTAACGCCCAAGACTTGTTACTGAATCCAAACCAACATTCATGAGACCGCCCTGATCTCTTGATAGTCTTGTATGAGACTGCTACATAAACTCTTCCTCTCAGATCCACCTCCCAGTAACAACGTCCAGTCAGACTCTCTTTACTCAGGACCTGCTCATAATCAGTGAAAGTCTGTTGGTGATCAGGATAAGGCTGATTTTCACTCATAAATGTTACCTTTCTGTTCCCATCAGATAATAACAGTCGTCTGTGTACCGTGTTTGGATCCAGTGTGATGTCTCGTGAATATCTGATGAACTCAGCTCTGGTCCTGGGCTCTGGCTCTGACAGTAAAACATCCACTTGAGTCACTGTCTCTGAGATGTTTGTCCATGTTCCTCTCAGAACGTCCTGAAGTTTATCTCTGAGCTCTGACACAGCCGCTGTCACACCCTCAAAGTACCTCAGAGGACGTTCAGAGATGCTGGATGAGTCTGTAGGTTCTCTGAGTTGTGACACTGAGGGGTAGTCCTGTAGAAACTGGTTGTGGTCCTGTGTGTGTGAGAGCTTCTCCAGCTCCTTGTCCTTCCTCTTCAGCTCAGTGATCTCCTGCTCCAGCTTCTCCTGAAGCTCCCTGACTCGACTCACTTCAGTTTGCTGCTGGGATCTGACCTGCTGCTTCACATCAGAGCGTCTTTGCTCCACCAGACGGATCAGCTCAGTGAAGATCTTCTCACTGTTCTCCACTGCTTTATCAGCAGAGCCGTTGATGGCCTCCACCTCCTGCTGAAGCAGCTTCACGTCTCTCTCTCTGTGCTGGATTCTCTGCTGGATGTTTTGTCGACTCCCCTGGAGCTCTCTCTGCCTCTCTGTCCTCTCTGCTGCAGCTGAGACCGTGTCATGACCTTTGTGTTGGTCCACAGAGCAGAGATAACAGATAGACTGCTGATCAGTGCGGCAGAACATCTTCATCACCTCATCATGAACAGAGCAGATGTTCTCCTGGAGCTTCATGGACGGCTCCACCAGCTTGTGTTTCTTGAATGGAGCTGAGTGAAAATGAGTCTGAAGGTGTTCCTCACAGAAAGAGGCCAGACACTGCAGACAGGACTTCTGGGCTTTGAGTTTCCTCCCAGTGCAGACATCACAGGCCACATCTTCAGCTCCAGCATAGCAGTGATCAGCAGGAGCAGCTTGGAGTCCAGTCTTCTTCATGTCCTCCACTAAATCTGCTAACATGGTGTTTTTCTTCAGGACAGGCCTCGACCTGAAAGTCTCTCTACACTGAGGGCAGCTGTAGACCCTCCTCTGATCTTCTGTATCCCAGTGGTCTTTGATACAGCTCCTACAGTAGCTGTGTCCACAGGATGTAGTCACTGGATCCTTCAGTAGATCCAGACAGAGGGAGCAGCAGAATTTCTCTCGGATCACTCGGTGTCCTGGATGATCCATGTCTCCTCTCAGTTTCAGAAAGTTCTTTTTGGTGCTGATAGAAGCAGAGTCTGAGCTCTGGTGGAGGACAAGCGTCTGCTCTCGTCGACTTGCTGCAGTGAATTAATGTCTCTTATTAATTCACTCTTTATTTCTCTGTACTCTGCCCACACCCATCCACATACCTGCAGATCAGGGAGGAGGGAGAGACATATTTTAAACAGGTGTGGTCTCAGGTTTTAGAGAAAGAGGCGTGTTTTCAGGTTTGACCAGGTTCCAGCTTGGCGTCCATCACAAGGTGTATCATTCCAGGTTTCAGTGACTGTTCATTCCCTAACAGAAACATGACATGACCTTCTCCTCTCAGAGTCAGAAAGTTCCTTTTGGTGCTGATAGAAGCAGAGTCTGAGCTCTAGTGGAGGACAAGCGTCTGCTCTCGCTGACTTGCTGCAGTGAATGACGTTCCTCGGTGCACCCTCAAGTCACTTTCTTGCGTTCTCTCATGGTCATAGTTTGGATCATGACCTCTTTTGTTTGGACCTCACCTTTTTGTCTTGTGCCTTTTGGATACCGCTGCCTGATTCTGTCAGCTTTTTGTGAACCAAACCCTGCCTTTTCTGACTGCCACCGAACCTGGACTTCAATAAAAACCCTGTTTTTTGCCTCTTGGACTCTGGTTGTCTGCTTTAGAGTGTTCTGTGCCTGTTGTTCGTGACAGAACAATCCGGCCACATGATGCACTCTGTGGACAACGATCCTGTGTGCCTCGCTTTATGCTCACAGGGACAGAGACTAGCCCTCCAGGAGGAGCAGATGGCTACTCTCACCTCTCACATCAGGGACCTGAGCAAGCGACAGGAAGCCATGTTGGCTAAACTCCGGGCTCAATTCTGCCCCCTCACCCCCATGCTACAGAGGGAGACTCCTGCTGCCCCTGAGCCAGACCCCGCCCCGAGGGTTCTTCCAGGTTGTTCGGCAGACTCGTCTCCTCCTGCCTTCGATCTCCACGCCATGTCCTCAGCTCTCCAGACTGGAGAAGTATTCCAGAGATTCTGGTGATGTCCGCCCTTTCCTTACCCTCCGTGAGCTTCATCTGACATGCAGACTTCCGCCTTTCTCAGAGAAAGGTCCAAGGTTGCGTATATCATCTCCCATCTCACAGGACGAGCTGAGATTTGGGCCACAGCTGAGTGGAGCCGCCAGTCAAGCATTCTCCAAAGTGTTTCAACACATGTCTCCTGGCAGAGAGGTGGCTCGTGGCCTTTTTGGAATGAGGCAGGGAGGGAGATCTGTACCAGACTACGCCATGGAATTCAGGCAATATATTGAGGCTGGAACACTGCCGCGCTAACGGATGCTTTCTTCAAGAGACTCTACTCTCCAGTAAAAGACACGCTGGTGTTTCTCGACCTCCCCGGTGAGTTGGATCCACTCATCACTCTAAGACATGGATGGTGCTTTTACTATGGGCTCTTTGGACATACAGTAGCGGACTGCCACATCAAGGGTGCCCAAAGACCTGCTCCACAGCCCTTTAGGGTGAGTCATAGTGTGGTAATTAATAATCCTGCCCATTTTGAACCCTAAGACACACACCAAAACCACAGAAACAGACATGGAGCATGTGCATATATTATGATAAATATCAACAAAACTTAGCTATGTTGTTCTCCATTTCCTCTTGTTGCTCATGTGATATGCCCATAAACAGTGCAACCATTTTTGTGTTTATTTCATTCAGACAGCTGGAAACTAATTTGTTTAAAAGGGTTTAATATTGCCCTTTAAGGTTAATTGATAGTCATACCATTTTATACTTTATGCATTTTTTGAATAAATATAATAAATGTAAACAGCATCCAGGTGGAACTTTTGTCACGGGTTAAGATATTGCTGCTCTAAACACAGTTCGGAACTGCTGTAATTTGCACGGCATCATTATAAGAGACCTGATCCACAAACTAACTGTAGACCATCTAAAAGGTCAAAGACAAATTCAGTCAAAACTCAATATTGAAAAGTCAAAAAATTGAACAAAACTTTGGATTTTTACATCAAACTGAGAACCAGAGCAAAAGTTTTACACTGAAAATAAGAATGAAACAACAACAAGCAAAAAATGATCATCAGAGTCAAAGACAAAGACCCATAGGCCTTTCAGAAAACAAACTTTCAAATCACAAAGACCTCGTATTGGGAGCTGCTCTGTCATTTTTTAATCAACATTTTACATCATATTACTCTTTTGTGATTAGGTTACGCTTGCAAAGAAATGAGAGTACGTCAATGTCCCGCCCACAAAGTTTGACAGGTGACAATAATCGGTTCTGAGCAGCAAACATGAATAAAAATGAAGAAGAAGAATGAAAACACAGAAGTTAACCCACTGTTCCTGAAACAAAAGACTTCTACTGCAGTTTACACAACTCAGCAGAGGAACCATCACAATAATAATAAATCCTGAGTCCAGCATGTAGAGGCTCAGTGAAGGTGGTCTGGACTCTGTCGAGCAAAATCATGATTTCAGAGACGCTGTAGAAGGACAGAATACCTGCTCTGTGATCCAGGTACACTCCTACTCTGGAGGACAGAGGACCTGAGACATCAGTGGGGATCTTGTACAAAAAAGCATATCTGTCCCTGTTGCAGTCTAATGCCCAAGACTTGTTATTGTATCCAAACCAACATTCATCTACCCCTCCTGCTCTGCAGATACTCTTGTATGAGACTGCTACACTAACCTCTCCTCTCAGATCCACCTCCCAGTAACAACATCCAGTCAGACTCTCTTTACTCAGGACCTGGGCGTAATAGTAATCAGTGAATCTGTCTGGGTGATCAGGATAAGGCTGATCTTCACTCATTAATGTTACTATTCTGTCCCCCTCAGACAATAAGAGTCGTCTGTTTGCTGTGTTTGGATCCAGTGTGATGTCTCGTGAATATTGGAGGAACTCAGCTCTGGTCCTGGGCTCTGACAGTAAAACATCCACTTGAGTAGCTGTCTCTGAGATGTTTGTCCATGTTACATGACTCACCATGGCCTCCGACACCAGCTGAAGCAGCTTCACGTCTCTCTCTCTGTGCTGGATTCTCTGCTGGATGTTTTGTCGACTCTCCTGGAGCTCTCTCTGCCTCTCTGTCTTCTCTGCTGCAGCTGAGACCGTGTCATGACCTTTGTGTTGGTCCACAGAGCAGAGATAACAGATAGACTGCTGATCAGGGCGGCAGAACATCTTCATCACCTCATCATGGAGAGAGCCGCTGTTCTTCTGGAGCTTCTTGGACGGCTCCACCAGCTTGTGTTTCTTTAATGGAGCTGAATGAAAATGAGTCTGAAGGTGTTCCTCACAGAAAGAAATCAGACACTGCAGACAGGACTTCTGGGCTTTGAGTTTCCTCCCAGTGCAGACATCACAGGACACATCTTCAGCTCCAGCATAGCAGTGATCAGCAGGAGCAGCTTGGAGTCCAGTCTTCTTCATGTCCTCCACTAAATCTGCTAACATGGTGTTTTTCTTCAGCACAGGCCTCGGCCTGAAGGTCTCTCTACACTGAGGGCAGCTGTAGACCCTCCTCTGATCTTCTGTATCCCAGTGGTCTTTGATACAGCTCCTACAGTAGCTGTGTCCACAGGATGTAGTCACTGGATCCTTCAGTAGATCCAGACAGATAGGACAAGAAATCTTTCTAAGGTCTGACATGACCCCTCTCTACACCATATTAGCTCTCAGTAACAATGCCTGTCTGAATTTCACTTCCTCAGAATCGACCCTAGTCATGTGTTTGTGCTCAGAGCACGTTGGTTATACTCATCCTCAAACTGTACATCAGGAGGGAAGGGAACGAGGAAGTGTTCAGTCAGAGCGAAGCTGCCTGTGTTTGAGAGCAGAAAGAAATCAGCTCTTATTTCAGTCGGCGGGTTTGGAAACATCTGAGAGAGGACAGATTTGATGACATTTCACACAAACAAATGACTGGCCAGGTGGTAAGGACAAAATAGTAAGCCAGAAAAGGCCATCTCCACTTCCTTTGGTAACAGTGCATTAATATCTTGTGGTCCCTGCTCGTGCTGTTGTGCTTCTTTACAGCAGGGATCATCTCCTCTGTATTTACAAACCTGGACAAAATTGTTGGTACCCTTCTGTTAAAGAAAGAAAAACCCACAATGGTCACTAAAATAACTTGAATCTAACAAAAGTAATAATAAATTAAAATTTACTGAAAATTAACTAATGATAATCAGACATTGCTTTTGAATTGTGGTTCAACAGAATTATTTAAAAAAACTAAATAATGAAAATGGCCTGGACAAAAATAATGGTACCCTTAACTTATTATTTTGTCGCACAACCTTTTGAGGCAATCACTGCAATCAGACCATTTCTGTAACTCTCAGCTAGACTTCTGCACCTGTCCACAGGTATTTTGGCCCACTCCTCATGAGCAAACTGCCCCAGCTGTCTCAGGTTTGAAGGGTGTCTTCTCCAGACTGCATGTTTTAGCTCCTTCCACAAATGTTAAATAGGATTTAGATCAGGGCTCATAGAAGGACACTTCAGAATAGTCCAATGTTTTGTTCTGAGCCATTCTTGGGTGTTTTTAGCTGTGTGTTTTGGGTCATAATCCTGTTGGAGGACCCACGACCTGCAACTGAGACCAAGCTTTCTGACACTGGGCAGCACATTTCACTCAAGAATGCCTTGATAGTCCTGAGATTTCATTGTACCCTGCACAGATTCAAGACACCCTGTGCCAGACGGTCAAGACAGTGATGGCATCCTCTGGGTTATCAAGTGGGTGCCCTCCTTCTTGGGTGTTTTTCTGATAAGCCCAAAACTCCTCCAGAGGGTTCGGCAGTAAATCCCAGCATCCCAGTTTCACCCCCTAGATGTTCATCATCTCACTTGAAGACCCAGGTGGAGTCCTTCCTCTTTATCCACAGACACTGACTCCCCTTTTCAGGAGCCCTGGAGAAGTCAATGAGTCCCTGTGGGTGGGCCTTTCCTTGTACTAATATAGCCTGGATGTTGAGGCGGTCTTAACCCTCTGTAGCCTCCTTTCAATTGTTGGACCCTCACATCCAGCCTCGTTGTTGTGCATCGGCGGTGAGGTCCATGTACCTCAGCTTCTGGCACTCATAGGCCTCCTCTACTCAGCTCTCCCAGGGCACTGTGAGTTCGATAAAGTATACCTGCCAAAAGAAATAAAAACTAAAGTACATCATGGTTAGATGAAGAGTTAAAGAAATTCATGCATGAGAGTAACCATGCAAAACTAATTACTAACATGTATGCTTTAAAAACTGATTGGCAAATATTTTGTAAATTAAGAATACAAGAAAGTTTATTTGTCATTGTGCAACAATGAAATTGCACAATGAAATTAAATTGTGGCTCAAAAACAAAACAAAAACAAAACCATGAGACATGGAGTGGTGCAGATGGTGCATTAAGTAATCTCACAGCCTGAGGGAAGAAGCTGTTTCTCAGTTTGATGGTTCAGTAGCAGATACTTCTGTACCTTTTACCTGATGGCAGCAAGGTGGAAAGGCTGTGGCTGGGGTGGGTGTTGCCCTCCAGTATCCTCTGGGTTCTGCACAGGCACCTCACCTCCCTGATAGCCACGATGCTTGGATGCTTGGTAGATAGGTGCTGATGATGTTTTGGGCAGTTTTAATCCCTCTTTGCAGAGTCTTCCTAGGTTGATTCCCAGGAACTTAAAACTGCTCACTTGCTCCACCTCAGCTTCACTGACGTAGACAGGGTTATGTGTCTTTGCCTCCTTTTTTTAAATCAATTATCAGCTCTTTGGTTTTACTGGTTAACAGCAGTAAGTTGTTTTCTACCCACCATTCCGCAAGATGGTTGATTTCTTCCCGATATGAAGTCTCATCATTGTTGGAAATCCGGCTGAAAATGGCAATGTCATCCTTAAACTTCATGATAGAGTTCTCTCCATGTTGGAGGGCATTTGTGGGTGTACAGTATGAACAGGAAGGGGCTGAGCACACAGCCCTGGGGGGCTCCGGTGCTGAGCACTAAAGTGGAGGAGGAGGGACTGCTGATCCAAAATGACTGGGGTCTGTTTGTGAGGAAGTCCAGCATCCAGTTGCAGAGAGTGGTGCTGATGCCCAGAGTGTTCAGTTCTCCAATCAGCTTCATGGGGGAGATTGTGTTAATGCTGAGCTGAAATCAACATACAGCATTTTGATGTAGGAGATGCTTTTCTGAAGGTGAGTGAAGTTGAAAGGCAGTGGCATCCTCTGTGTGTCTGTTGGTTCTGAATGCAAACTGGTGGGGGTCCAGACTGGCAGGGATGTTTTTCTTCATGTGGTGGAGAACCAGTTTCTCAAAGCACTTCATCAGGATGGGGGTGAGTGCCACAGGGCCGTAGTCATTTAGATAAGACACTGCAGATGTTTTAGGCCCAAGGATGATGGAGGCTGTCTTTAAGCAGATGGGAACACTCTCCTGTGACAGTGATATGTTAAAAATGTCAGAAATGGCATGTACTAGCTGGTTGGCACATGTTTGAAGTACACGGCCAGGGATGTCATCAGGCCCTGCAGCTTTACTCATATTCCCTTTTAACAGGACTTTCCTTACTTCCGCTATTGAGACCAACAGTGGCTGGCCCTCTGGAGGGGAAGTAGACTTTACAGCTGACTCTGTGTTGAGGAGGTCGAAGCAAGCGTAAAATGTGTTTAGCTCATCTGATAAAGTGGCCTCACACATGATAGGGGTCCTCCTTCTTTTGTAGCCTGTAACACTTTTGACCGCCTGCCACATGTCTTTGCTGTTGTTGGTGTCAAGGTCTCTCTCCAGTCTCTGCTGATACCTTCACTTTGCCTCCTTGATGCCAGCTTTCAGTTTTGCTCTTGGAGAGCTGCAAGTTTCTTTGTCACCTGCCTTAAAGGCAGCTTCTTTGGCTCTAGACAGAGCTCTCACCTCTCATTTCATCCAGGCTTTGTCATTAGGGAATGACTTAACTGCCCTTATTTTTATCACATCATCAGCACATTAGCTGATGTATGAAGTCACTGATGAAGTGTATTCTTGAGGTCAATGTGGTTTTCCTGGGTAGAAGCATCTCTCAACATCTGCCAGTGTGTGCATTCAAAACAGTTCTGTAGAGCTGCAGCAGCTTTATCTGTCCACACTTTGACTGTTTTTACTGCTGATTTGACCCTTTTTGTCATCTGGATGCAAGTAGGCAGGAGAAGCAAGGAGATGTGGTCTGACTGGCCAAAATGAGGATAAGGCAGGGTTCTGTAGCTGCCACAAACATTGGTGTAGACATGATCCAGTGTGTTGTTTCCTCTGATGGAGGTGTGGACATGCTGGTGAAGGCAAAACAGTTCTGAGGTCCGTTTGATTAAAATCCCAGGCAACAATGTGATAGTATCTGGCTGTTTTGCCATGTAACTGCTGATGATCTCATGTAATTCCTGGAGTGCATTTTTTAAATTTCCATCCAGTGGAGTGTAAACAGCTGCAACAAACACACTGGTGGATCCTCTGGGCAGGTGATATGGTTGACACCTCAGCAGCAAAAATTCAGCATCAGGTGAACACTTTCCATCCACTCTGACGGCACCTGAGCACCAAGCATCATTGATGTACACACAGAGTCGGCCACGTCTCATCTTACCGGAGTCTTGTGTTCTGTCAGCCCGGAAAAGGCTCAGACCATCCAGGCCTAAAGTCTCATCCAGTATGTTGCTGTTGAGCTGCATCTCTGTGAAGATGAGAGCACTGCAGTTTCTGGTTTCTCTTTGCTGAGTCAGCATGAGTCTTATCTCATCCATTTTATTGTCTTGCGATTGGACATTTGCCAGGACGAGGATGGGAAGGGGAACAGCCTTGGGTTCAAGCCTTCCTAGCTTAACTTATCCCGGCTAGTTTCCTCCTCTTCCTGGGTCGACCATGATGACGTCTGGTCCAAATGTTTTGATTGTCAGATCTGGAGATGCTGGGAGCAGAGATCATCTCAAGGTCCGCTGCACTTAATCCAATCACTGCACTTCCTTTTCTGATGGACTGCTCTTCCCAAACCACAAATTTGATTCCATCTGACCTGTTCTGACACTGCAGCATTTTTAGGCAGCTGCAATTGCATGCACACAACATCCCCTATACCTCTTACAGTAATCTCACCTCATTACTTTATGGTTTATGTGTTAATTAGCAGTACTGATAATCTGTTGCATCATCCACATAGTTCGAAAAGGCATTACCAGTTTGATCACCACACAACTGTTACATTACCACCTGCTACGCACTGACCAGACCAGTACTGATAAGGGACCTGACCTGTGCCACCTACTTCATTCCTACCCCACCTACTACAACTCAGATGACTCTGACTCCAGCGATGACGGTGCCTTTATGTAAATCTTCCTTTCCTTTCCAGGTCTTCCTCGTGACATTTAGTCTTGAACCTTTTTATGATCGACATGACTGATGTTTGCAGTTCTTATCTTCAAACATATATTGCGTAAAAATCTTTTGCAAGGATTTATTGTCCTCAGAAGCTATCATAAACACCTTGTAGCCTCTGCAGCTGTAGTGCATGTTTTGTCTTTGTCTTGTTCAAAGTTATTTACCAGACATGATAGGTCCTAGCCCTTGACTTTAATCTTTCATGATGGGATTTTCACATATCTGCAAAATGTGTCATGCAATCAACCTTGTCCTTTCTGTGTATATAACTCAGAGTGGGACTGCCCCACATGGAGCTCTTTTACAGACTGCTTTGATACTCTGTGAAACTGCTCCTCTTTCTTGCAAGACAGAATTACACTCACAAAGACAAGTGATTGACTCGACATTTTTTTGCCTCTATTTTTCTCCAATATACAGAAAACTGAATTTCTCTTCTTCAGTTGTTATCAGAAACAGCATGCTATGATTTGATCTCTTACTCTTTATCCACTTTTTTCATCTTTAACTGCTTCTGTTCAACAGCTAAGAGGATTCTGTCCTGCAAGAGGATCTCTCACAAGTGTTTGTTCAGCTGCACACTAGTATCATACTCAGTTCCAGCAGCAGGGGGGCTCTAGTCAAGTGTATAAAGCAGGGGTATTAATCCTAAACTTCTTTGAGAGCACCAACTACATGGCTAGGCCCCTGAACGGCACGAGGAATGGGCCCCCTTGTTTTATGAGACTGATCATAATGAACACATGCCCTTCTCTGATGAGCTCTCCCCCTGTCCTCCTGCTTTTGGGCAGTGTTGGTGTTGGAGCACTGTCACTTGTGCTAGCTGCCTCTTCTTCTGTTGCATTTGTGCTGATCTTCCATTCCCTGTGCACAACATTAACATTTAAAACAAACAAGAAGAAGGTATTTAAAGCTGTTTAACTTTTCTAATGAAGCAGAATGGTCACAGGATTATTTACTTTTTTGATTCAGTATGTTTTGTTGGGTAATTTAGTTAAAAATGTGTTATCATTGATCATTGCTCCAATATGGTGGACCATTTCTATGCTGAGCTCCATGGACCCCCTCAATGGCTGGGTTCAAGAGAGCTTTCCCCTTTATCCCCCCCTTATGGACCGCCTTGACATCAACTCCACTATTCTGGCTGATTAATCACCTCAGTTTGACTTCACTGTTTGAGCTCTAACCCTCCTCCTCCAAAGGTTGGACCTTTGGTTAACACTAGAGAATTTCAACACCAATCTGGTTTCAGGGATTTTGTCTTCGAACAACAATAACCTAATGTTCCTGGTCCCCAGCTATCACTTCCTGCTCCACATTGGGCTCCTCGTGACAGAGTTGACCCATGCTGGACTTCAGCTCTAATTAATGAAAAACACAAACAAGAAAAGTAATTATAATAACAATTTGAACATTTTAACTATTATGATGATTAATTTATAATAACAAGGGAAACATGTAGCACTTGTTTAGCCTCTTTGGCTAAAATACACAATTTATTTTTTTTATTTAAGACCCCCCCTGAGGTCTGGTAGTTGAAGCTGGCCACCCGGGGAGAGCTAACTGCTAACCTTCCTCACTTGGATGCTAATAAGTGGTGTGAGATGTTAAATGTGCCCGAGTGGGTGGATCAGGAGTGGACGCCGTGGTGTGGATGTGCTGAAGCTTACCTCCCCGGGGCCAAAGGGTGTCCGTCTGGATGGTCCTCTGAAGTTGTGTGGAGTGAGTGTCTTTGTCAGGAAAAATGAACTAACTGTAGACCATCTACAAGGTCAAAGACAAATTCAGTCAAAACTCTCTCCAAAAGTTTAAGCATTTATTGAAAAGTCAAGAAATTGAATGAAACTTTGGATTTTTACATCAAACTCAAAACCAGATCAAAAGTTTTACACTGAAAATAAGAATGAAACAGCAACAAGCAAAAAATGATCCTCAGAGTCAAAGACCCCTAGGCCTTGCAAAGGTTTCAGAAGACCCAAAAAGGCCTTTTCACAAGTCAAAAATGATGTGAGGCATGCTCAAAAAATATTCATAGCCTCCAGGCTGGTTTATGGCTTTTTATGCACCAACCAGGTTCAAAAGGTAAAGATGGCGCCTCTCCCCCAACAGAAACCTTTACAAGACCTAAAAACAAGGATCGTTCACACTCCGGTTAACACCCTTAGATCAGAACAAAACCACAACACCTTTCTTTGCAGGTTCAAACTAGAGCATAAAATTCAATCTAACTCAAATGGCCAAGGTCCACATATTTTCCATTTAACACGCCAAACCAAAGCATATCCACCCACAGTTAAAGGTCTGAAAAAAGGTCATATACGAATTAATCCAAATGTTACATATGAATTCAGACAACACTGAGACAAAATATAACACATGAATATAATGACATAAAAGGAAAAACATGGATAAAACAGAACAAATTGAACAACTGCAGATGTTTTCAATTTTTTTAACAGCATGTCCAGATAATATTCAGGCTTATTAACATTTATGCTGGCAATTTTTATGTTTATATTCTGTTTCTGTTCTCAAACTATCAAACGAAGGAAAAAAAATAAATCCTGTCATCCTAATAATTGGATTGCACCTCAAGTTGTATTTATCAGATAACAAACATTAAAAAAGGAAAACAACATTAAATTGAATCAAAAGTTCAAATCTTAGTGTTATGATATACAAAAAAGACACAAAATGTCACAACTGTTGAGCAGGAGACTTCAAATGTGATAATTTTTATGTAACAGAAAGAAAACAGGATTTAAAATCACAAGAGCTCATGTGGGAGCTCCTCTGTCATTTTTAACCAACATTTTTAAATTAAATTCTTCTGTTATGATTTAATTCTTGAGAACAAGTGGGAGGACGTCAAAGCCCCTCTCACAACAACATGAATAAAAATGAAGAAGAAGAATGAAAACACGGAAGTTAACCCACTGTCCCTGAAATAAATGACTTCTGTCTATTTTAGTTTACACAACTCAGCAGAAGATCCAACTGATGAATAAACAAAACAGAGTCCAGCATGTAGAGGCTCTGTGAAGGTGGTCTGGACTCTGTGGATCAGGGTCATGGTTTCAGAGACGATGTAGAAGGACAAAATACCTGCTCTGTGATCCAGGTACACTCCTATTCTGGAGGACACAGGACCTGAGACATCAGCACTGGTCATGTTATAGAAAAAGGCATAACTGTCTCTGCCACAATATAAAGAACAAGACTTATTATTACCTCCAAACACACATTTGTCCGACTCCCCTGCTCTCCTGATAGTCTTGTATGAGACTGCCACACAAACTCCTCCACTTAGCTCCACCTCCCAGTAACAACGTTCAGTCAGACTCTCTTTACTCAGGACCTGACTATAACCACTGAATCTCTCTGGGTGATCAGGATAAGACTGATCTTCACTCATAAATGTTACCTTTCTGTTCCCATCAGATAATAACAGTCGTTTGTTTGCTGTGTTTGGATCCAGTGTGATGTCTCGTGAATATCTGAAGAACTCAGCTCTGGTCCTGGGCTCTGGCTCTGACAGTAAAACATCCACTTGAGTCACTTTCCATGAGATGTTTGTCCATGTTCCTCTCAGAACATCCTGAAGTTTATCTCTGAGCTCTGACACAGCCACTGTCACACCCTCAAAGTACCTCAGAGGACGTTCAGAGATCCTGGATGAGTCTGTAGGTTCTCTGAGTTGTGACACTGAGGGGTAGTCCTGTAGAAACTGGTTGTGGTCCTGTGTGTGTGAGAGCTTCTCCAGCTCCTTGTCCTTCCTCTTCAGCTCAGTGATCTCCTGCTCCAGCTTCTCCTGAAGCTCCCTGACTCGACTCACTTCAGTTTGCTGCTGGGATCTGACCTGCTGCTTCACATCAGAGCGTCTTTGCTCCACCAGACGGATCAGCTCAGTGAAGATCTTCTCACTGTTCTCCACTGCTTTATCAGCAGAGCCGTTGATGGCCTCCACCTCCTGCTGGAGCAGCGTCACGTCTCTCTCTCTGTGCTGGATTCTCTGCTGGATGTTTTGTCGACTCTCCTGGAGCTCTCTCTGCCTCTCTGTCCTCTCTGCTGCAGCTGAGACCGTGTCATGACCTTTGTGTTGGTCCATCACACAGATGTGACAGATAGACTGCTGATCAGTGCGGCAGAACATCTTCATCACCTCATCATGAACAGAGCAGATGTTATCCCGGAGCTTCTTGGACGGCTCCACCAGCTTGTGTTTCTCATAGGCAGGTGAGAAATGAGTCTGAAGGTGTTCTTCACAGAAAGAAATCAGACACTGCAGACAGGACTTCTGGGCTTTGAGTTTCCTCCCAGTGCAGACATCACAGGCCACATCTTCAGCTCCAGCATAGCAGTGACCAACAGGAGCAGCTTGGAGTCCAGCCTTCCTCATGTCCTCCACTAATTCAGCTAACATGGTGTTTTTCTCCAGGACAGGCCTCCACCTGAAGGTCTTTCTACACTGAGGGCAGGTGCTGGCCCTCTTCGGATCTTCTGTATCCCAGTGGTTTTTGATACAGCTCCTACAGTAGTTGTGTCCACAGGATGTAGTCACTGGATCCTTCAGTAGATCCAGACAGATGGCGCAGCAGAATCTGTCTTGATCCACTCTGTGTCCTCGATGAGCCATGTCTCCCCTCAGTGTCAGAAAGTTCCTTTCGGTGCTGATAGAAGCAGAGTCTGAGCTCTGGTGGAGGACAAGTGTCTGCTCTCGCTGACTTGCTGCAGTGAATGATGTTTCTCAGCGGTACTGACTCACCTTTTGCTGTTCACAGTGAAGAGGAGGGAACAGAGCACTCACCTGATGAGTCAGAGTTCACAGTGAAAGAGAGGGAATATTTTAATTGTTTCAGAGATATTACACTTAGGGTTTGTTAGTGCCAGTGGCGGGCCGTACTATTAGGCAAACCAGGCATTTACCTGGAGCCCCAGGCCCCATACAAAGGCCTTTGGAGTCCCCAAAATGCCCTATTTATATTTTGTCCCCATATTTATTGTTTTTATAAAAATCTCTTCACAATAGTAGCATCATGATGTCTAATTTGATCAGTTACTCATGTTTTGACAGTCTTTCTGCCAACCGTGCACCCCCCTTCAGTCTGTACTACATGGACTATTCCACGTTACGCAACACGCTCATCACGCTGCACGTATGCGGAAATGAGTGCGGCGTAAAATCCAATAGCGGGAAGAGAGAGAGAAGCGATATCGAGCCATGAAGCGACCATACCAAAGCGGCTCACAGAAACAGAAGAAGAGGGACCAAAGGCAGGGCTTTATCTCGAAGCTGCCAAAGCTATTTTACAAAAAGGAACCGCGGTGGCAGCGGGACAGAGAGAGAGGAGAAAAAAGCTGAGAGATGAGAAAAAAATCTCAGGAGAGATGAACTCAAAAGCATTCAGAAACAAGCAAGATAACAGCGCAGTATGACGGGAGAGGTAAAGAAACAGTAAGACGGAAGAGGTAAATGATGACATATTAGTCAGTGTAATATGTGTCAGCATAACTAATCTAATTGTTTTATATGCTTTTCTCACTTTGCAATGACACAAGCAGGGGCGTCACTAGGTTTAAAGAACAGGGGGGCTTCACCCCCAGGAGACGCACAGGAAGTGAGCAAACGCAGCACAAGACCACAAAATTTTACAAACAATAAACAAAGACTCAGAAATGATTTTTTTTATTACTATTTCAGTCTGGGTTTTTTTTTAGTATAGTGCAACAAATTCCAACAATAAGTGTGAGTTTAAAACACTACCAAAAAAATATTTAATATTTATTTGGACCAAATTTGAACATATGAAGCTGTGGGGTGACTTTCTGGAACAATTTGGATATGGAGATAAAACAAAGTACAAATATAAATATGTTTAAAAAGAGGTACAAAAACTGTTTCTAAACCAGTATACGGAAGAGGAAGTGTGTGATCAATGAGAACAATGGGGTAAATAAATAAATTAACCAAAAAAATTAGGTTGATTAGTATTTTGCTATAAAGTGTATGGATATTGAATATAGATATATATTTATACAGACAGTTACTTATTATATATATACATGTAAGTATGTATGTGTGTGTGTGCATAGGTGTGAATTATATTTCCATAGATGCTTATGTAGTATATGTATATTATGTATATATTGATACTTATGTGTTGGATAAATATGTGTATGTGTATATATATGTATGTGTGTATGTATGTATAAATATATATGTGTATATATGTGTATGTATATGTATATATGTGTTTTATTATATATTATATAAATTTGTTGTGTATATGTAGATAAACATATTCATATAGATTATATGTTTTTGTGCATATGTATAATATATTTGCATCAATAGCAGAATTTATTTTTACAAGACCAATGAGGAACAGTAATAAGGGGTAGGAACTCAAAAAGTATTTACTCCTTCCCACTCCTTTTGAATGTGTATAATTACTTCAATTTTTTTTGTCTTTGCATGTGAATTTCTTTGCATACATGTTCAAAATAAAAAAAATCTAAATTCAAATCCAACATTGTTAAGTTTCTAGAAGTATACTTTAAGTTTACTTTATAAGGATATTTTAGGTTTACGATAGTACACTTTCAAGTATACAATAAATACACTTATCTATATACTACTAGTGTACACGTATATACTTCTAGTCCACATTTTAGTTGTTTGAAGTATACTTAAGGTGTAGTATAATGAGTTAAAAAATACTATTTTTCAGCTATTTTGCTTGTTATACTTTAAGTATACTTGCAAGTTTGCTAAGCATATTACTTGTAGAATAGTATTTATATACATGGAATAAGTTATCTTGAAGTTAACTCACTGTAGGTACACTAGACTGCAATGTACCGGTATTTACAAAATCACAAGACAGAATGTTGAGAAGAAGTTTGATATATTTAACATCTTAAAATACAGTGTATTAGCAAATACCTGTTAAAATCATTAAAGATGTGCCTTTCAAAAACAAAGAGCCTCTATGAAATCAAGCCCTTCTTTGATGAAAATGGTGAAGGAAAAAAGTGAACGTCTGCATGTAAAAATGTAAACATAATAATCTCTCAAAGATCAAGCTCTTCTTTGTCAAAAATGAATTCGCAGATCAGTGTACAAAGTACTAGGGCTGAACGATTTATCGTTTTTGGACCGAAATCGCAATTTCAGACAACGCAATTTTGTGATCGCCAAAGCTGCAATTTTTTGCAGCGCTCCTGACTGACCCAGGATCTGTTGTGTCAACTATGTTACACATCCTATTTTACAAATTTGCAGGCAGTTTGCATTTACGGAAGTGCTGGTAAGCAGGTCAGCATTACAAAGACTCTGTTTATGAGCTCAAGTGTGAGTATCTATCAATAATAGATGATAAATAATGTGTTGTGTGCTTTTGATCATTGATTTCCTTACTGTTATCTATACTGTAAACATCGTAAATATTGCACTTAAGCTCGATTTGAAGAAAATTGTGAATTGAATTGAAATCACAATATCTGCCAGAAAAATCGCAATTAGATCTTTTCCTGAAATCGTTCAGCCCTACAAAGTACTTTCATATATGAGGTTAAAAAACAAACTGTTAGTGCTGTCTGGCTTGATATGATTAAAACAAAATGTATTCTGGTTAAAACAGATGACGCTGTGTACATAACACCACTGCCAAACCCTTATGAAAGGGACTAGAACTTCATCAATACAGTCAAGTCAAATGTTTCTCTGTTTGTGTTTTTAAGGTCCATAAAGATAATGCATTTGAGCACACATACTATTTACTGTAAACTCCAGCACTGTATGATCTTGAACATATACTTTTAAAACAGGGGTAATACCTCAAAGCTAACGTGTGAAGTGAAATACAGGTTTATTCTTCTAAATTAAATGTAAGCACAATGACTTGACCTTATTCTGTACCTGGATCAATATATATATTAAGTATAAGTACTTTGTAGAAGAAAGAAGTAAAAAGTATACTAAAGTACAAGTATAAGTTTTAGTATTAAAGTATCAGTGTATAAGTCTGAGTGTTAATGTACTTAGTCTCAGACTTTTCTCTATACTTTTCAGTATAAGCCAGGTATACTTCACTGTACTATTCTTAGGTATATAAAATATAGTATATAAAAAGTAAACTTCAAGTATACTGCTTCAGCTTTAGCATTAAATAAGTATACTCATAGTACACTTGAATAAACTACTTTTTGCTAAGGGCTTCTCCTGCCTGACCCTTCAAGGTGTGAAACACAACAAATTGAATTATTAACTGATCAACATTGAGGCTAACGCCATGACTTTCACATACAACACAATAGTTCTTTACAGAACAAGACAATGCATTAAAATCACAACACAAAATAATAACAAAAATAACCATTATAAAATGAACTTTAAAAGAGAAGAGTGCAGATAAGATCCTTTCAGTCATATGCACAGTTAAATAGAGCTGTTTTGAGCCTAGATTTGAACATTGTCAGTGTAGAGGCCTGTCTCACATCTTCAGAAAGACTGTTCCAGATTTTAGCTGCATAAAACTGGAACCCTGATTCCCCATGTTTAGATCTGACTCTGGGCACCAGCAGGAGGCCGGTCCCTGAGGTCCTCAGAGTCCGAGATGGTTCATATGGCACTAACATGTCAGAGATGTACTTTGGTGCTAGGCCGTGGAGAGACTTGTACACAAGCAGAGCTGCTTTAAAGTCTATTTTCTGAGCCACAGGAAGCCAGTGTAGGGACCTGAGCACAGGACTAATGTGCTCGTACTTCCTGGTTCTGGTCAGGACCCGAGCAGCAGCATTCTGGATGTACTGCAGCTGTCTTACAGCTCGTTTGGAGAGGCCAGTGAGCAGGCCGTTACAGTAGTCTAACCTACTGGAGACAAATGCATGGATAAGTCTCACCAAGTCAGGTTTAGACACTATACCTTTGATTTTGGCAATGTTTTTTAGATGGTAAAAGGCTGCTGATGTTATTGATTTGATGCGGCTGTTAAAGTTCAAGTCTGAGTCCATTATTACCCCGAGATTTCTAACCTGATTAACATAAATTCGTACTTTAGACCAGTTGAACCCACTTTAATGACAGTTCAGCTAGGTACTGCTATATTAAACAACATCAGTCCTCTTCAGTTTATAATCATTATGGATGTTAATGTTGATATTAGATTGGTCTCTCTATCCATGGCTGTTATTGATTTTACATCCGTAGTAGCTATCTTTACAACCATGTAGACAAGAGGTCCCTCTTGAAAATGAGATGCCACATCTGAAGGGGCTAACCGTTAATAAATTTATATTGAACAAAGAAAACTATGTCGCTATACAAATAAAAATTGATTGATTATTGTCATTGCTCCAATACAGTGGACCATTTCCATGCTGACCTCCATGGACCCCCTCAGTGGCTGGCCCCCAGAGAGCTTTCCCCCTTTTTCCTCCCTTATGAGCAGCCTTGACATCAACTCCACTATTCTGGCTGAGTAATGTCAAGAATTCCCAGATGTTTAGAGGAAGACACAGAAAGAATCCATCTGCAGCCTCTTGAGAATTTATTGATCGAGAACAGCTTCAAACTGAATCATAACAGACAGACCTTGAAAACAGCTTCTCTTGGGACTTTTTAGTGGTTCAGTGGCGTTGGTGTCTCTCGGGCTCAAGCCCACCCATTCCAGGCCTGGTTACTGTCCTGGAGCTGTAACTTGAGATATTTATATAATTGTTTTATAACAACTTGTCCTGCCAAGTTTTCTGTCTTCATCAGGTCAGGTCAAGATGACCTTATATGGAAGGGAACATCTGCAAAATAGCTCTCCTCTTCAGGCAGCACCACTTAATTCTGTAATAACAACTGCGTCCTGTTATTGTAAGCAATCTCGCTCCCACATTAATCACCTCAGTTTAATTTCACTGTTTGAGCACTAGCCCTCATCCAAAGGTAGGACCTTATTGTAGTTTAACACCAGAGAATTTCATCACCAATCTGGTTTCAGGGATTTTATCTTCGAACAACAACCTAATGTTTCTGGTCCCCAGAATTCACTTCCTGACCCACATTGGGCTCCACATCACACAGAGTTGACCCATGCTGGACTTCAGCTTTAATTAAATAATGAAAAACACCAACAGGAATGAAAATTATAATGATAATTTAAACATATTAAGTGTTATTTTATAACACCAAGGAGAACATGTAGCACTTGTTTAGCCTCTTTGGCTTAAATACACAATTTATTTTTTTTATTTAAGACCCCCCTGAGGCCTGCCAGTTGAAGCCGGCCCCAGGGGCTAACTGCTAACCTTCCTCACTTGGATGCTAATAAGCGGTGTGAGATGTTAAATGTGCCTGAGTGGGTGGATCAGAAGTGGACGCCGTGGTGTGGATGGTCCTCTGAAGTTGTGTGGAGTGAGTGTCTTTGTCAGGAAAAATGAACTAACAGTAGACCATCTAAAAGGTCAAAGACAAATTCAGTCAAAACTCTCTCCAAAAGTTTAAGCATTTATTGAAAAGTCAAAAATTGAACAAAACTTTGTATTTTTACATCAAACTCAAAACCAGATCAAAAGTTTTACACTGAAAATAGAATAAAACAACAACAAGCAAAAAATGATCATCAGATTCAAAGACAAAGACCCATCGGCCTCTCAAACTACCCTCAGTTTAAGTCCTGAAAAAAGGTCATACATTAATTCATCAAAATGTTACATATGAATTCAGACAACACAGAAAAATATAGCACATGATTATTATTTATTTATTGTTTATTTGACATGGACACACAGTAACATTGATGCTGTGACATTTAAATATACACAGGTCCCAAATGCACTGCTGTAAGTGTTTATAGCTCAGTGCTAATTTTCAACACCAGTCCATGGGAGGATTTTAAAGATTAAAATTGTACAAAGATAAATTTATGAAAAATGACGGAGATACCCATGACACAGTTCATTAGAAAATACATCAGAATTACAACATCCAGAACAGATAAGGATGAAAGTTCAATAAAAAAGGTGAATGAAAAAGTTCCTTCAGGTAAACATGTATACAAGCAAATGTTTTATATGTGGGAACAATACTGTTGCTCTTTCAGCCATGATTTAATACCTTTTATGATGAGATTCAATGAAAAACATAGAGAAACAAAACAAATTGAACAACTGCGTACATTTTCAATTCTTTCAACAGCGTGTGTAGATAATATGCAGGCTTATTGACATTTATGCTGACATGTTAATATTTATTTTCATTTAGTTATCAAAACTGTCAAATAAAAAGGAGAAAGAAATCCTGAAATAAATCCTCTAATGATTCAGTTTTACTGTAGGTTGTATTTATCAGATAACAAATATATGAAAAAAAGGAGAAGAACATTAAATTGAATCAAAAGTTATGAATTTTAGCTTTATCATACCATACAAAAACAGGACACATCTTTTGAACAGGAAACTCCAATTATGAACATTTTTATGCCATAGAAAGAAAACAAAAGTTAAAATCACAAAAATCTTGTGTGGGAGCTCCCCTGTCTTTTTTTTAATCAGCATTTTTACATCAAATAATTCTGTTGTGATTCAATACTCAAGAACAAGTGAGAGGACGTCAAAGTCCTGTCGACAAAGTTTGATTGACAGGTGACAACAATCAGCTCAGAGCAGCAACCAGCAAAACTTAACCTGAAATAAATGACTTCTGCCTATTTAAGTTTACATAACTCAGCAGAGGATCCAACAGAACTATGAATCCCTAGTCCAACATATAGAGGCTTAGTGAAGGTGGTCTGGACTCTGTAGATCAGGGTCATGGTTTTAGAGACGCTGTAGAAAGACAGAATACCTGCTCTGTGATCCAGGTACACTCCTACTCTGGAGGACCAAGGACCTGAGACAGTAGTGGGGATCTTGTTGTACAGAAATTGGTAACTATCTCTGTAACAATATAACGCCCAAGACTTGTTATTTACTCCAAACAAACATTTATGTGACATCCCTGCTCTGCTGATACTCTTGTATGAGACTGCTACATAAACATCTCCTCTCAGCTCCACCTCCCAGTAACAACGTCCAGTCAGACTCTCTTTACTCAGGACCTGATACGAATAAGTGAATCTTTCTTGGTGATCAGGATAAGGCTGATCTTCACTCATTAATGTTACTTTTCTGTCCCCATCAGATAATAACAGTCGCCTTCGTGCTGTGTTTGGATCCAGTGTGATGTCTCGTGAATATCTGAAGAACTCAGCTCTGGTCCTGGGCTCTGGCTCTGACAGTAAAACATCCACTTGAGTCACTGTCCATGAGATGTTTGTCCATGTTCCTGTCAGAACATCCTGAAGTTTATCTCTGAGCTCTGACACAGCTGCTGTCACATCCTCAAAGTACCTCAGAGGACGTCGAGAGATGCTGGATGAGTCTGTAGGTTCTCTAAGTTGTGACAGTGAGGGGTAGTCCTGTAGAAACTGGATGTGGTCCTGTGTGTGTGAGAGCTTCTCCAGCTCCTTGTCCTTCCTCTTCAGCTCAGTGATCTCCTGCTCCAGCTTCTCCTGAAGCTCCCTGACTCGACTCACTTCAGTTTGCTGCTGGGATCTGACCTGCTGCTTCACCTCAGAGCGACTTTGCTCCACCATATGGATCAGCTCAGTGAAGATCTTCTCACTGTTCTCCACTGCTTGATCAGCAGAGCCGTTGATGGCCTCCACCTCCTGCTGGAGCAGCGTCACGTCTCTCTCTCTGTGCCGGATTCTCTGCTGGATGTTTTGTCGACTCCCCTCGAGCTCTCTCTGCCTCTCTGTCCTCTCTGCTGCAGCTGAGACCGTGTCATGACCTTTGTGTTGGTCCATCACACAGATGTGACAGATCGACTGCTGATCAGTGCGGCAGAACATCTTCATCACCTCATCATGAAGAGAGCAGATGTTCTCCTGGAGCTTCTTGGACAGCTCCACCAGCTTGTGTTTCTTTAATGAAGCATCATTAAAATGAGTCTGAAGGTGTTCCTCACAGAAAGAGACCAGACACTGCAGACAGGACTTCTGGGCTTTGAGTTTCCTCCCAGAGCAGACATCACAGGCCACATCTTCAGCTCCAGCATAGCAGTGATCAGCAGAAGCAGGTTGGAGTCCAGTCTTCTTCATGTCCTCCACTAAATCTGCTAAAATGGTGTTTTTCTGATGGTCAGGCCTCGGCCTGAAGGTCACTCTGCACTGAAGGCACCTGTAGACCCTCCTCTGATCTTCTGTATCCCGGTGGTCTTTGATACAGCTCCTACAGTAGCTGTGTCCACAGGATGTAGTCACTGGATCCTTCAGTAGATCCAGACAGATGGGTTCAAGAAATCTTTTCGAGGTTCGACATGACTCCTCTCTGCGACTCAGCTCTCAGTGACAACGCTTGTCTGTATCTGACTTCCTGTGAACTGACCCTAGTCATGTCTTTCTGCTCAGAGCACATTGGTTACACCCATTCTCAAACTGTAGATCTGGAGAGGAAAGAACGAGGAAGTGTCCACTCAGAGAGGAGTTGGCTGTGTATTAGAGCAGAGAGAGGAGGGGTTGTCCAGCTCTGAGTTTATTCCAGGAAGAGGAGAGGTTTGAGTGTCTTTAGCTGGTGCTCACAGAGAGCTCATTACTCTGTAAAAACAGGGTTGGACACATCTGAGAGGACAGATTTGATGATATTTCACACAAACAAATGACTGTCCAGGTGGTAAGGACATAGTAGTATGTGAGAAAAGGCTGTCTCCACCTCATTTATGTCCTTTAGTAACAATGCTTTAATATCTTTTGGTCCCTCCGTGTGTCTTCAGATGCTGTGGGGGTGGAGGACAATCATGATAAGATACAGGAATCATTATAGGAAAGACTTTGTGATGATAATTCGGTTGTGGATGTGAGAAAGACAGAAGTGCCTAAGAGAGGACTGAAGGAAACTTTTGAAAGAATTAATAAAACATTCATCCAAGAATCATTTGTTGAAGTTGATGAAAGCAACAACTGGTTTCAAATGACGTCAGAACAAGGTCCAGAAGTGGCTCTAATTAAACTCAATAAAATGTTGATGCCAATAGTAGAAAAACAGGCCCTATTAAAGATCTTGCTGTGTAGGAAGAGTTGTTAATTTCCTTATTCCCCACTTGAGACACCCCTGAGACTCTGTGGGGCGGTCAAGTGAGTGATGGCATCCTCTTGGTTACCAAGTGGGCGCCCTCCTTCTTGGGTGTTTTTCTGATCAGTCCACAACTCCTCCAAAGGGTTCAGCAGTGAATCCCAGTGTCCCAGTTTCACCCCCTAGATGTCATCAACTCACTTGAAGGTCTAGGTGGAGTCCTTCCTCTTTATCCACAGACACTGACTCCCCTTTTCAGGAGCCCTGGAGAAGTCAGTGACTCCCTGTGGGTGGGCCTTTCCTTGTACTCCCATCTCCCGGAGTATAGCCTGGATGTTGAGGTGGTCTTAACCCTCCACTGGCCGGACCCTCATGTGGCGAGGTAGTATTAGGGGGCTTTAACAGAGTTGCAAATGTGAGCCAGACAACGCCACCTAGGGACTTTCACCCAAGGAGTTTACCAAAATATAACCATAACAAGGCAAACACAGGTTCAATGAATCTACGAGTCAGAGACGTGGTTCTAAAACAATTAAAATTTTATCTAAAAATCTTAAATGCAACTTTAATTAATCTCACCGGAAGTGTCAACAGAAAGAGAAAGAGGAACTAGTAATAGACAATGAATTTCAAGTCGTTTTTTGTAAGAAATATATCAAGAGTTTATTACAGAATTGTTTTTTCCACCATCTGTGAGGCCTACATCTCTGCACCCGCAGTCTCTCTGTAACACTCACATTCCAGCTTCGTCGTGCATCAGCGGTAAGGTCCATGTACCTCAGCTTCTTGCACTCATAGGCCTCCTCTACTGAGCTCTCCCGGGGCTCGATGAAGTACGTGTCCAAAGAAATACACAGTTAAAAACCATCATGGTCAGACGAAGGGTTAAAGCAATTCATGCATGAGCGTAACCAAGCAACACTAATAGCTAAGATGTCTGGTTCAAAGATATTGTACATAAAGGAACTAAGTAACTTAATTACATAAGAAGTAAATATATTTAACTATGAATGTAGAATTAAAGACTTTAAAAATGATGGCAGAAATCTAAGGAAACTATTCAATTAAACCAAAAGATATTACATTTCATCTTAATAATTATTTTATCAGTAAAATAGATAAATTAAGGAATAATTTTCCTGAAATAGGTAGTAATATATCTTATGATTGAATAATGAAAGGATAAAATCATACTTTCAAATTTGAAAGTGTAAGTATAAATAAAACGGAAAACATGCAAAGAAGTTGTAAAAATAAATCACCTGGTAATGTTAACTTTGACTATAAGCTACTCGTACCAGTAGCTAACCAGATAGCCTCATTCATTTGTCATGTTACAAATCAGAGTTTAAATGTCGGTAAGTGTCCACGACAGTGGAACAAAGCAGAGGTTGTTCCTCTGCATGAAAATGGTTGAGTCTCTTTGGATGTAAAAGTCACTGTAGAGGCCAGCTCTTTGTGGAAGCTACAGACTTTATTTGTTTATTGTATGGTCACCAATGGGGATGCAAGTCACGTGGTGGTGGTGGTCCGCCAGCATCTGGTAGTAGTGAAATCAGCTGTTCACCCTGTGGGTTCAACAGCCAACGCATCGGGCAAGGTGAAGTTTTTCTCCGATTCAGCCTCTCAGTGACTAAGTTTAACAGGGTAGTCACCTACAGTTACCCTATACTGTTATACACTGTTCTGCTCGATTTTACAGCAGCATTCGATGCCATCTGTCATGAATTATTACTTCAAAAGCTGCAGTGCTGTGGTGTTGATGATAATTCACTGAAATGGTTGCAGAGCTTTTTAGCTGATCCAGAACAAAGAGTCTTTTTCAATGATAGTTATTCTGATGACAGGAAGACAAACTGTGGAGTACCCCAAGGGAGCTATCTGGGTCCTTTGATTTTAACCATTTTCACCAATGATTTGCCTCTTATTTTAAAAAAGGCTAAGATGGCTGTGTTTTCTGATGATTAAACAATAGATATATATGTGTATGCGTTTACTTCAGGTGAGTTAAGCATCAAATTAAATGCTGAGCTGGAATCGGGGTCAACTGGTTCTCAATGTTACAAAGACAAATGATATGGTGTTGGGATTCAGTCACTGTCTTTGTAAACAGCCAGAGTTAAAGGGGACATATTATGCAAAACCCAATTTTTTAAGGCTTTTGAACACATTTTTGGGCATTTTGCTTTCCTCCCAGCCAAAAACATTTGATAGTAGAAAACAAAACCTGTATTTAGCAGGCTGCATGAATGTAAACTCATGGTATTTGGCGAGCTGTTGAGTCTGTGGATTTACTGTTACGTAACAGTATATTGTCATTTGCATAAGCTTAACCTGATTCGTCTACCTGAGTATCCCCCCCAAACCCCCTCGGCCAGCCTCCTCCTGCTCTTGGACAGTGTTTTGGTGGGAGCACTGTCACTTGTGCTAGCTGCCTCTTCCTCTGATGAATTTGTAGTGATCTTCTGTACCCTGTGAGCAACGTTAACAAACGAGGAGAGGGTATTTAAAACTGTCTAACTACTAAAAAAGCAAAGTTTTTGAAAATTTTTACATTTCTTTTCTGTTTTTGTGGTCAAAACTTCCGAATAAATAAAAAAAAGTAAGTAAAAAATAAAACCCAACATCCTAAAAATTGGATTTTGTTGTAGGTTGTAATTATCACATAACAAACATATGAAATAAAAGGAAATAAACATTAAATTGAATCAGAAGTTCTAAATGTTTTTATTGTACTTTGTGCTGTTTAATATACCAAAAAAAAGACACATAAAGGTCACATCTGTTGAACAGGAGACTTCAAATATGATCATTTTTATGTCACAGAAAAAAACAGGATTTAAAATCACAACGAGCTCGTGTGGAGAGCTCCTCTATCATTTTTAATCAACATTTTTACATCAAATTATTCTGTTGTGATTTAATACTCAAGAACAAATGAGAGGACGTCAAAGTCCTGCCCACAATGTTTGATTGACAGGTGACAACAATCAGCTCTGAGCAGCAAACATGAATAAAAATGAAGAAAAAGAATGAAAACAGAAGTGAACCCACTGTCCCTGAAATAAATGACATCTATTTTAGTTTACACAACTCAGCAGAGTGTCCAACTGAAGGACAAATCCAGAGTCCAGCATGTAGAGGCTCAGTGAAGGTGGTCTGGACTCTGTGGATCAGAGTCATGGTTTTAGTGACGATGTAGAAGGACAGAATACCTGCTCTGTGATCCAGGTACACTCCTACTCTGGAGGACTGAGGACCTGAGACATCAGTGCGGATCTTGTTGTACCAAAAGATATAACCGTCTCTGTCACAATTTAATGCCCAAGACTTGTTATTACATCCAAACCAACATTCTTCTGACATCCCTGATCTGCTGATAGTCTTGTATGTGACTGCTACACCAACTCTTCCTCTCAGCTCCACCTCCCAGTAACAACGTCCAGTCAGACTCTCTTTACTCAGGACCTGAAAATAACCACTGAATCTGTCTTTGTGACAAGGATAAGGCTGATTTTCACTCATTAATGTTACTTTTCTGTCCCCATCAGATAATAACAGTCGTTTGTGTGCTGTGTTTGGATCCAGTCTGATGTCTCGTGAATATCTGATGAACTCAGCTCTGGTCCTGGGCTCTGGCTCTGACAGTAAAACATCCACTTGAGTCACTGTCTCTGAGACGTTTGTCCATGTTCCTCTCAGAACGTCCTGAAGTTTATCTCTGAGCTCTGACACAGCTGCTGTCACACCCTCAAAGTTCCTCAGAGGACGTTTAGAGATCCTGAACGAGTCTGTAGGTTCTCTGAGTCTTGACAGTGAGGGATAGTCCTGTAGAAACTGGATGTGGTCCTGTGTGTGTGAGAGCTTCTCCAGCTCCTTGTCCTTCCTCTTCAGCTCAGTGATCTCCTGCTCCAGCTTCTCCTGAAGCTTCCTGACTCGACTCACTTCAGTTTGCTGCTGGGATCTGACCTGCTGCTTCACATCAGAGCGTCTTTGCTCCACCAGACGGATCAGCTCAGTGAAGATCTTCTCACTGTTCTCCACTGCTTTATCAGCAGAGCCGTTGATGGCCTCCACCTCCTGCTGAAGCAGCTTCACGTCTCTCTCTCTGTGCTGGATTCTCTGCTGGATGTTTTGTCGACTCTCCTGGAGCTCTCTCTGCCTCTGTGTCCTCTCTGCTGCAGCTGAGACCATGTCATGACCTTTGTGTTGGTCCATAGAGCAGAGATAACAGATAGACTGCTGATCAGTGCGGCAGAACATCTTCATCACCTCATCATGATGAGAGCAGATGTTCTCCTGGAGCTTCTTGGACGGCTCTACCAGCTTGTGTTTCTCATAGGCAGGTGAGAAATGAGGCTGAAGGTGCTCATTACAGAAAGAAATCAGACACTGCAGACAGGACTTCTGGGCTTTGAGTTTCCTCCCAGTGCAGACATCACAGGACACATCTTCAGGTCCAGCATAGCAGTGATCAGCAGGAGCAGCTTGGAGTACAGTCTTCTTCATGTCCTCCACTAAATCTGCTAACATGGTGTTTTTCTTCAGGACAGGCCTCGGCCTGAAGGTCTCTCTACACTGAGGGCAGCTGTAGACCCTCCTCTGATCTTCTGTATCCCAGTGGTCTTTGATGCAGCTCCTACAGTAGCTGTGTCCACAGGATGTCGTCACTGGATCCTTCAGTAGATCCAGACAGAGGGAACAAGAAATCTTTTCGAGGATCGACATGGCTCCTCTCTGCGACATGTTAGCTCTCAGTAATGTCTGTCTGAGTTCGACTTCCTGTGAACTGACCCAAGTCATGTGTTTGTGCTCAGAGCACGTTGGTTACACCCATCCTCAAAATGTAGATCTGGAGAGGAAAGAACGAGGAAGTGTCCGGTCAGAGCAGAGCTGCCTGTGTTTGATAGCAGAGAGAGGAGGGAGGGGTCGTCCGGCTCTGAGTTCATTCCAGGAAGAGGAGTGGTTTGTGCGTCTTTAACTGGTGCTCACAGTGGAGCTCATTACTCTGTAAAAACAGGGGCTGTCAGAATTTAGGTGATCAACTCTTATTTCCATCTAAGGGTTTGGAAACATCTTAGAGGAGAGATTTGATGTCATTCCACACAAACAAGTGATGGTCCAGGCTGTAAGGATAAAGTAGCAAGTGAGAAAAGGCTGTCTCCACTTCATTTACATCCTTTGGTAACAGTGCATTTACAGCAGGGATCATCAACTCTGTATTTAAGAGGGCCAGCTTTGTCATGACAGATGGTGTGGGGGTGGAGGACAATCATGATAAAATAATATAAATGTCTTTGTCTATTGAACATATTTGATTTTTTTATTCTTTCAAAATGTTTGAAACTCTGAGCCTTCAAAGGTGAGATCAGTCCATATCACCCAGACTAGCTTGCTGAAGTATCATGTTTTTAACTTTGTGGTCAGAAGATCGGACAATAATGGATCTTGGAGGGGAGGTAATCTTTGTCTTCATTTTTAGCGATTGATGGGCTCTTTCTATACACTTATCCAGATCTTCAGGCAAATCTACTGGTAAAGAGGAGCACATCAGATCAATGATGTGGTCTCCCTCTTAAACTCCAAATATGCACAGATTATTCCTCCTTGCCCTGGACTCTAGGTCCTTGCTCCTGGCTTCTCTATGGAGGAGCTAACAAATGGCTCCCTCGCGCTCCATCCTCCATGTTGCTCAATCTTAGCTCGACCTCCTCGATCTGTTGTTCCAGTTTTACTGTATGCTCCAGCACATCGCTAAGAGTGGATTCAACTCTAGCTAAAGTGGATTTTGTGTCCATAGAGCCCCTGTGTGCTTTCTCTGTTCTGCAAGCACCACCGCCATGCTTTTGTTGTCCTGTGCTGCGGCCAAGCTTGCCTGTGTTTTAGTGTGGTCATGTTTATGCTCCATTTTAGTTGACATTTGTTCTGGGTCTATCTTGGTCATGGATGTGATTGTCCTCATCTTTATCGATGGTACGATCATTTTTTAGAGCTTAAGATTTTGGTAGTTCATGAGAGCGTTTCCCACCTCATAATAATGAAGTAATATTTTCCACATCTTTCATGCAGAGCAGATGGCCCCGCCTGATTCATTGTCTGAAATCATGCAGCTCCATCTTCCCAAGCTCCAATCATCTACAACCTCATCTGTCTAAAAGCTGAACGACCCAATCAGGGGAAAGAGGCGGGAGCTGCAGACGTGACGACAGCGGGAAGTGTTTGAAAGCTTAAAGCTTAAAGCTTTTCTTACTGGAAACAATGTTTCTGCCCTTCTCCCGATCGGTTTCAGTAAGAGTTTGATCTACCAACTGGCTCCTCTGGTCATGAAGAGGTGGGACGGACTCCAAACCCCATTGTGGCGCTTACAAAATCGAGCACTGAAAATTTTTTATCATCACTGATGTTTGTCGACATACCAGACAAACAGCAGCGATGCCCAGCTGATGTTAACTTAGTTCTGAGTGGCTTGATTTAGCTCGACAAGGCTCAACATTCCTCTACACGTCACTGTGTGAATGTCTTGATGCTCCAACTGATTTAAAGCTTCTGAAATGTACAGTAAAGAGAGTCACAAGTTGTTAGACAATACTATTTTATTAGAAGCAACAATAGAAAAGGTGGCTAGCTGTGTCGAGGTAACTTTTGGCTGTTTTGCTGACAGCTGGCAGAAAGCCCTGCATTCAAGAAAACAACATCCAAACTCACAATCTCAGGAGCACAGGAAAGGTTTTATCTTTAGCAGTAATTGCTTGTTATATCTGCTGAATACATGCACTGCTAGATAGGGGTGTATCAGTACTTTTCTGTCCTGAACATCCACTGCTCACAATATCATTCGGTGTTGAGCAAACACAAACGTGAGTGGAGAAAAAAGGCCGTCACACATGAGCAGAGTTAATTTTGTTGACTGATTATTTTCATCATAGTTTTCGTCTACAACCTGTTTTCTCCTGACAAAAACTAGACTGTAACTAATAAAAAAAGTGCACATGGACAAAAACTAAAACTAAATTAACTCACATTTTCATCAACAAATAAAAACTAGACTAAAATTTTTGATAGAGACTTAATCCAACCAGACCTAATTTGGTCATGTAGAAAGTAGAGACAAGTTAGGAATATATCCAATCACAGCTACTTTGGTTGTGTGGAAAGGTTGGATGAGTTAAGAGGGACATCCAATCACAGCTGCCTTAGCTTAATCGTGGTGGGATAAGTTGGTGAGCGATCCAATCAGAGCTCCTCTCTTTGTGAACTGATATATTCATGTAGAGACAAAGGGACTGAAAATAAGAATTTATGATGGAGACAAACCCATGGACCCAAATCATAATCTGTCCTCATCACATTTGTCTCTGCTGAATATAGAGTAAATCAATCAATCTTTATTTGTATATCATCATATTTGTCTTTCTTGAATATAAACTTATTAAAGGTAAGCCCTTTGATATGTGGCATCTCATTTTCAAGAGGAACCTTCAAGATGTCTGTGTGGTTATAAACGTATGTATTATAAATGAGTACTCAATACAAACATGGATAAAGAGATCAATCCAATATGATCACCTATATGAGTGCTGTTTGCAGGAACCACCATGTAAATAAGTGTTGATCTCGCTAAAGCCTGGCTCACACTACAGGATTTTAAAAATCTTATAAGATTCTGAAATCGGGTTGTTTCACACACATAAAGAGAATCTTGACAGATTATCTTCTCTTAAATCTTAAGCACACACACACTACAAGATTTGAAAATCGTGACCAGCGCACACTACAGGATTTCATCAAGATTATCGGACCAGAGAGACGCTCAACGTCATCTCATCAAGGAGATGATGTAGGATCACGTTGAGACAAAATATGGAGACTAGTGCGGCAGTTAACAAACTAATCATTATTCCTTCTCGCTTATTACTGTTAACTAGTACAATGCGCTTGTATAACTGATGTATACAAGCAATATCACATGAGAGCGAGAGCTGTTGTCCTGGATATCAGCGCTGGGGTGATTACCTGCACTCTGCCACATTATTATCTCACCTGGAATATTTAATGCAGATGCAATTTCTCTCCAACGCTTGTCCTTTTCACATCGGTTGTGATAATCTCTGCATGAAACGTTGTACAAACATTCGTGGTCTTGCCACAGGTCGACAAGACTGTCCTCCATCTCCGCTGTCCATCTCACCCGTACGCTCTTTGTGCTCGCCATTCTTGGCTCTGATAACTACTGTCTCGCGGTCATTTCCGGTCATCGTAGGCGGCTCTCTCTGATTGGCTACTGTCATCCTCAGCAAATACGAGTTGCGTAATCATCCAGATAAATATCAAACATGTTTGAAAATTATCGGGGCGGCTCCGACGAGTCTGTGAGACGATCGTGGGGCTTACGATTGATCTGTCACCCGCTCACACTAGAAGATAATCTTGGTTGAACATCAGGGCCGATTTTGGTCCCCGACCAGATTTCTTCCCCGATTGTCGTGAGGGCTGAATCTGGGTTAAATAGGGCCGAGAATCCTGTAGTGTGGGCCAGGCTTTAAGTTAATATCAGGAACTGTAATGATAATGGAATGGGGCTAAAGGGGAGGCCAAATATTTGTTAATGTAGTTATTGAAGCTTCCACAGCAGCGACCATTCATGTCGTTGACTTTAGTCGACTGTGTTTTTATCTTCTTAAAGCTCACTGTGTTATGCTGCTGAGCATATGCAGGTGTAGCAGTTATGACTATATGCTAGTGAAGTCTTCCTGTCTGGTGACCATAAAGAATGAATAACGGACTGTTATAATTTAAAAAAGGCTCAGAAACACAGCCTACAGTCTCCATTCAACACGGTAACTCCTGGAACTGTAACTTTATTGTATCTGTGGGGGACATTGTCCAGCTTGTACATCTCAAGTGCATGAAACTCACTAACTCTGCAGGTATTGTGGCCCCCTCTCTAATGACAGTGATATCAAACAGACTTTTATTGAAGGCAGTGAAGTTTGGTCTCCATCAAACACACACATGGAGAACATGCTTGAAGTCATGTGGCAACTACACGCCCTTGGACGTGTGCATATTGCAGTTGCGAACTTAAAGCGATATACTGTTTAGCTGTATGGCCTTTAGTATCTTTATACAAAGTGATACATCGAAGCATATTGCACCACCAGATTTTGCTCACATAGGAGGTATGGCTGTTAAATACTGAGGCTGCTTTTACGAGGATAAACCATGACAGTCACAGACACAGGCATCAGAAGATGATAAATTTAAAGTATCAATGACTGTAAATTTTTTGATGAAACTGAGCAAGACAGCCACCGGAATCTTCTGGTACACTAACTAAAGTGTGCGGGGATAACTGCATGTCATGTGCACGTTTGAAAGGCACGAAAGGTTTCCTGAAGGCAGAGAGGATGTTCACGATGATAGACACCCTGGGTGTCCATGCACATCAAAACTTCCAAATATAATCGACAAACTGAACAAATTGTACCAAATGATCGACGGAAGAATGAGAGCAGAAAGGGTCTCCACTGATGAAGAGACAGTTTAGCAAGTTTTGCATGAAAATTTGAACTTAACCTATTTTTAGACTAAGATTAGCACTTTATTTGATTTTCTAAAGAAATACAAACAGAACTAAACCGCAGGGTGCATGTGCAAACCACTACAGACGCGCTTTTAAGTAGGTCAGCAAACAAATCCTCTGTTAACAAGAAGAAGAAGATAATACGATGATAGTAGAAGATAAAGTAACGCGGTGAAAATCGAGTCACAACAAGCACACAGGACCGTTTAGAGTTGATGAAGAGTTTATCTAATGACTGTAGTTAGAGGCAGGCTAGCACTACCCATTGATTCCCAGTGTTTGAGCTAAGCTAATTAGCAGTGGGCGAGCACTGCCTGTCTCTTCCTTGCTACTGCACGCTGAAAGAAGGGTGTCTATCTGCTTGTTGTGGACTCAGGAGTGAGACAAGACAATGTGGAGAGCCTGTATCAACCATAAGCATCACACAGCCCCCACCATCCAGTGCACAGACATCATGAGTTCAATTTTCCACACCCAAGATCCATCCACCACCAATCGCCACTCACCCACGCAAACTCCCCTCCAGGGAGTGGCTATTTGAGCATGTCGGCAGAAGCGGCTCTGGTGGGCAGACGGTGAGGAAGACATCGACAAACTGCACATAGTCATGTCGTTCAAGTCCGCGTCTAGTTTGCCCTGTGCTGTGGTCCTGCGCGTCCTTTAGTTCGGAAACGAAGAAGGATTACCTGGGGTATTATTTCCGTGTGGGAATGTCTGGAGGAGAGCCTTGTCCACCTTAAACGACTGACAGACTGACCCTAACCCAACTACAGTAGCGTGAGTGCCTCTGAGTGTGTGTGTTATTTCTGAATGTCCGATATTGAACGGCGAAAAGACACTGATGTTGTATTTTTCTTGTGCTGTGTAGTGTGTGGCTCCGCGGTAAAACCCGGACCGGATTTCAGTCGCAAATTGTGGTTTCCCTTGGTTTTGTACCGGACTGAACTGTGTTGGTGATTTATTTTAAAAAACCCAGAACGGATTTTTCTTGCAATTTGCATTGAATATAATTTGCAAAATCTGCTTTAGCTTGGATGTTTTTTCTGTACGATGTTGCATAGTTTCTTGTGTTTTTGCTTTGCATGATATTTGCATGAATTCTTGATTTATTGTTTTGTGCGGGTAACAGAAAAAAGATTTGTTTTATTTAATTGTCAGACACGACTCTGACTGGCACCCCTGACTAAAACCCGTTACAAAAAGAAAACAAAAAAAAAGTTGGTGTATCCCTTTAATAGCTCATATAACACTCTGTGACTGTGCACAACTTGTTTTTATCCTCATAAGGGCAGCCTCACTGTTTGATAGCCACACCTTGTAGATCCTGTTTGGTACCAGACTTTGACAGTACCTCCTTGATGTGACACAGCTGGACTCTTCCACACTGCTTGATCAATGAAATGACTAAAACCCTGACAAGCAAATTGACTTGGAAAACAACAACACTACCACGAAGCTGCTGAAAAATTAATCAAGCCTATATCGCTATTAGTAGTGATGCTACTACCCATTATTTCCACACCACGACAGAGGACTGAGCTAAACTGTGACCTCTGAACTGTTTCACGCCGACCAAAGATGTGAAGTAACAGTTTGGTTCAGTGAGGCTGTCGTTCAATCATTAAAACAAAGCTCAGGGCCGCTGAGGCTTCAGCAGGCCGGATCGTGCATCCTCTCAGGCCGGGCGGACTGGCAGGTGCTGGGCGGGGTGAAGACGTCGGGGTCGCTGATGCCCAGCTGGAGGTTAAAGAAGCGGGTGGAGGTGGTGACGCTGCTGTTCCTGGTGTAGGTCTCCTGCACCGGGTAGCAGTCCTTCAGGGTGTAAACGCCCACCCAGGTCTCATCTGGTGGAGAGAGGAGAGAATGTCAGAGCAGCTCCAACGCCTGTTTCACACTGGGAGCCTTTTATTGGCCTGCCAGCCCCGGCGAGTGCCGCCACAGCTTTGACACCAGGTGTGTGAACATCCTGCGGCTTCAGTGCGTCTTTTTGCTGTCACAGCTCTATGGCTCCACCTTCAATAATGAGCTTCTGTAGAAAGTTTAGAGGAAGAAACATGATCAGCTCCTTACAAGGACCCTGATTCACTGCATAACTGTAGCAGAATGAAAGCAGTCTGAGGAACAAGAGTAGGGATGGGAATCGAAAATTAATTCCAGTTGAGAATCGTTAACAGCTCCATCAAAGTATCGATATCATGAGTCTTTTTGCTTATCAATTCCCTTATCAATTCCTTCCACTGACAGGGTTCAGAAGAGGTCAGAATTGTGGCTTAATTTTTTTTACAAAAGGTGCCTACTGCACAACCTTAAGTGAGTGGAAACACCAGCAACTTGCAGAAGCAGTTATCTATGCTGTGACGTGTGTGTTTGACATTGTTGCCACTGAAAATCTACAGGCCAACATTTGCCCACATGGAACGTCTGCAGGAATCAATAAGGGAATCGTTAAAGAATTGGATCGATTAGCAGGATCGTTAATAGCATTGGTATCGATAAAATCATATCAATTCCCATCCCTAAACAAGAGGAGTTTCTCCACAGAGGAGGAAAACAGAGCTTTAACTCTAAAAGGCACGGACAGGAAGAGGAACTGAAAGGTTTTTGTCTTTTCTGTGACATATTCTACCGCTGTGGACACCAATGTTGAGGAAGTCACTTTTAAAAAGTAGTGTTTCCTTGTAACTTCTTTAAAAAGTAATCCATTACTTTACTTAGTTACCCTCTATGGAAAGTAACTTTTTGTGTTACTCATTACTTTTACATTACTTTTATGTTGCTCGACTTGGGCAGAACCCCATATCTGTTCCTAGATGTGTCGGCCTACATAAAGTTCTTCTATGGAGGACATAACAGGTATTTCTTTTGTGCTCTTTATTTTACAAAATCATGTCACATACCGTGTGGGACAACGGCTTCTGTCCAGTGTTGCCAGATTTTTCTTCTGAAATAAGCAACCAGGTGAATAAAAACAATAAAAACCAGCCCAAAATAAGCAACCTCTGGCTATTTCTTTTCCTAATGTAATATATTACTTTTTTAAAAGAGAAATCTATATAAAGTGTGTTGATTTTCATCTACATTACATTTCAATTTCACAGTGCCAAGCAAAAAGAAGCCCAATTTGCTAATAATAAGCAGACCTGGCAACTACAGCTGTGTGTTTGGGGGTGGCCGCGATAACCAGGAAACGAGGACGCGGAAAGTACAAACTATCTACCACACTCATGTTTTGCTTTATTGTGGGGAGCTGGGAGATAAATAATTAGTGGGGATTCACACAGACGGAAAGAGCCCCAATAAACAACTGCACGTTAAGAAACACGCCCAAAAAAACCACAACCCGCAGCCGTGACTTGCAAGAAAAACAGGCCCAAAGATGCTTATAATGAGCAGACTTGGCAACACTGCTTATGTCTGTAGCAAGCAGCTGAGAAGGCAGCATTGGTGTCAGATCTGCCCACGGGAAAAGTAAAATTGCACCAAAGGACCTCTTTCACAATACATGTAATTTTGCCCACAGCCCAATTTTTTGTTTATTGTGTGGTATTTGTAGTACACCCAGAGACTCCCAAGAATATACCTTTAGAAAATCCAAAAGTCATCCAGGGCCTGTACTATGACCTATTTTATGATCATTGCCATAGGTGTGAGCCAGGGTGCACACTTTACCCCAAAACTTACTCAAACACAAATAATAAATCATCAAATTGGGTCAAATCACCTTCACTGAAGTCTGGTGCATCTTTTGAAATCAAATGTAAAGCTAAGTATTACAATTGAAAGAAGTTATTGAATTTTAACTGGAAAAAAAGTAGTTTTTTTTATGATTTTTTCAACAAATTCAATTCTTTGGAGATGTGTCTGACCAACTTACAGTTGCTGTACACCTAAAATACTTACAAATTATTTGGCCACATATATATTCTCAAAGTGGGAAAAAAATCATCAAATTCTGAGACCGGTAAAGTTGTTCAATTAACAGGTTGGGTTACTGTGGTAGAATCAGGATACTGTTCCATATCTTGTATATCAGGGAACCTTTAAAGATTTGTTCAGAATTCATCCTTTAAGTATGATTTCTTTTAGAATTTGAATGCTAGATTCAAAACAAACATTTCACATGAAATGTTATTCATTTTAATATTGAACAGCCACAAAGGGCCTGTATATTATGCCTTTGTGATGAGATAATAATGAGCCATTGATACAAGTAAAAACCGATGCAGTTTTGGATTGTTGTAATCAGATTGTATATATCTACGATGACAGCAATACATAAACATTACTTCTGTCAATTTCTGTTTCTAGTACTTATATATACATGTAATCTGTTTTATGGCCTTCGTGTCTTTTTGCATAGCAACGGCTTGGACAATTTTAATTTGTAGACTGGAACTATAGTGAGGGAAAGGGGATCTGAGAAATCCATAAGATGTATGATTGGCTGGTTATTTCATAGAATGGAGTCTTTGAATTTGCTTGTGTATGGTTGGAGGGGTTTCTGATTTTGAAAATGTTTATAATATCCCAAATAATAGATTACAGATGCAACATGTGCACACATGCCAGAGGTTCTCTTTCCAGCAGGACAGAGACAATAATATGCCTTCACAGGATCATCTGATGCATTCTTGTCAAATTGAATCCAAAATCAGAAACCCCTCCAACCATACACAAGCAAATTCAAAGACTCCATTCTATGAAATAACCAGCCAATCATACATCTTATGGATTTCTCAGATCCCCTTTCCCTCACTATAGTTCCAGTCTACAAATTAAAATTGTCCAAGCCGTTGCTATGCAAAAAGACACGAAGGCCATAAAACAGATTACATGTATATATAAGTACTAGAAACAGAAATTGACAGAAGTAATGTTTATGTACTGCTGTCATTGTAGATATATACAATCTGATTACAACAATCCAAAACTGCATCGGTTTTTACTTGTATCAATGGCTCATTATTATCTCATCACAAAGGCATAATATACAGGCCCTTTGTGGCTGTTCAATATTAAAATGAATAACATTTCATGTGAAATGTTTGTTTTGAATCTTGCATTCAAATTCTAAAAGAAATCATACTTAAAGGATGAATTCTGAACAAATCTTTAAAGGTTCCCTGATATACAAGATATGGAACAGTATCCTGATTCTACCACAGTAACCCAACCTGTTAATTGAACAACTTTACCGGTCTCAGAATTTGATGATTTTTTCCCACTTTGAGAATATATATGTGGCCAAATAATTTGTAAGTATTTTAGGTGTACAGCAACTGTAAGTTGGTCAGACACATCTCCAAAGAATTGAATTTGTTGAAAAAAATCATAAAAAAAACTACTTTTTTTCCAGTTAAAATTCAATAACTTCTTTCAATTGTAATACTTAGCTTTACATTTGATTTCAAAAGATGCACCAGACTTCAGTGAAGGTGATTTGACCCAATTTGATGATTTATTATTTGTGTTTGAGTAAGTTTTGGGGTAAAGTGTGCACCCTGGCTCACACCTATGGCAATGATCATAAAATAGGTCATAGTACAGGCCCTGGATGACTTTTGGATTTTCTAAAGGTATATTCTTGGGAGTCTCTGGGTGTACTACAAATACCACACAATAAACAAAAAATTGGGCTGTGGGCAAAATTACATGTATTGTGAAAGAGGTCCTTTAAAAAGAAACTTGTTACCAAATTTTCAGTAGTAGCACGTTACAGTACTTTTTACCTGCAAATAGTAGTTTAGTTACTGTAACATGTTACACACAGCACTGGTGGACACACATACCAGCAGGATTACGTCTCTCCATTTGTCATTTTCTGTGAGACAACATGCGCAGCTCGTGGAAAAAAACAGGCAAGTCTCCCGTTCTTGAAATGTTCAGCACAGGAGATGCACCTGAGACGTGCTTCTCACATATCCAGTCTGAAAGCTCTGACTAATAACATGCTCGCCGGAATGAAATCAGGTGTACACTGCTGCTGTCAGGCTGCTGTGCACGCCTGGGAAAGGACAAAAAATTATTGGCACCAATGTCAGGAGGGCGGTAAAATGTTGGCATGGTAATATGTCTTCGCCCTGGCATCCTGTTCTGGCAAGCTAGCTCAGAAGTGGACATTTTATAAGGCAAATCCAGCACGTGAATCAGATTTCCGGCAGAATCAATTTTTCCTATTGAGTGAGGCTCTTGAATTACATCAATAGTACATCCTGTCTGCAAACACTGCTCTCACAGTCAAAGTTCATCAGACTCTGTTGTAGTTGTCTCTTGGCATTGATTTATTTCACACTGCACTGAAGTCAGTTGGACCAAAGCCTGTCAAATGTTGTGTAATATATTCACCCACCACTAGATGGGGCTGTAGCTGCATCTGTCTATTATTGGTATTATTGCTGGATGGGGAAGAAGTGATGGAGGGAGCAGGGGTCACCAATAGGCAGCAAACATCAAATATACGCAGCGGAAGTCAGTGTTCATAGTATGAGAGCAGGTGAACAATTGATGTCCTTACTTCAGAATTACATGTTAAAAAGTGTATCAGTAGCATCAATTAAAGAGCTGAGAAGAGTCTGAAGCTCACAGAAGTGAATATGAAGCAGCATCATTATTTCCACAACAATTACACCAGAGAAAGAAAGCTGCAGAGCTTGCACTCTTTATCCAACAGCGGCTTTTTGGATTCATGAGACCAGGTGGTGATTGTTTTGGAGCAGATCATCTACAGAACTTTGATGATGTTCAGTCGAAACAACACTTCCAATGTCCAGACGCACATTTGAGTTTGTGTTTCTCTCCTTACAATCACATGAACATCAGTGGTTGTTTTGATGGGTCCTGTCAAGTCTCTCTTTTCCAGTTTTGCTGTCATCAGCCCTCCCCACTCGCCTCAGTATATTTCACTACAGCATTCAGACATGAACTACTCGGACTTCACGCGGATAAGATACTAGGGAGGCCTGGAGGAAATTACCAGGGTAAAGTCAGAGTGAAAAACTCAGCAGTTTGTGTTCACACATACGGCTCGGCCGGGTAATATCCAGATAATTTGAGGGTTTTGTGATTCGTATATGCTGTAATAATATTTCTCAGTGCTGCAGTAATTATGTTGCTCTGAAAAAAGATTGTGAGGTTGTTGTTTATCTTCACTTCAGTAAGTCCAAGGTCCAGTTGGACTCAGACTGCATTCTGTTTGTTTAACTCGAAGTTGCATTTATTTAATTGTTGAAGATTAACCATGTTTGCTGTAAACTGAGCCTAAGTAACAGCTGAACACAGAAACAGCTGAGTTTTTGTGCTTTCTCCTACTACACAAAGCTCCCTTTATTTCTGAATAACACACAGACACAAGTTCACCTCAGTTTTTTTCCTTCCTCATATTTCTATTTGTCCCAATTTTGTGATAAAAATCTTCATAACCCAGGCTTACGTTGGCGTGCTGGCTTTCTGTCTGACCATTCCTGAACCTCCACGTTGTCTCCTGGGCCTCCAATGATATACTGGTCCTCAAAAGTGGAGTTGTCTGGGATGTCGAAGGGATCCCAGGCCTCCGTTAGGGCGATCTTTGCACAGTCTTTTGTCTTCTGATCGATCTGGAACATCACCATACTCTGGTACAAGAAGATATACTCAAAATACCTGAGGCAGAAGGGACAGAAAGGGGGAGACAGATGAGCTTTGTTTTCAAAAACAGTGAAGCAAAACTTAAAGGGATATGTGCATTATTTGACTGGGCCCTATATCAAGTTTTCATTTATATCAATATAACTCATGTTAAAATAATACAACATGAGCCGCCATTTTGCCTATTTCTCTCGCTCTTTGTCCCACTCTGTCTCCCTCCAATTTAGCAAAACTGAAACTTCTAAGGAAACTCAAAAGCCCACCCCTCCTCCCAAACAACAGTTATAAAATGGAGTGAGCTAACGACAGCAGTAATGCCTCTAAAGAGCTCAAATGGCTTGATTTGAAGGAGATGATTTAGTTTCAGACGAAGATGAACTATTTTTGTCCCAAGTGTCGGAAACAAGTGCTTCTGACACTGCACATCCTCACCTACAGGAAGCCCATCTAAAAAGCACAGCCCTAAAAGATTTAGGGCCCATTTACACGACAACATTGTCACCAGAAACACAAAGGTTTTTCCTTTGCATTTTCAAAAGCGCTCCACGTTCACATGGAGATGCTGTGATAACGATGCTGGTTACATGCTAAATAACAGAGGTAAATGACAAACAAAAAGACAAAATGTACCTTGAATTAGAACGCACTCAGAGAGCACAAACCTCCGCCAAGGTAGCTCACATATTGCTGTTACATCTATAAGCAACAGTTCCATGATAAAGTTACCATCATAAAATGATTCATGACCCTGAAAACCCACACCTAGCACTCAGAATCATGTTGATATCATTATTAGTTAGACAGTTATTGAGCAAAAACGATTGTTCACTACTGGTGGTTATCTGGATCATCACCAAAATCTAATCATTTTTAAGTTGGGCCATTACCAACATCCCTGAAAATTTCAGCAAAATCCATCCTTTAGTTTTTCCGTAATCTTGCTAACAAACAAACAAACAGACAAATGTGGGGGTAATTATGCATTTTAATCAGATCAGTCTTAGGCTAATTCTCTCTTATGGTGATAAATTAAATTGGAAAGAAGAAGAAATTAGTTTTTGGGGCCACTGATACAAAACGTCCCCTAAAAATCCTTTTTATTTCCCCCCCAAATGTTGCGTCCCTGTACAGGTGACATAAAGAACATGAGAGAAATAAATGGAAGAACTGAACGTCCACAAAGGGAGCCAAAATGGCCGGGTCTGAATAATATTTAAGTATTATCAATGCTGCAAGTCGTTCACAATTGTGTGGAATTAAAATCTCTGGCTTTGCCCAGCCCTAATCTCTCCCTGGTCCCGGTCTTAAAGATGGAGTACTCACTGATGGGCCTCACCTCTGACACGGGGTGTGCTTCTTGTGTTGCTGCAGCACTCGGAGCCTCTGGTTCAGGCCATCGTAGGACACCGCCGCCCGGTTGTTCCTCCCGGTGCTGTGGTCGTACTGCACCCACCTGCCCTCCCACTGCAGCGGGGCCACGCACGGCCCGCCGGGAGCGTCCAGCCTGCTGAGGCCGAAGGCGGAGGCGCCTGCTGCGGCCAGGAACGCGAGCAAGAGCCGCTGCATGGTGTGCTAAGAGGAACCGGACAGACGTTAGCTTGGTCCCGTTGTTATTGTTGTGCTGATTGGGCTGCACCTGATGTAAACAAGAGCGAAACAGTTAGGGCTGGACAAATTTCCGGTTTTGCTTTCAAAGTAAGAGCGCACAGACCCTTTCAAAGTAAAATATAAGCGGAAGCGGAGGTCAGTTAGCATTCAAGCACTTCGGCTTCCCCGTCATAAAAGATGTTTTAATAGATTTTAGTAATTTAGGTTTTAGTGTTAAGAAAAATAAATAAACAACCATCTGGAATTAGGTCAGAGGTGAATACAAGCAATAGGGACTATATGTTTAAATATAGTAATTTAATAATATAATATTCAGTAAAGGACGATGGTAAACGAACTGCTAACGAAGCTGTCCGAGGATAGCTAGCACATGATAATCCTAATCCCACAACGCATCAAAATGGACAAAAACTGTACTTGAATTTATTTATGTATTTATTCATTTCTTTAACATGTACATTCAGATACTCTGGTGCTGTTGCATTTAATAATAATGTATGTGTCCCAAATGCACTGCTTCAAAGTTGTTGTTTTTTTTTTTGCACAACGCTATTTTACAACACATCCAAGGAGGCCTTAAGACATTATTACAGGAGAGGAGCAGGGCCACTAAAAATAAATTTTTGGAGGTTGAATATTTTTCAGAAGTTGAATTTGTTTAAATAATTAAAAATTATTACATAACACATTTTAAACATTAAAGAGATGTTTTTGCAAAGGCGTACAGATTTACGTATTAAAGACTATGCAGATAAAACGATGAAAAAAACTATATATATGTATATATATATATATATATATGTACTGTATATATTTGTGTGTATACATATATGTGTAGTCATGAATTGGTGCTATAGAAATAAAGATTGATTAATTGATATATAAAATAAAAAACAGGATACGATATGTCATGAAAAGGGGAGTCTGGGTATGGCACATAGTTTTTTAAATGATTATTATTTTCAATAATCACGTCCCAAGAGTTAGGTATCAATATTAATGTAAAAAGATAAATAATGAAACCATAACGAAAAAAATATTGTAACACTTATTAAAGAGACATTGATGATTCTATTAATGAAAATGATGATTATTATGTAATAAAATAAATAAAAATAGTAATTAAGATATTGCAACACTAGTACTTATGTTATAGTAATGTTATGATCACATTCATATTTCTGTTAGTATTTGTTATAGTTGTGTGACATTCTTGATAATGTTTTTCTGGATTTATTTTTTTTACTGAAAACACATTTCATAGAGGTTGATTTTTTAAGGGTAAATATGTAAATAATAAAAAAAAATAACTCAACCTCTTAGAAAGTTTTTTCCTTGAACTAATCATCTCAATAAATTGTTACTTCGTGTTACGTCACTTCATAGCCTTTGACTTCATGACCGTATATTCGGTATTTTTATTGTTTTGTCTTCTTTCTGAAATTGTGTTTCAACTCCACATATGTATCCCATGTTCACTCTGAAAATCCGATCCTTCGCCACAAGAGGGCAGATCCAACGGTCGGCGACGCGTATTATGCGGCGCAGAATGATGACATCATCATTACCCTCAAACCAACATGGCGAAGAGTAAACGTGGGGGTACGATGCTGTCTTCAGAAACGACGGATTTAGGCGGTGAGGTCGAAAATTTCAGTTTAGTTCTTCCATCTAGCGACGATGAAGCGCCCGAAGAGGTGACGTTTGAAGACGCAAAGACGGAGGCTCTGCGGAGCATGAGGCACGCGCTGGACAGAGCCAGAAGGTACTGTATGGTCGCTATGGTGCGTTCACGTTACCCCAGAACTCGGACGTGAGAAGTGGGAACTACGTCGCGTCCCAGTTTGACGTGTTCCAATGACGGGCAGGGGGGGTCGGGGTAGCTAAAGATAGTTCGACGTCTCAGTAGGTAATTCTGACTAAATGGGATGTTCCCAGTCGCGTATCTAAATTATAACTCCCAGAATCCCGTCTTCCGATATTAGCTTGAACGCACCACGAGGCTACCGTCCGTTCATGTGAAACTCCTCCAGCAGCAGCGCAGAGTCCTAACATGTTTGCTATTTTGGACAAGTTTTTCATCCACAAGTGTAAATATAGTAACAGAAAACCTAACTTCATTTTCTTTCTTAAAGATGTTGAACTATATATACAGATATTATTAGAAAAATCTGATAACATAAAACGCTATCCAAACCTCTGCATTTGATTTATCTAAATAACTGTACAACCTCGACCCCTGGCTACAATGTTTGCTGGTGTTTATTTTTTGTTTACTCTCTTTGTATACTTAAAAGCAGCGCAGAGTTCTCGGGGACTATTTGAACGCTGTTTTTGGACCAGTTGGAGTACAAGCATGCACAATTAAAATAAAAAAAAGTGAGAAGTGATGTGAACTTGGGTGACTTAAAAAAAGGTGATAAAAATGAATTTAATAAGGAAAATGCTGTGTAAAACAGTTAATTGAATGTGATTGTGTTTTCCATTTATCTTTGTTTTTGGTGTTTTTCTTTCAATTTTATTTTTTTCCTCACCTTGCTCTTAACTTCTCACAGTGATGGTGTTCATGTTCAGAGCATCAAAGTTCAATGAAGTCATGTGTAATAAATTAACTAGTTATCGTGTTTTACAGTCCTGATCTCAATATCTATTAAAATCTTCGAGATCAGGTTTTTTGGCATAATCAAGCAGCCTGAGTACATAGTGCATTTTGCAGATAATACAGCCAATATATGGAATGGCAAAATATCTGCTGTAAATAGATACTGCTACTGTTAAGGATTGATTGATTCGACTTAATACCAAACTTCACCTGTTATTTTTTGCTGTTTAAATAAAAATATAAAATCTTCTTTCTTTCTTTGCAGGGAAAAAGAGCAGCTAAAGGAGAAGAGACGAAAGAGGCACGAGTTGTTTCAGGAGCAGAAGGTAAGGCCTCAGAGTGAAGATCGGTGTCTGTATAGATGATGCAGCACAGAATCATGACGTCACTTTGTCCATTTGCCCTCTCTTCTTCACGTCTTACAGAAAAGAAAATTTTTACCTGCGGATGTTTTGGAGGAAATAGACTCAGCTCTTTCAAAGTAAGATCACTGTCAGCGGGTCTCTCTCTTAATTCAGTTCCCCTTCCTCTGTCCCTGTTCAGTGAAAACTTCAATGTGTTTTATCTTTGCAGGAAGCAGAAACAGCCTGAAGATGAAGGTAATGAAGCTCTTTTTATAGAATATTAACACAAGGAAGAACGCTGCCAATATGGAGAATATAAATCAGCTCACAGAAGATGGAAAAGAAGAATCAAATCTAAAATTAATAAATGTTTGGGTGGGTGGAGACACCAGATTCTGTTCAGTCACTTCAACTTGATTCACTGATGAAAATATAATCTCAACACTGAGAGAGCATTCTTCCTTTACATGCCTGACTAAAGCTTCTGGACGTTCTTACAGGAAGTGTTGAGCATCATAATAACACTCAGTATGTTTGATTTATGCAGCTGAGGAGGAGCAGCAAGAGGAGAAGAAGAAGAGCGGGAAAAAGGCACATTCCAAAAAGTGTGTAGATATCCATCTGACTCCATCATGACCTTCAGCTCATTATCATGACCTTTTTTTTTTTTTTTTTTTTTTAACAAAATCACCCACCTGACAGCATAAGGAGGCAGTTTAACAGAGACACATTATTTAACAGGGTTTGCACAGGTGCTTAAAATCCTTGAAAGTGCTTGAATTTGAGGTTTTAGCAGTTCCTGAATCCAGAATAAGTCACATTAATTGAACACATTGGCTGTAATTCCCACAGAATGTATGAAAGTCGCACAATGCTTCACCTGATTATTGCTGAATGTTTACATTTTAAAAACAGTAGTGTCTTCTGTTTGAGACTGAAATGTTGTTTTTGTTGGTTGACATCAATTTCATCAGTGAGAGGAACAGGTCAGTTTTAGTGAAGGAGATACCTTGTACTCATGACCAAAAATATTGATACTGGCAATGCTTAGATTGGAAATACCAGTATATCGGATATAACTTTCTAAGTTAAGTCTTTCACGAAGGACACCAGACTGAATATACTCCTCTAGAAACTTTGGTAACGCTATTCGTAACAACTGTTGCCACTGTCTGGTGTCTGGACAGTGGCAACAGTATTTAGTAGGAGGTACGATTTCAGGAAAAGATCTAATTGCGATTTTTCTGGCAGATATTGTGATTCAAAAGCTGTTGTAAAGGTGACTAATCACACTTTGACTTTATAAAATACAATATCACTTAGTTTTAGGAGTATAGTTAGTGATTAAGGTTCCGGGAGCCTGGCGTGCCTCCATTTAAGCTGACTTTAACCGAAGTATTGGACTCCTCACCTGAAAATAACACTAAGGTCTTAAATCTAAACTGTTCTTGATCTTGTTTGGTCAGTTTGAAAGGAAACTACACGGTGACAACGGCGAGGGAGCGAACGTCGGCGACCTGCCAGCAGCAGGCAGCTGAGGACTTCATCCAGTCCAGACTGTACGGACCAGGAAGCTGCAGGACTACAAGTAAGAGGACAACCACGTCCCGCTGTTTAATCACTCTGAGCCTGAGGGTGGGATCAGGTCTCAAGAGCTCATCTTTTACCAGTGAATAGGAATCAAACCAGATTTTACTGCTACTCAAAGAGGGGGAAAAATCCAGCTCAGTGTAGGAAGCCCAGGTTGAAGAATATTTCTAACAGAAGGATAGTTTTTGCTCTGCTACTGTCACAATGTGGTTTTAGGACCTAATATGCATCTCAAAATGCAGGAATCACTGTGCACCATAAACCCTTCTGTCGACTCTCGATGAGTAAAAATCAATATTTGGTGAAATATCTTACTTTCTTTTAATGACATCTTCCCTGCGTCTTGAAATGCTCTCTCCTGCCAGAAATTAATAAAGCAGAAAATGAAGTTTGTGCTGAAACTCAGTAAACACACTTTGATTTTTGGGGCATCTTAGAATTCAGCCCTCTGCAGGTTGATAATTTTCATTTCCATCCTCATGTTTGTCACACATTACTCAGTCCATGTCAGCGTAGCTATGAAACTTCACAAAGTTTTACCACAACGGTTTGTTAGAGAAATGCCCTCCATCCACATTAAAGACTTGTTCCTGTTAAATTGTCGTAGTTGGATTGTTTTCGCACGCTACACTCTGTGGCAGAAGTCTGCAAAGGCGATGATCTGTCTCAATTTGAGCGTTGCTACAGAGACGTCTGTCTGTCAGCTGAAGCGTCCCCCGCTCCGTGGACTCTTTCTGCTGAGACTGCAGAGACATTCACCACGATGACGCCATGACTCTGTCTGTGAGTTAAAAACATGTTTTAAAGGTTCGTGTCTCTCTCTTCTCAGATAACGAGCTTCTCTCCCTGCTGAACAAAACGGGGAGGAAGAAAAGTGCAGCCGTGCAGTTTGTCAAGAAAGACTGGGGTGAGTTCTCGTATGTCCTTTTTGTAGACGCTCGTGGTTTAACCCTTGGGTCTCTGTGTGGCTTTTTCTGCCACAAAGGGGTGATATTGTTGAGTGATAAAATATTTTAATTGACCGTAACTTTCACTCTATTTAAGAGAGTGAAAAAAATTTGTGTGAGTAAACTTAATTCGACAAACATTTTGAAAATGTGATTTCAAAAATGTTAAAAGGTCAAAAATACACTGTGGGCAGATTTACTTCCCTTTTGTCCTGTTTTAGCTGTTTACAAGCCACAAACTTCAGCTGCTGTAAAAACACATCAGATTACTATTCTTTTCAAACTTTTTTTCCCAGATCTCTTCATCAAGCTCAGTCCTGATCAAAATTATTTTTTTTATTTTTAAATTATGGATTTTAACCTTTAAATGCCAATTTCACAGGTAATTTCACTGCAGGGTCATGGCTGCATTCAAAAAATGTGGTTATAATTAGAGTTGTCCCGATACCAGTATCAGAAATTGCTCCGATACTGCTGAAAATGCTGGCATCGGTGTTGGCGACTACTGGAGTCCAGGCACCATCCGATACCACGTAATTTATTAAATTAGTTATCTATTTACTGTTTAGCACCGTTAAACTCTGGTACAGTTCTTCTTCGCTGCTCTTAAAACAGTAGCGCTGTGCTGCAACCTGCAGGGACCTGGAGGAATTGATCACGTGACATTTAGTTGCTGTTGGACTATTTTTTTATACTGTTGTATTTAAATGCCTTCATTTTAATATATTGTGGCTGCACTTTAATTAAAAAAAATATATTCCTACATTTATCTATCTAAGTTGCTGTTACACTCCTGTTTTTATACTGTTGTAATTAATGCCTTTTATTTAAAAATATTGTGGCTCACTTTTTTTTAATGCTTATTCCTAGATTTATTTAGTCAAATTGCATTTTCACCACTGTTTTTTATACTTTTCTATTTAAAAATAAATTTTAAAATAAATGGTTTGAATTTGCTGTATTTATTAATGTTTTTCAAAGGGTTAACTTGAGCCAGGCCTTACCACAATGATAATCCTATCACAGGCGTAGTATGATATTTTCTTTATAACATACTGGTGACGGATCGGTACTCGGTATCAGCCGATACCCACAGCACAAGTATCGGTTTCAGTATCGAGAGGGGGGAAAAATGGTATTGAAACATCTCTAGTTATAATGGGAGTAAAACATAAAGTCTGATGCTGTGCAAAAACAATAAATGCACCAAAGCAAATGTTTTTACTAATCTTTGACATATTCAAGGGTGTGATAGCACGTAAAATATCTCCAGCCTCTGATCATTTTTTGTATTGAAAATCAGTAATTTTGTTTTTTTTTTCACCAAATCAGTGACATCTCCTGTGGAATTGGCATTTAAAGGGTTGAAATCCATAATTAAAAAAAAATAAAATAAAAATTAAATGGTGTTGATCAGGGCTGAGCTTGATGAAGAGATCTGAGTAAATAAAATGGAAAAAATATTTAACTGTTATGTTTTTACAGCAGCTAAAGTTGTGGCTTGTAAACAGCCAAAACAGGACGAAAGGATTTGTTTTAATACAGAACCCAAGAGTTAAAGACGAGTTGATCTGAATCCAGTCATGGGTCGTAGATAGGAGGGAATCAGTCTCATTCTTTTTATTAAAGTCTTTTATGGTATTATCAGCAGCGTTTTGATCGTCTCCCTCCTCCTGTGTTTTTGGTCCTCAGCCTCTAAAGAAAAAGCCAAAGCAGAGAAGCTGAAGAAGAGGTGGATCCACAAGAAGCAGATTCCACCGTGCTGACCGACCGCTCGGAAAAACCCAGACCTGGTTTAGAGGACTTTGACTTCATGATACTAAACCAGCTTTGATGCTCATGCTGCGGGGGTCATGGCCGACGTGGCCGTGGGCTGGTGAAAACATCTGGACTGGAAATGAACCTGACTGTGGACATTGTGGAGGAAAACGTGCCAATAAAACCCGATGCTCTGTCTTTGGAGTTCTCTGAGCCTGAGCGGTAAAAATGGAGCCGTCACTTTCATTTTGTCTGAGAACATTTGGTCCACGAGTCAAAAAGTGCTGAACATGTTAAAGTAGGGCTGGGCCACTGATAGAATTTCAGTTACAGTCAAAATGAGGTGATTGTGATTAAAATGTACACAGCTAAATTATTTTCCTGCACTCATCATTTTTACTTTAATATGCATTTGTTGCTTTTATGTCACAGAGTGTTTCAAAAATCAACATTTAAGAGTGTTTCATAACAGATGCATTATAATTAAAGACGGAAAATCAGTGAGTAATTGTTTTGAATAATCGTTATTTCAGTATCCATCAAAATAGTCTATTAAGTCATTTTTAGTTTTTCTTTTTCCAACTGAAAAAGTAGCTGTGATGTAACAAAAGGAGCATCTGAGTCTATAGCCACATTCACGCTGCTGTTTCATGACAAAATATTTACACCTCTGTGAGGGGCCGATCATTCAGCTGTAAAACGTACCAGTAAAACTTTCCTACGTCACCTGCCACAGTGTAAAGGACAGAACATGAACCATTATGTAAAAAAAATATAAAAATTCTCGTCAAAACCTGTTGGAGGTGGAGCAGAAATATCCTTAATATGTATGAGTTTGTACTGCTTGTTTTTCCTTTTGAAAAAGAAGCAATGCAGATAAGGAGCTACTTCTGAAGCCGTTAGCATGTATGCTAATCTCTGCACGAACAACCACTTCCTGCTGTCGTCTCACTTGTAGCTCCACCTCTTCCTGCTCTACAGGACTCCGAATGCGCCGTCCCGCTTTGGGCCACTCACAATCGTAGATTGGAGCTTGGCGAGGTGGCTCTGCCTGATCAGACATTAGTCAGGCTGATCCAGCTGCTCTGCAAGATCAGAGCGGCAGCGCTCGTCAGAAATAAGGTTGCAAAATTCCAGTAATTTTCAATGTTGGAAACTTAACAAATAAATCTGCTGAATGTATTTTTTTGTTGTAATATTTTGCATGAATGTCTGCTTGTGACAAAGCAAAATTTTTATTTTTGTTTGGATATGATGGGTTGGGTTGCAGGGGGCTGGAGCCTATCCCAGCTGACATTGGGCGAGAGGCGGGGTACACCCTGAACCAGCTGCCAGCCAATCACAGGGCCACATAGAGAGACGGACAACCATTCACACTCACACCTAAGGGCAATTCAGAGTCACCAATTCACTTAATGAGCAAGTTTCTGTGGGAGGAACCCAGAGAGAACCCACGCATGCACGGGAAGAACATGCAAACTCCTCTTAAAAAGGCCCTGACATGGGATCGGACCAGCAACCATCTTGCTGTGAGGCATGTGCACTACCTGCTGCACCACCCTGCCATCCTTGGATATGATACTGTTTGTTCAAATTACCCCCAATTTCCAGAATTCTCCGTTGTCCCTGGAAAGTTGTGGGCATTACTTGTTCAGGATTTAGCAGAATTTTCCAAACAAAAGGTCATAGTGTGATGTTATACATTCTCAATATTGTAGCTGCTTCTAAATCAAACTGCATGCTTCATGTCTTCTTCTCTGGCTTTGGTGTATGTCTGTGGCAGTGTTACAGCACCACCCACAGGCCTGGCATAAGTACTCCGGTGTTTTCAGCACTTTCATGTGGACACATTCCTTGAAACAATCTTTACAGAGGATGTCTTCAATACGATAACGTTTTCAACGCCATGTGGACAGGGCAAGTGAGGAGAACCAGCAGGATGCTAACTTAAGTGTTGGCCAACAAAAAAATAACACAGGGTCACCCAGCAGCAGCTGTTTTGACACCATAAAAAGGCCAGTGAGTGAGTCAGAAAGGGGGGACTAGGACCTGGACCAGCCACACAAGGGAAAACCCTATATATATGATAAATGATATATATATATATATGATATATGATAAACAGAAATCCACTCGGCCAAACTTCCACCCTCCTGAACTGTCCCTTAAAGAATTCATTGTTGGTGTTCATAAACTCCACGAATTGTCTTTCTTCCCTGGACATATGTGTTTGAAAACAGACAAACTTCAGCTCCAGTCGTCACGCAGACCCAGACAAACACTTCATCGTTTATCACTTTTAATATAAATCTTTTTCACCCTCACACAAATTGCACTTTTTTTTTTTTCTCAAAATGGACACACAGTCAGCAGTGGACAACTTACTGGTTGACATCTTCCTTATACACTGTGAGCTGGCTATAAAAGAAGGAGAAAGAAAAATAATAAAATAAGAGACATCTAACTTGATCTTACCACCACTTTACTATGGCATGCATAGGTTTCAGACCTTACTCAGAAAGAGACAACAGACACTTTGTCTAAGAAGTTTTTCTAAACGATGCCGTGACTGCTTGCGATCCAAATTAAAAAAAAAAAAAAAAAGGAAGTCAAAAACCCAAAAACAAAGGTACAGAAAAGCTTGGTTCCACCATGAGGGGGAAAGTTAACCCTTCCTATGAATATGGGAGAAGTTTTGTCATTTCTTTGACACGTAACAGAAGTATTTGGTTCTTTTTGTTGTTAATGTGGCAGCCACGGTGCAGTCCACTATGCTGAGGGTTGTTTTTAATGCTGCTGACCAGATTCATTTTCGTCTTCTCACACAAAGTCAGCTGAGGGTAATATCACAGATGCACACCTAACTACCACTCACATGAGCAAGACGTCACCATGGCCGCCATCTTGGAGAGGTATAGCTGCAGCTTAGGATAAATGAAAGCATGATGGTGGGAGGTTTACCTCAGTTAAAAGGAGCATGATTTTCAGAAATGTGAACTGATTTTTGTGCTCATATTATTTTTCACACAAGCATCAGTGAGTGTGGGGAGGAGTGTGAATGAAAAGCTCTGTGGGGTTAAAACTGGAGAGGAATACAATTGTAAAGGGGCAGAATATTTCTAAAACCTTTCCATGAGAGTTATGGGAATTAACTGGAAATTAGGGGTTTTAAATTAACTGTATCATCTCCAACATTAATAACTTTTTGTTTTGTCACAGGCAGACATCCATGCAAAATAATGCAATTTAAAAACATTAGATTTACTAGATTTATTAGTAAGTAGAACTTTGAGTTAGAACCATTTTACTGAACAATCAGTTTCAGCTTCGTCCCTGTTTGGCTCCAATAGTTTTGTGTTCTAAGCTAAAAAAATGGCTTCAAAACTCGAGGATTTTAGAGATTATATAGATATCCTCAAGTATAATTGCATGAAATCTGGTTGTTTTAGTCAGGATAATGCTAAAACCCATCTCTCAACCCAACCTTTAATTTGGGAAATTCCTGGTTTATTTGTTCCCATAAATTCCTGTTCTTTGCCATGGAACGTTTCCACCTTTGAAAGTGGTAAAATGTAGTCTGCTCGCCTGGCTTCACAGTTTTTTTAGTTAAGAACAAACAAAAGTTTCAACCAAGGCAGCACACGAGGTCTGTTCAGTCAAACGAGTTGGGTCTTTTTCCAGTTAAATGGTGAAACTGATCAGACAATAATAAACACTCAACACTTTTGATGAATGGTGTTAAAAAGCCAACTCATGTCCATCAACGTAAACTTTTTAAAGACATTTTTGGGCTTTTTGTCTTGACTGATAACAGAGACAGAGGATCGAGTCAAAAGGGAAAATGTCAGGTAAGACAGAAAATGACGCGGGCCACCACCTGTGTTGACACAGTAATCATAGGTCACCAAATCACATGGTAACCAATTACACTGAAACACTCGAGGCAGTGTCAGCAAAGACGTAAAAGTGGAGGTTCAAGTGATGGAGGGGTCATTTCTCCTTATTTAAGAAGCTGGACGATATTCTGATTTTAAGAGGTTTTGAATCTGTAGCTTATACTAAACTCTGTGATGTCCTTCTGAAGTCTGGAGATATACTTGCTGTAAACTACGTGGACAAAACCACACAATGGCCACCACTCAGCCCTCGTTTCAGTTCAACATGTGGCTGTGCACACTGCCCAGAACTAAGGTGACAAATGTGAGCTGCAGTCGACACATGATCGGTAAAATCAGTGTTGAAGCAGAGTAGATATTGATACAGTGATTTAAAAAAAAAACCTTTAACTAAAGCATAGGAGGGTCCACCTGCGACCTGTGCCAACAAAATCTTTAAGGCGATATATCATAAAGTACTCCTGCTGATGCTATTTCAATATAGATTTCATAGCATCGAACGGCCCAAAAATGCTGTGACAGCGGTTGTAGTGTACATCTTTTGTAATATCAACCTCAGTGCCGTTCACAAACAATTCAAAAGGTCAGTTACATTAATTTACATTATTCCAAAGATCCTTTAAATCTTGTCCTTGCTGTTTTGGTTTTACAGAGAAAGTTCAAAAGTTGAAACTCCTGTAAAAGTTGAAGACTGCAGATGGTGCTGATGGTGAGGTTTGAACACAGCCCATCAGTTGCGAACACAGATATGATTACATTGATTATTGGTGTTCACTTTGTGGGTTCTGCTCTAAAAAATAATAAAAAAATTGCCATGTTAAAAGTTTATTTCTCACACTACATGGAGTTACACACAGTTCAAGGTCTTTGTGTGACCTTTGGTGGGATCCACCAGTAATAAGCGATGCATATCGGAAATAATGACCAAAAACCTTCATGACACCAAGGACAAACGGCAAGTATATCTCCAGCCCAGTGTTAACATGTGGCTTTCTTTTTTAGAAGTAAATTAGAGCCCAAGCATCCCAAGCTAATGCATCAGCAGTGCTGCCAAAGCTGGCTCTAACCAATCTGAAGCCCAAGGCAAGAGTTCGACTGGTGCCTCTTGAATGGCAGCCATATTGAAAGATAATGTGCAAGCAATGCACTTTATCTGTCACTAATCACCAATTTATTCCTCTCGTTACCTCTGCCTAGGAGATTATGTTTTTGCCGGCATTTGTCTGTCTGTTTGTCCGTTTGTTTGTTTGTGTTCAAAATAACTTGAAAAGTTCTGAACGGATTTGGATGAAATTTTCAGGAATTGCCAGGAATGGGATATGGAAGAACTGATTAAATTTTGGGGGTGATTCGGATCACCGTCTGGATCCAGGAATTTTTTAAAGGATTCTTTAACATTGCCAGATAGGACCATTTTCGCCAAAGTGGACTGAAGCTGCTTGGCGGAGGTCTACGCTCTCTGAGTGCTTTTCTGGTTATCTCTCTGTTTCTCTGATTTTTAAGATAGAAGACTTCAGTATGACTTCTTGAATAAGTGTGACCAACTACATTGTGAACATCTGCATCATTGGTAAAAACCTCCCACTGTCACCAACTTGCATTCATTTTCAGCCACGTTACCCCTCTCCAAAATGGTGTCCACACAAAGGCCTGAAGGCGGCATCCATGAGAGTAAATCTACATCGTTTTCTATCAAAGCAGTAACCTGGCAAGCCGATGCTCGAATCTAAGGGATGATGGGTAGGTTTCTCATGGTGCGTCCCATTAACCCTGGATATCTGAACGTCGAAACTGCATCACATCCCAGTTTGGTGGGTTCCAGTTACGAGCTCATATCTTTGGGAAACCTCAAGGTTGTCCGTCTTCCCGAGTAGAAATTCCCAGTGACAAATCTGATTTGTAACTGGAACATTCCAGCTCTCGAGGTCAAATGGAACGCACCATTAAACCTGACCGCGGTAAAGAAAGCAGCTTGAAGAATCACAACCAGTCGGCATTATGCTACCAGGACGCAGCGCACACTCAAGGTTGAATGAAGGTGAATCTGACCATCGTTGTTCAGGTCCAAAAACAAGCAACAGATGCCACTCCTCTGGTAAGAATTTGAGCCAAACTGAAATCGAATTATGTTTCCTCCTTATGAAACCAAAATTATGATCAAAGGACATAAAACATCAGGACGATCTGTGGTTTCCTGTTCAGATCCTCCAAACATGTTTTGGTTTCCTTTACAGAAATTGAGATTAAATAAATTGTCAGGACTTTTTAGTCATTGTTGGGGACAAACCAATACGTAGCCAGTATCGCCCAGCAGCCCTCTAATGGTTGTCAGAAATATATGAGACCGAGACTGATCTTTCTTTCAGAGGCCTGGAGTTACATTCAACCAGACAAATTATTTGATATTTTAGTTTATTTTTAAATCCGGCCTCACAGTGACAGCCAAGGAAGGAAAAATAAACAGCCCCCTAGCTGATGATGCTTGGCCCAAAAACCGAGCATTTCTATGAAGGCATGAACCAATTCAGCATAACTGAAAACCCTAAATAAAATAAAAATGATAAGTTATTTCTAAATTTCTCACAATCAAGATATGAACCATATAGACCAAAGACAAGTTTTAAATAGGACCTCTGAATGCAGCCTCTTGTGGATGTTTGGGGAACTGCGTTTTTTTGCACTACGCTGCAGGTTGCCACATAGAAAATTCTCATATGATTAACTACTTGTGTAAACATTTCTAAAATCAGTTCATAATCTTGACTGTTAGCTTCACTTCGAAGAGGTCATACTGAGCCTTAAAATTGTCACATTTCCCCGTAACTTGGGTTCATTTTTGATTTTGTGAGTGTTAAGAGTATGCTCACAGTCACTAATGTTTAAAAACTTGTGCCATTAAAATAAAGATAAAAGCTTTGACTGAAGTGTTGTATTAACATACCCTGCACATATTTGTAGACAATAACCTGAAAAAAGGACTGGAGGCTAGCAGTGATAGCAATATTCACGTTATGGCACTTTGCTTGATGTTGTCAGTGAACGCTTCCTTAGATTTCCTACAAACTGAAGCTGCAATTCACTCTCTTATGGTTCGCTTGCCTTCATTGGTCCCTGTTTCGTCCAGGTTGCTTTCACGGTTCTTTGGTTGGCATTAGAGGTCGTGTGTGCTTCATCACCACACCAAATGAACCTAATTTTACAGAAAAACAAGTCAAGTCTGGTGCAAATGTGTTAGGTATGAAAGTGCCCATAAAAAACAGGAGCACTGACAGAGCGTTTCAGACAGACTGAGAATACAGGTGGATCAGGAATACTGAGTATGTGAACACTAGTTTTTTTTTTTTTTTAAACAATAGTGATTGTGAACATACTCTAAAAGTCATCAAAAATGAATATGGAGCAGACTTGAGGAAAAACTACACTGTTTCTACAGAATCTTCGAATCAGGTGCAGGTAGAAAGAAAATTTAAGATATGGGTGCACATACACGGGGGTCAAGCTGTGCTAAAGCATGTCGGTAAGTTGGTAAAAAACAAAACAGGAAAAAACTGTTTTGTTCACAATTTTAAACACATGCATGTTTTGTTTTTGCAAATTGGAGCATAAAAAGGCAAAAATACCAGAAAAAAAAAAAGACCAAAAAATCACCGCCCAAATAGCCCAACAACAAATTACAGGTATGGTCGATTTACACAGGACTTAAAACTCAAACCTCTCCAACAATTACTCCAAATGATAAGAAGGTCCACAGTTAAGGAGGCCTTACTGTCAGGGGCTGTTACAACCTCTGCGCTCGCTTGCTCTTAAACTCGTGCAGGGGGAAGCGAGGAAGTGTGCCAGGGCTGGGGCACCTATCACTCAATCAAGCCGGACTTCCTTAAGTTCAGTTTGACTTGAAATCAAGAGCAGGGCTTGGGCTGTTGCTTGTTTTTTCTTTTGGGATGGTCTGAGCTCAAGTTGAAATTGACTTGATGTGCTGCTACAAATGAACGTAATCATGGCTGGTCTGACTGTCCTACTCTTCATCAAACAGGGGAAACAAAGGGATGTTTTTGGCTCCTGAGTTCTTTGAGTGTTAAGGATTAGCATAGACATCAATAAGAAAATAAAGGTTAGTTATAATATTTGCATCAAACCTGCTGTGCAGATGGATTTTTTTTTCCCAAAAGGTAACAAGTAAAATGGGGACAGCTCTTTGTAGGGTTCCTGCGCAGGCCTCAGGAGATGTAGGCTTTGTTGAGGAGTGCTGAAAGACTCTTCGCCGATTTAAAGACTCTTGTTGGAAAATCTAACTTGAATCGCTTTCACTCTTGCAAAACAAAGCTCAAATTTTCCGGAGGACTGGGTGTGAGACTCAGGCTATGTCCAGATGTTGACAGGTAAGTAATCCCATGTAGTCTACAAACAAATCTTCGTCCAAATGAAAACGTATAAATGCACTGCTGTCGAACAGCGGTGTCCGTTAAGTGCAACGTCCCTCATCTATACCACTTATCACATACTGGGTCCTGGGGTGCTGGAGCCTATCCCAGCTGATATTGGGCAAGATGCAGGGGTACACCCTGAACTGGAAACCATTCACTCTCACAACTAAGGGCAATTTGGAATCACCAGTTAGCCTATAGGCATGTTTATGGTCCGAGGAAGGAAGCCAGAGTGCCTCGAGAGAACCCACGCATGCACGGGTAGAACATGCAAACTTCACACAGAAAGGCCCCTGCCAGGCCCGGGGATCGTATCGGCGACCTTCTAGCTGTGAGGCACTAGCACTACCTGTCAGAAATTCAAACATGAGCATGTAAACAGTGACCTTGCAGTGCATCTGGATCCATCTGATCCATTGTCTGACAGATTCATTTTGCAAAGATTTTTGCAGCGGCACTGACCAATCAGCATCCTTTAAGTCAGGACGGGGTGCGAGCTACAAGAATGACTATGACTTGTGTTACAGCTTCAGTAACAGTTTTCAGATCTGGACAGCAATTCTTTATTAAATAAATATAAAGTTTGCTGTACCAGTTGGCTCACCTTCTGTTCGTTACACCACTGCAGCAGTGCCGACCTACAACAACATCTGATTGGCCAAACACCTTCTGAATACGTCTTTGAAAGGTTCTGCCCTTCTCAAACCCCTCCTATGGGCCTCCTGGATAGACTGGTGAGATATATCCTGTTCATTATATACTGAACCGTCTCTCTGGTGTGTCGGGCTATAGATATTAGGGTTGCATGATATTTTTGATGATATCCTATATGCTGATATTTCAAAACTTAGTTTGGCTGATACATATATTGAAATATCTTAAAGTAGTTCTTTTTAGATTACACCTATGCCCTATGTAAAATGTATTTGCTTCATCTGCCTTTTTAAAGCCAAAACACTGATTTATTTACCAGCTGACAGAAAACCAGCTCTACTTTTGGAGCTGGAGACATTTTAACAATAATCCCACAAGGCCAAATCATCTAGGCCAAATCTGCAAGCCTCCCTCTATTTAACACCACACCTCTGGAGACAAACAATCGGGGAAATCAACTCCCCGAGTCCATCTCCATGACATTCACAGTGGAGGCAAACGTCACTTAGGCGTAAACATCACGGTTCTTGTGTAAACGAGAATGATGATGTTGCATACTGTGACACTACGCAGGGAAGAAATTGGCACAGGTTGTGACATTTTCAGCCCAAATTGCTGTTTTTCAGATCACATGGGACACCCTGAGCAGAGTTACTCATAATCTTAAAAAATATTAGCGACCTGAAATGCTGTTTGCATGTGGACAGAAGGCTTTTCTGTCTACTTTTCAAAAATACTCGCCTACATGTGGACATAGCCTCGAACAGCCCTGATGGGGTACCACCGATAGAGCAAGGTTTTGGGCTCCGACAGTGTCGAACATCAGCCCTTTAGGTCTGAAACGTGCGCATGTTAGAGCTGTTAAAACGGTAAATAAATCAACAGTCGACCTGCGCAGGAACCTTCAAATCAACAAAAACAGGGAACACAAAACTCGTACGGACCAAGGAACAACCAGCACGCTTCAGGAGTCACTGGAGTCAATAAAGAATTAAGGGATTTTTTTTGAATGATTTCCTTGCATTTGATAACTAAATATCTCACTCTATTGATATATTCCATTTTGTTAAATTCATATATAAATGTTAAGATGTACACACGCTCGTCACTGGGAATCGGTGGAATCGGGAGCTTTATTATCATAAGTTGGTGGAACTTTCTCTTGCTGGCGCTCAACAAATATACTGTGAATGCAAGTAACAATAATTAATATAATGATAATTAGAATAATAATAATAATAATATAATAATAATAATAATCGTCCGCACCATGCCTTGTAAACCTGGAAAAACTAAAAACAAAACAAGAGCCAGGTAACGTTCCCTCCCCCGCCCGCCCACTCCACCCGGTGAAAACAAAAAACAAACAGAAACAAATGATTAAAAACAAGGAACGTCGAGTCAAGACTCTGGATTCTCTCTCGCTTCTTCGAAGTCCCGAGTCCACATGCGTCACACAAATCTCCGCCGTAGTCCCTAAGTGAGAGAAGGGCAGGGGTCGAGGAGAGGAGGGGGCAACAGTGCAGGGGGGTGACGGGAGTGGGGTGGGCTGTGCCGCGAGGAGCCTCGAGTCGGCTGGAGGTGGAGCCCCCGGAGAGCCTCAGTGGGCCTCCGATCCTGCCTCTGTGATTGTGTGCATGTTCGTCTGGTAGGCCAGGCAGTCGCGGACCACGTTAAAGGGTAGTCGGCCATGACGCTGACTCATCCGTTTCCTGTTGTTATTCTCTTATGATTTTTTTCCCCCCAGTTTCCAGGGTTAGTTTTGTCAGTCTGTCGACCCTGGAGTTGATGTTCCTCTGGCACACCTGAAGGCTGGGTTTCTGCGGCGAGTCCACGCGAGTTCGGCTCGCTGAGTGTTTTCAAGTCGGCTACTCTTGGCTGGCATCCGCGCCGTCGGTCGTTCAGAGTGATGCAGACGCAGCAGCAGACGGCTGGAGGCGGGATTTGTGAGGCCAAACCAAGGCAGAGGCGTAATTTTCATACTTAAGATTGAAAGGGAGGTGGTGGGTGAGTTTGTGTGTTTAAAATGTATGTGTGTGTGTGTGTGTGTTGTCAATCTGCCCAGAGACGGCTCCTGGTCCGATCAATAAGAGCAGAACAAGAAGCAAATGAGGTGTTTAACTTTCTACGAGTCGAGCAGAGGAGCGTCTCCTCAGCGAATGTAACTACACTGATGGCGGAGGCGTGTGGAGCCGTCTCTGGACAGGTCCCTTCGTGTGTGTGTGTGTGTGAGTGTGCGGGTATGCAGGGCTAGTGCAGGTAATCGTCCACAGAGGCGAAGGCGCAGGAGCCGCTGCCAGTCCGTGCCATGATGGCGAGGCACTGGGCGGCCTGACCGACGGCCTGAGCCAGCGGGGGCTGCTTGGGCAGGTTGTGAGTCTCTGGAAGAAGACAGAGGGGGACAAGAGTCAGGGACGTGAGAGCAGTGTCAATTTGGACAGCACTTTACTTTTAGTTATAGTCTTTGGTCTCAAATATCTTAGTTTTAGTCACAACTTTAGTCATCTGGAGGCCACCGTAGTTCAGTTTGGTGTGGTGGTGCATGCATTAATGGATTTTGCATAGTATGATATTGTTGTACATTGAGCAGACGTACCTAATATTGCACTGTTGAGAGTAGAGCAGACGGGCTCTCTCTGAATGGCATCCAGCTGGTAGCCGACCGGGCTGTTCCAGGGGTCCGAATAGGCCAGCAGGCTGAACGCATCCTGCAGCAGAGACACACAAAGAACAAAATGATGCTCAATTGTTAACGTTTTCACACTTACAGCTTGGCTGCTAGGTTCAGATTCAGTTGGAAAAACCTATTATATTGTTTTTTTGTCCTTAGGATCAGTTCAAACCACACAGACAGACAGGGCTGTCCTTTCGCCATAACGCCACAAAACCAAAGTTTTGTGTAAAACCAAGCTGCAACTCTTTATAAGGGACATACCAGCTGTTCTTTGGTTTTCATATCTTACCTCACTCCTGGGTCAATGACAAGGCTTTGTTTTATTGACCTATTTATAAGCACATCCATGGTGGTTTGCACACATGCCCTGCTGTTTAGTTTCATATGTCTTTCTTTCAAAAATTACATAAAGTGCTAATCTTAGTCAAAAAATAAATAACGTAACATAACACAGCTAAAAAACGAGTCACAACAAGCACACAGGACCGTTTAGAGTTGCTGAAGAGTTTATCTGATGACTGTAGGCAGAGGCAGGCTAACGCTACCCATTGACTCCGAGTGTTTGAGCTAAGCTAGTTAGCGGTGCCAGTCTCTTCCTCGTTACTGCACGTACAGTTAAAACAATGAAGTCTATCTGCTAGTCATGGACTCGGGAGGGAGGCAAGTCACGGAAACAAGAAAAAAAGGTTGACATAATCCTTTAAAGCAGCACTGCAGATCTTTTGAGCTTTCAAATATTCTCTATATTCTGCTTAGGGGCTATGTAACTTTTGCTCCCGTGACAGGGACACATATCGCAAGATGCTGCGAGAAGTGCAAACTGCTTTACGGCACTACCTGAGATTTGGCTTCCAGCTAAAGAAGCCGGTGTTTTGCATGTAGCAGTAGCAGCCATGGCATCCGCAAAGCATATGAGGAGGACTCTTTCTCCAGATTCAAGGGCCAAAAAGAGACTATCGGACAACGCAAGGAACAAAACTAGAATTAACATTGGAGCCCACTTTGCTCGGTGGCGAGAGCGCCAGGAGATGGAAAATTGCAAGACGGACGCCGAGCTTGCAAAGTAACTGCTGGAGAGGTAAGTTATGTTTCCGTCGGGTTTTCCCCCGTTCAACACTTGGTTTCAGTCGGTGGTTGCTCCGTAGCATTGCATGCTTTGTGTAACTTGGCGGACATTGTTTTGTCACTAAATGCTACCAGCGGTTATTTGCCGGCGAGTTTCTCAGATTGCTGGAGATATTCATGGCGCCGTGACGCTCGGTCATTAACTATTTCACTATTTCTTCTATGTCTTCGGACGTCCTGTTGACTCGCTTCTCCCGGCTCTGTATGTCAACAAATGCACGTTGCTGTGAGGCGCTGTGTTACGACAATGCAATTACACCCAACGACCAGAGAGGCCCCTCGAGAGCAGACAAACCTGAATCTTACATAGTGGGGCTTTAAGGAGTTAGCGCGGTTGAGGTAAAAAAAAGTTATGGCGATAAATTCTACATCTTCACAATATAAGATGGCTCAATGATGTATCCCTACTATTGATGTTTGAGACGTGCTATGATCAGGGTTCCCACTCTTTTCTATAAATCATTTTCCAGGACTTTTCCAGGACGTTTTCATCCACCCTTAATGTGTATTTATTTCTAACTCTCAGGCATGAACATTGTCTGCTAGCTATCTTTTTAGTCTGGCCTTAATGTAGTTTCCTACTGTTATATATTCATGATTTATACTTATGTTTTATCTTTATTTACTCTACTTTTTATATATTGTGTTGATTTACTGTTTAAGTAGCCTTAAATTTTATTTTGCCATTTTTTATTATTTCTTTTTGTCACCATTGTTTTAAGTTTTTATATTTTATTCCTTAACTTGCATTATTTCATCTACTCATATTGCTAAGTGTGCATTAGTTAACAAGGACATTTTTATTTCATTTCTTATGTTTGATTTTTGTTCACTAACAAGGTAGAAGGAAGACAAATCATTTTCCAGGACAATTCAAGCTTTTCCAGGACATTTTACTATTTCCTTCATTTTCCATATGTTTTCCATGACTGGAGAATTGGTCAATCACTTTCCAGGTTTTCCAGGACTGGAGAATTGGTCAATCATTTTCCAGGTTTTCCAGGACGTGTGGGAACCCTGATGATATAAATGTAAACTAACTCAAAGGACCAAGAAGAGGAGCTTTTAACGCTTGCAGCTGCAAACAGCTGACCAAAGAGGACACTAGCTAACATGATCCCCATTCACACTCACAGAAACACCCTGGAATAATCCAGAAATTAACCAGGTGAGCTCAGATTCAGACAGCTCTATTTAGCCCAAACAGGCCAATAAGTTTCAAGCTACCAAGTCTTTGGAAACAACACAATGAATGAAATAAACAATCAGTGCAACACACAATCACATCCACGTGTCCGCAGCAGCAGATTCAGCAGACTAACTGGGTCGCCCTTGAATAAGAGCAACGTGATTTATAACAAAAAAGCACAGAATGACTTTCGGTGTTTGCAGACGATCATCAGTCAAATTAAAACGTTAATACCTTGAGCATCTTCTTGTTGGCAGAGTTCTTCCCACATTCACGGCGGAGGTGTTCGCTCATGCTCTGGAGCTCCCTGCCAAAATGGATCATCCTCTCGATGGCCGCCTGGCTCCCGCCGCACAGCTGCCTTTTGGACTGCGCGGACTCCACCTCTGCAGAGCCGCGGCCAGGTCGGCGTTAAAAACAGGCATGATTAAATAAAGGTTAAATGCGATGGTACCTTTACAGCACAGGCATTAGGAGGGAGTGATACAAGACGTCAAAATTAACTATATCTTAAGTAGTGAAACGCTAAAGCAAAGCCTCCACACAAACAGGCTCTACCCACCCATGTCTGCGTCACAGTCGTCGGGCTCCGTGGCGTGTTTGGAGCTGCCATTGAGGAAACCATTGGAGGATGATTCAGTCACTCCGTTGGTGAAGTGGTCGACCTCCATATCCACATCGCTACTGAGGCAAGACACGAGAACAAAGACAGAAAAACAGCCAATATTGAAGGTCCATTTATGCCATTTTTTAAGTATCCGTTTTCAAAAAGTGCACTTAAAAAAGTCCAAAGACAGGGTTTATTATTTGTAATCCCTTCAAATGTGGATTCAGCGAGTATTCAAGGTCTTACTTTTGTCATCTCCAAAAGACGAGGCTATCTCCTGTTCTTATTTGTAACAACTTGATAAAGAAAAAGGAGATTCAACATTTTTTCAAGTCTGAAAAGGGAATAATTCTTAAACTTACGTCAAAATTCATACTTTTTTTTCCCTTTTCAGTTTTTATTTCAGACATCGGACTTGGAATTCGTTTTTTTTCTCACAATTTTTACTTGGAATCTCAAAATTCTACCTTAGAATCCTGACTATAATCTCAGATTACAGTCAGAAATCTAACTTTTTCTTGTGTTGTATTTTTTCCTCAAAATTCTGACTTTTATCTCAGAATTCTTATTATCAGGATAATACCCAGGAAGTTCTCTCGGGTAATTCACTGACACGGTTGTTCACACTCGCTCCTCTCAGCAGGGAGTATTGCCCTTCTGGACAGGGGAGAAATGATAGTGGTGGTACACTATGATCACAATTTATATCCTAACTTGAGTGTTACAGAATAAAAAGCATATCAACAGCATCAATGAAAGAGCTGAGAGGAATATTGTAGCATGCAGGAGTGAACATGAAGCAGCACCACGATGTGCATGATGAATAAACATCGGAGAAAGTGGCTGCAGTGTTCCAGCTCTGCACACAGCAGTATCGTGAGACACCCAGTAGTGATCGTTTAGAGAAGATGACCTACAGAACACAGCACACCACACACATAACCATTCTGTCCCACCACCGATCTAGAATCTAGTCCAAGACAGAAATCTTGCATGATCAAATGTAATCAAACAAAAATGAAGAAGAAATATAGCAACTGGAAAATACAACACGCAACATGGAAGAGGGAATGATGGTGTTCTTGGGACTTTTTTTGGCAGAAAAATCCAGAACTAAAAAAAGAAAGGCTGTGTGAACACATGAGCTGGTCCTCCATTTCTGAGGTCCACTCAACTTTATGTTTCAGGTCGGCCATGCTTGTTTTTATTTACGCCTGCTTCCTTGTTCCTCAGCTCACTTCTTGTTTGGCTACATTCATGTCGCAATTCACAGAGTCATCACTCAGGAGTCGTCGGCATTCTCCACGAACATGAAGATTTTTGGTTGTAAATATTGATCAAATTTAATATTTACGATTGTCAAATTGACCCGTTTCAGAGCCAATTATCAGGACAAATTCACTCTTAACACCTCAGACCACAGGATAATCTTATAGGATTATCTTTTAAGACATAAAATAATCTGGCGTTTACTGTCCTTGGTCGTGAAGGGGGAAAGTCGGGACAAAAACAACCCGATAATCTTCATGTGTGTACCCTGCTTCACTCTCTTTACAATCAGATAAACTTCTCCAACCACAGCGGTTGTTTTGATCCGTCCTGTCAAGTCTCCCTTTTCCGGTTTTGCACAGGATGATATCATCAGCCCTCCCCACCCATCTCAGTGAATACCCTGATAATTCACTACTGCATTCAGACATCAGCTCGGACTTAATGTGGATTGAATGCAAGGAAATGACTCAGAGAAAGTCCAAGTGAAAACTCAGCTGTTTGTGTTCACACAATGGGTTCACCCGCACAAAGTCCAGATAATTTCAGGGGTTTTCTGCAACCGTGAAAGGTGTTCTAAAGGAATATTTCAGTATTTTTGAAATTGGGTTGTATCAGGAACTTGACAATAGCCAGTGAAGAGGTAGCACTGCACCGTGATGGGGAGCGAGCTCAGACTAACAGCAAGCTACACTGCTGTTAACGGGTAGTTATTTTGCGTAATTGTTTTATGAAGTCACAGCATGAGTCACAGCAAACAGTCAATCCTCGTGTGCACATGAATTCATGATTTTTTTCTCCTTGTTAATGCACTTACTGTGATCCAGAATAATAGATGTGTGAGAAGATGCTAACTTACAAAAATGACTCCAGAGCTCATGGCAGTGTACTTATTCATACATTTGAGGACAATACTTCCTCTTTTACTCTTACAGCGTGTCTCACCGGGCTCTCCAACCAGCAAGTTTCCCTTTAAACATCTGTCTTCTGGAATCAAGATGATCAACGCTTTTCTGCTTGTGTTTGTCTCTGTACCTGGTTATGGGAGGCTGGCTGCGGCTCCCGTTGAGGCTGATGTCCGACGGTGGGAGGGTGGAGCCAGAGCCCGGTGGGCAGGGCTTGTGACTGTGAGGGGAGGAGCTGTGGCTCTTGTTGGATGTCACACCATTACAGCAGTTGCTGTCGAACCCTGAAAACAGAGAGAAAGAGAGAGATTAACACTTACTTACTTAAAAAACAATGACGGATTAACCTTTTTCTGGATCTCTTTTAACAAAGGTATTTTTGCTTCCTCAATCTAAAATTCTGACACAAAGCTTAACTTGTAGAAAAGGTACCAGTCTATAAAAGTGAGGGAAACAGAGCAGTATTTGGACTCTGGAGGCCTGATCTGATCTTTCATATAAACAGATCGAGCACAGGGGGAGACCAGGGTGACCTTACCTGAGAGGTAGGGCTGGGAGCTGCTGGCTTTGTGGCTGGGGCTGCTGAAGGGCCGGGGGGAGCCGGGGTAACTGTCCTGAGACTTCGGGCTGCGACCGCCCAGACACCTCACCTCGCTGTCTGTTCCGTTCACCATCTCGATGAACTGTCTCACCCTGAGGACGCAGGAGGGAAGGATGAAGGAGAGGACCGAGCGTGAAACGAGGGGAGGAAGTAAACAGAGGCAGACAGAGGAAGACGATAAATCAGTTTTCAGTCGAACAAGGTAGTTTAACAGGACACAATGGCCCTGTTTATAGGACAATGATAACTGAATGAGAAATGTTAACTCAGGTCGGGGTCTCTTGCACTTCAGCCATGGTTAACTTCTGGAGAGAGGGGCTCTCTGGATTTACACACTGAATACGGCTGAACCATTAGGACTGAGCCATTCATTTTGACAGGAGACTAATGTGACTTCACTCAGCTCTCTGGACAGTGGAAGTATGGCTGTCGTCAACAGACTGTAACGTATTTTAGCCGATTATTACTGCAGAGATGAATGCACGTATATTGACGGCAGCCGTTATCAAAACACAGTCTGAATACCTGCTGCTTTGGAATCAAAAATGAGCAATGTTCCAGTTTTAGTGGGTCATGGTCGAGTAATCAGGGCCCAAGTGCCTATGAAAATCAGTCTTACTTGAGCATAAACAGAAGGTCTGGGTTCCTCTCCAGGAGGTTGGGGTAGAGCTGCTGGGTGGTCTCGATGGCCTCACCCATTCTGCCCGATAACACCAACTTCTGGATCTCTGCAACACACACAAAAAAAAGAGACGGCTAGAATCATCTTTTTCAGCATAAATGCAGTTCTTGGGTATCTTAATGTCAGATGTTGCAGATGATGTTGTGTTAAACAGTATCTGTCCTGACTTAAAAGGTTAAACTCATTTGTCCAATCAGCCGTTTTCATGCTTTGAAATAAACTCTGAAGAGAAAAGTGTCACAAATGTGCCAAGTTTAATGTCCAATAATAGTTGTGGAAAAACTCTCTAGAGGGATATGTATTTTATTTTTTGCTAAACACAGATTCTCTTTCAATTTTGGAAAATGAGGATTTAAAATGTATCATCCTTTGTATTTGTAATGGTAGTTTAATATCAAGTGTCACGGTATTCTTTTACTGCTTCAGTATCTAAAAAGCTAACTCAATGGCTAACACAAATTCTCATGTCACTGTCCCGTACCAGTACAAACAACATGTCTCATCTTTTTTAAGGTTCCTCTTAACTTAAACAAAAATGTATTTAATTATTTAAAAAAATGTAATACTTGCTCTTCAAAAAGGAGCCACACAAATCCTTTCGTCCACATGTATGTCAACATTTAAAGGGATGTGCCAACACCTTTTTTTTTTGTTTGTTTTTGTGTCTTGCCACACTACTGAGTCGACAAGCAGACACCATTCTTCAGACTGAGCGTGCAGTAACAAGGAAGAGACGAGCAGAGCTTGCTCACTGCTAATTAGCTTAGCTCAAACACTAGGAGTCAGTGGGTAGTGTAAGCCTGCCTCTGCCTACAGTCATCAGATAAACTCTTCATCAAAGCCTTTGTTTACGAGTAGAAGAAGATAATATGATGATAGTAGAAGATAACGTCACGTAACGCGATAAAAAAAAAAGAGTCACAACAAGCACACAGGACCGTTTAGAGTTGCTGAAGAGTTTATCTGATGACTGTAGGCAGAGGCAGGCTAATGCTACCCATTGACTCCCAGTGTTCGAGCTAAGCTGATTAGCAGTGGACGAGCTCTGGCCGTCTCTTTCTTGTTCCTGGACGCACAGTTGAAAGGATGATGTCTATCTGCTTGTCATGGACGGGAGTGAGGCAAGACATGAAAACAAAAAAAAAAAAAAATGATGGGGTATGCCTTTAAAGTATTCATAAGAACATTCATATCATATCATAGCCGTTTCCTGTTTTCTTCTGTTGATCTCCTTCTGTGTTGCCCCCCTGTAACATGAACCATGTGAGTGTGCCATGTGTAAATCCTGGTGATTAAGAAAATAAAGTTTTACTGTCAGAAGTTATTCCTTCCTGTGGCCATCTGACTTTAAAACTCCTGTCTTATCACTTCTCTGTCAGGTCCTGGGGTCTTTAACAAGTTTTCCACTCTGTGCTTGTTCATTCTTGTTGTGATGTGTTTGGGTTACTTCCAATATGCTGACATATACTTCTTGTATTCTCCTTAAAAAAATGCAATTTTCAGTGTAATATCCTCCCAGTAAAATAGTGCTTTTACATTCATATTCATATTATATTTATTGTTGATGTTAACAGTGTACATTCTTTGGCCTTTACTTCGCATCTCAGTTTTACTATGATATGTATTTTTCCTTCATTAAGAGAAACTGTTTTTTTCCTAAAGATTCTGCACATTGTAATTTTTGCTCATTTCATTTTGATTACACTGTTACCTTAACTCTTTGACTTCCAAACTAAGAAATACATTTGTTGGTAAAATTGTGTCCCTGTCCTTTCATTTAGCAACAGGTTTTATTTTTCAGATTACCCAATCGGGAAGCAGATATGCAGCTCACCCTGCTGGCTGGCTGGCTTGCTAGTTAAGGGTTATCCAGGGCAGGAATGGATTTCTTTCATTTCTGCATCATTTTTTTCATATGAAAACATCACAGAGAGCAAAATTTAGATATTTAGCTGCTGACCCAGTTTTCTGAAGAATCAAAGATACATTGTTTTTTATCATCAAATGTATTTCCTTCAACTAAATTATGGTTGTTAGAGGATCTGGAAATACGTGAAAAGATTTTGAATGCTCTTATTGTTAGATTTCTGAGAAGCTATGCAGCAATGATTCACTTCCGATTTTTTCTAGTTTTAGAACATTTATATTCATGTCCAGCAGCGCCTCCAAGTGGATATATATTGGTGTTAGAAACACTATACAGAGCTGAATAAGGAAAAACAGACAAAGATGGGCTTTCAGAGTATTAAATACAGTGCTGACAAAAATCAGAATCAGAATCAGAAATACTTTATTAATCCCCAAGGGGAAATTCGGTTGTTTCAGTTGCTCTTATACACAGTATAGCAGTTGGAAACAACAGATGAGGACATTAGAGTAAACAGTAGCATTACAAATAATAAAGATAAAATAAATACAAAATAAAACAAATGAAAAGAGCATAAAAATTACGTAAGTAGTTTGCAACATGCAGAGTCTTTAAGCAGTATAAAACTTCCTTATGAAGGAAAATAAGTAGAATAAGTAAGTAAAATGAAGTGGACATGAGGCTCCGAATGAGGTGGAGGTATACACAGTATTAACAATTAACAATATTTACACTAAAAATTTAAATGTCACTCACATGGTTACAATGCCAGTCAAGGGTTAACTAATGTCTTGATCTGATATTCCTTCTGCTATACTGTGTATAAGAGCAACTGAGCCAAATTTCCCCCTGGAGATTCATGAAGTATTTCTGATTCTCTCAGAGCCAAAGTTCTTGACGTGACTTTTTCCACCAAAACTGAATTTAAACTTCAATAGTTCAGCCCAGGATCCCCCCATTACCCGCAGTAACCATACCTCAGAGAAACAGGGTAACGAAGGACTCACTCTGTCTGTTTTTGATGGAGGCCAGCTCCTCGTGCACGGCCTGGTCTGTGGATTTGGCAAAGGCTTCGGCCGTAGCGCAGTAGCTGTGGTGCACCAAGTAGGAAGCAACCATCCTGGTGAGACAAAAGGCAAGAAAAAAATGAAAAAAAAAAAATATATATGATTACTTGAAATTTAGGACACATCTTTTCAAATACACAGAAAGGACTTAACCTGACACACCAGGTGGACCATTCAGTATATTTCACAAGTCCATCTGGGAAAGAGCCCATAGAAAGTGTTCGGGGAGGGCAGAACCTTTCAGAAGAATCACGAGTGGAGGGAAAGTATCTTTACTGCAGAGAAGTTTGTCGTGTTGATATTTGTTCTTCATTTAATAAAAAAATATGTTCAAGATCTGACAAAACTGCTACTATGCTAATCTCCGTACGAGCAGTCACTTCCTGCTGTCGTAGCTCGTTCCTCTTCCTGCTCTAAAAGACGCTGATTTGGCCGTCTCGCTTTGGGCCGCTCACAATCGTTGTGGAGCAGAGCTTGGCAAGATGGATCTGCCTGATTACAGACATTAAATCCGGTGGATCCAGCTGTTGTGCAAGGTTACACAGGACTGGGAGCATTTTCAGAGAATATCTTCATGTATAAAAGTCAAAAATCAAAACACTGATTGAAAGTGTTGTGTATGGGATACTGCTTTATTTTGAAATTCTCCTTCACTGTGTCACTGCTGCCCTGTTACAGACGATCTTTCTTCTCCTCCATCAATCTGACGTGAGCTTTAAAACTTCCTGTTTTCAGTCCTGGTAGAGATGAGACTTTCCTGGATAACTCCACCCTCAGCCCCAATCCGCATCAAATGGAGATTAAATCCATTCAGGACAAGTAATCATAGCAACAGAGAGCTAATCCCATCAGGGCATGGCATGAACAGAAACCGAGTCCTACAGCTTTTACTCCTGGATCAAGGCCCCTGGTCTCTGATAGGTTGGGGGGGCTAAATCTGGGCCCTGATCTCTGTCATGTCAGCTGTAATTTCCTACAGTCAACTTCAGTGTCCAACACTTTCAGTACTTCCAAATCTCAACCTTGAGTATTAGACCAATGACCTGAAAAGGAGCATCAGGTATGGAAATGGTTCATTTCCAAAAATTGGGAAATACCACAGCTAAGTCCTGGTCCTCTTGTTAGTGAGGCTACAGTGGGTTTCATTGTTCAGGCATTATGTTCTGTAAGCAGGCTGTTACAGCTCAATAAAACCCTTCAAGGTGAAACAGCGCCTGAACAACTAAAAAGCACTCAGAGAGCGCAAACCTCCACCAAGGTAGCTCTCATATTGCTGTTACATCTATAAGCAACAGTTCCATGATAAAGTTACCATCAAAATACACTGCTTGGCCAAATGAGCCACCTAATGGATAATTACTGCATGGGCGATTATCTTTCAGCTGGAAACAACTTATTTAACCCCAGCTGATGCAATGAGTAGCTTCTCATATCTTAAACAACCATATGGAAAGACACATCCTGTGGCCGTGGAAAAGACGCAAGTCTGTTTAAGAAGGGTCAAATCATTGGCATGCATCAAGCAGAGAAAACATCTAAGGAGATTGCAGAAACTACTAAAAATGGGTTAAGAACTGTCCAACGCATTATTTAAAACTGGAAGGATAGTGGGGAACCATCGTCTTCGAGGATGAAATGTGGTCGGAAAAAAATCCTGAATGATCGTGATCGGCGATCACTTAAACGTTTGGCCAAATCAAATCAAAGAAAAACAACAGTAGAACTCAGGGGTGTGTTTAATAGTGAAAGTAAGAGCATTTCCACACGCACAATGTGAAGGAAACTCAAGGGATTGGGACACAAAGTGACAACACAGACAACTCCACCACTTGTTCTCCACATGAAACTCACTTCTGGATCATGGACTGCCACTCGCCCTCGCGCTCTCCGATGGGGAAGCGGTCGATCTGTGCCTGGATTTTCGTCCTCCACTCGCGCATGTAGTCCTCGATGTCAAACACGAAGGGGTGCTGGCCGAAGTTGGCATCCACCACCTCCCCTGGAGTCTGAAGGCCCACTGTTGGGTACAAGTTAGGCTGCAGCAGAGGGGAGCAGAGAGAAGGGAATTAAGATGGAGGAGAACAGGGAGAGCCTGGAGTGTGATCTGAAACATGATCATTTATTTTTTTTTAAAAGGCAGAAACTGGACACTAGGACACTCGTTTTCCTGGTGGGTAGTAATTCTTCTGAATGAAGACATTTTCTTTATAAGCTTTTGATATATTTGGAAAAAATTCAGGCTTTACTGCAAAATGTAAGTCATGGAGATCAGCTGCTGTGTTATCAGTGAGATCCTACAAGTAGGAGACAAAAACATTTTCGTATTGAAGACAGTGTCGTTTTAAGAAATGTGCCCATCCCCATGAAAACACTGTAGTACATATGCCAGACCTGTTAGAGGGGCTGTAGCACTACTGCAGACACACACGAAAACCAGAGAGAAAGACATGGAGCAAACGCATATATCATGAAAAATGTTAACTAACACTGTCCTCTGCTGTTCTCCGTGTCCTCTTGTTGCTCTTAATGGTCGTGGAGGAGAAGGAGAATTTGCTTTTAAGCCAAAACGAGGTCGGGAGCTTCTGCAGCACGAATGCGATGCAGTAACCCACCATTGTTTCTGTTGTTGGGGTTCTAGCATGCCGTTTAGGCGGGGCTATGGAGTTATTGATTCTGAAACTATCTGTATTTATTGTCCACATGGGAATGCAAGCCCGGCACTTTCAGATTTATCTACTCGAGGACCCATTCTCCAAAATGTGCGTTTACGGGTAACCAAAATGCCGATACTAGGACTGACACCTTATACTCGATATTCGAATATCTGTTTGAGTATGGGGATAAAAATACGTACTCAAAGTGTAAATAAATCAATGAATATAAAATATTGAGTGTAGCAGCACATCAAGCCTCAGAAAACAGAGTGAAGTACATTTTAATAAAATGGAGTCTGTCCAGGCAGACAATAACAACACCTGATCATCTGGGAGCGCTGTGTGGAAGTATTGTGGGTTCTACACCGTTGATGTCAAAATCTAAATCAAAGACCAGGCTGCGTGTTATCTGCAAAGCAGCTTATTTACTCGTCCTCCACTACAAATTTGGTTGTTTCTATTTTGGAATTTTCCTTAATTAAAAAAAATCATTGTTAATATTGGCTTTTGTGTGGCATCCTTTTATACGTCTCTGGTCTCCTTTTGTTTACCCCTGAGCCAGAATTTGGAAACAGCAGTGTAACAGCAGAATTACAAAAATTTTGAGAGGAGGTAATAGCACACCGAAGCTGCAGAGAGCTCGACTCAGCTATGCCAAAAGACAGGGACAGCTTCTTCAGGAAATCTGTTTTGTCAGGTCAAACAGATGGATTCTCAAGATAAAATTAAGTATTCTCAAACATGCAAGACAGTTTTCATCATGTGTTAGCATCAAGCTAATATTCTCAGGTGTACAGATCGGTCAGTCTCTGTTAATCTTCAAATTCTCTTTGAATAAATGTGAGTGACTTTAGACGTCAAGTTCTTCCTTTGCACATTACAATTTAACTCCACAGATGTGTAACATTTGTGCAAACAAGACTATAAACAGAGCGGATTGATGAACCTAGCAAACAGTCTTGCATGAAAAATCAGGACAGATTCAGAGAGCTAAGGCAGCAAGGGTCAAACAATCCTCCAGGACTCAAAAGACACCCTCGCATTTAGCTGCAAGACGTGAAATGAATATTAACAGCAGCGAAGCAACTTTTTGAGCATTTTCGGTACAAGTTGTTAACTTGTGCCATGCTATTGCCTCAGGGTAAAGCACATCAGACTCTTACTCCTGCTCACAGCAGTACTGCTTCTCATTAAGTCCCTGAAGACCTCTGGATGAGCAGATAAACAGAAATTTGACGAAGAGGAGGCCTGTAAGGGTGCATTGTTCCACCATCACATTAATCTAATCACAGATGTGATTTGATCAGATGAGGTGGTGACCGACGGGAGGCTGCCTGCCCCGTGTTTGTGTGATAAGAGTGTCCTTAAAATCAGGGATGCAGCTGGTGACATTTCCACTGACAACCATATTTGAGCACAGCATTTTTCCAGGAAAAAAGCATGAAAAATGGGGTGCGTGTTATAATTGAGTGCGTATTATATTTAAGAAATTATGGTATATATTTATATACACGTTCAGAGATGTATCCATCCAGGCAGAGACAAAGGGACTGAAAACAAGAATTTATGTTAGTGACAAACTCATGGACGCCCAAATCATAAATCATCTGGCCACTTGAATTTTGTCAACATCGCAGAGGGATTGTTGCATCCCTACAATAAAAGCTGCCGTCTTAACACTTAGACTGAATTCTATGAAAAATGACCAATCCATTACAGGAATAATAAAGTTGTTCAACTCCATCAGCACAAAAGGTTTGTGTGTCCCTGTCTTTCTCAGTTGCCTTGTTTGTTTTGGTCCAATAACCACAAAGGTCAGCTGTGGAGAGGTGACGCACTTCACTGCACGACTCTGAGGCTACATGAATGTCTGGCTTCTGGCCAGGCCTGTTTTCTGCTGAATGGATTATTGTTGTGGCTAAGACTCTTATTTTCTTCTCGCTTTCAGGAGGAAAAAAAACAGCCTGCCCACTTTTTTATCTGCTATGGAGCGAGATGGGGGGGGGCATGAAAACAAGAGTGTCTCTCACACCTCACTTTGGTTAATGGATGCATGCCTCTCATCTGAATGAATGATCATTTGGTGTGGGAGGAGTTCATCTGCAGACGTAAAAGCTGATGAGAGCAAGAGCCTACACACCAAAATCAACACAAAAGCATCCTGAGAAGTTTCCCAAGTTTTATTTAGCTTATAAATTCTTCAAAAAATAACTGCCAATACTGTTTTATACCAGGGATGCACCATATTACCAGATCAACGCTGGCAAAATGTACAAAGGTATCATGATGGTTTATCACATCATCACAAAATGTCCACTATTATGAATCCAAAGAGTAATTTATTTATGAATAAAATGCTTCTTGCTTCACATACACACTGTAATCGTGGGAGAAACAGGTCAATTTTACTTGAGCAGAGACTTTGTGCTCTTGACCCAAAATATCAGTATGGATATCCGTGTAGATGACAATGAGTTAGGGCTGGGCGATGGGACCTAAAAATAAAATACCCAATTTTGTTTCCACAGAACTAGACTTACGATTTTAATTGATTTTTTTCTCTCAAAAACAAAAAACAAACAAAAAAAGCCCCTCCTAGTGATACAGAAATTACATGAGTCAGGTTTTACCTTTATGTTATCAAAATATGTTCGTAAACTAAAAAAAAACTTTCCCACTTGTAGTTAAAATGCATGCTGTAATTTTGTCACAAAATGTTGATTAAGTCAAACATAGGGAGGCCAGTCTAAATAAACACTGAAGGATGAACTATTTTCACAGTGTAGTAACATGGGACATCTGATCAATGTTTAATGTCGTTTAACAAACAAATAAAAGGCCAAAACATGCGCTTTTGCAAAACATGCCAGGGCCTGGCATCATGAAAACTGTACATTTTCAGTAATTATATTTTCAAACATTATAACAACTTATGATTGGAGTAAGATGAGAAAAAAAATCTAGATGTTTCATAGTTAGAATTAATTGATTTATTGCCCAGCCCTACAATGAGTGTAGAATTTCACCCCAGTGGCCCCCACAGTCAACAGATGGGATGTGATGTTGGGGAGATTTACATCATGGATGCGCAGCCCACAAATCTGCAGCAATTTTCCCAAGAATCTCTGCCATTAAGAATTAAGAGGCAAAAAAGGGTCCAACCAAGTGGCCAGTGAGAGCAGAGCTCAAAGACAGCGTTACAAAATAGGATGGAGGTGAACAAAAAAAGTGTACTTACTGGTAGGTCTGTGAAGGCAATACCTGCAGAGGAGAAGACAAAGCGTTAACAGTGGTATTAGGAAAAGATGAAATGACACTTCAATATTGTAATGAGAACCTGTTCCTGTGTGATGTGTGAATATTGGCTCTAAATTTTCTCTTTTCGTTGCGATTAAGGAAGTATAGTTTCGGCGCATTCACACTTCAGCTCTGGACTTTGACACTTACGTACAAAACATCCCACATAGTTTTTGGTTCCAGCCCATCAGGGTGTCCATATGATAAGTTTGGACTGCACTGTTTCCACCCAGTGTTCATTTTGTTGACTAATTATTTTCATGAGTTTTCCGTCAACAACCTTTTTCCCTGACAAAAACTAGACAGAAACTAATAAAAATGTTGTCAGTTCTGGTATTGTAACTGAGATGCTCTGCCAGGTAGCCTAAATAAAGGTGACTGCATTTCACGCAAAAGTTCAATTTGTTTCTGTTCATTCATACATTCAGACTTTACTAGCATTCAATAAAGAGTTATAAGATGTTTTATTCTGTTTCATGTAAAACATGACTTCAGAAATTCAAGGAAACAAAAAATGCCTTACACTTTACACATCATATTTTAGTCGACTAAATTTACAGTAGATTTCAGCAACTAAAATGTGTCTCCAACCATAGAGTGTCTTTGTGACAAATACCAGGCATATATAAGTTAGTATCAATTTTAAGAGAAACAATGACATGCATGATCAAACAATAAGCACACACTCTACCCCTTGTGGTTCAGTCTCTCTCACAGAGATAAAAATAACATCTTTAAACGAGGAGTGGAGACAGAGGAAATGTCTTTCTTTTGCAGACAGCTGCAGAGAGGTGAGAGGGTCTGTGTTTGACAGACAGCAGCCAGCAGGCTGAGTGTTGGCATGAAACAACAAAGCGAGCAAACAAAGGTGTCCTAGAGATAAATAGATCAAATATGTAAATGAAAAAACAGCATAGAGACTGACCAAAAAAAATGTGATAACCAAATTTCCAATTTGATTTCAGATTAAATGAAGGTCAAAAAGCTCATATTTTCCCTTACTCTGAATCAAATATTCATTTTGATAATGCTAGAATCTGTTCAAAATCTCATGCTCAACTAGAAAGCACTCAGAGAACACAAACCTCCGCCAAGGTAGCTCACATATTGCTGTTACATCTTTAAGCAATAGTTCCATGATAAAGTTACCATAATAATATGAATTATGACCCTGAAAACCCATAGCCAGCACTCAGAATCATGTTGATATCATTATTAGTTAGACAGTTATTGAGCAAAAACAACCGTTCACTAATGGTGGTTATCTGGATCACCAACAAAATCTAAAGATTTTTAAGATGGGCCATTACCAACATCTCCTGAAAATGTCATCAAAATCTGTCCAGTAGTTTTTGTGTAATCTTGCTAACAAACTAACAGGGCCAAAAACACAGCCTCCTTGGTTTTAAATCACAAAGGTGAGGTACAGGCTGCTTAAATGATGTGAATATCTAATAATTAAAATAGTGGTGATGTTTAAGTTTTCCTGCCTGCACATCAGTTTGGAGAATTATAATTTTAATGTCAATGAGATCATTTAATTAAAGCAGAATTCCTGAGAAACTTAAAAAAAAGTGATTTACTGTTTGGTTCATACATTATGACTAAGTTGATCACATCGCTCTTCATCTTACAGTCCAATTATAATATTTATTTATCAGAGCTGTGCATCTTGTCTCACAATTTGATTCTCTTAAGATTATTACGTTAATGATTTGTTTCGATTTGATATCATGATGCAACATAGTGAGTAGTATCCTTGATTTTCCATTTTACTACACCAGGCTACTTTTTAAGTAAAACAAATACATGCGGTCAGATAAATATGAGCTCCTTTTATCAGTCCTTTTAAAGGTCTGATGTCTACACAATCATGTTCTTAATTTACCTGAACTGAGAGTGAATTTTGTCCTGACACTTGCTGGTGTTACCCGGAGATGGTTTCAAACAATCCTTCCCCAAAGAGCTGCTGAGAGTTTGGATTTAGAGCTCCTTACCTAAGCTGTGGCCGTTCTTTGTGTAGAAGCAGGTGTTGTTGATGAGGTTCACGCAGCAGCCGATCACGTCGCCTGTTGTAAACGTAGGTCCGTAGGGTTGCCCGGTGCCAGAGGAGCAGAAGGAGTGGCCGTCGTCTCCGTGGTAACCGTATGAGTGCTTGTCCCAACCTGAGTGATGAAAAGTGCCAAAACGTGAGTGCTGTGAGGGCGGCGGAAAGGTGCAAAAACACAACAGATGGTTACCGAAGCCCTGAGAGGCAACACAAGGAAACAAACATTATGGTCGTCTATTTTAGCAGGCTGATCATTTTAATTTTTGGCTTAAGAGCATAAACACAGGACAGACTGCTTTACCGGTGGAATGTATCTTCACTCCTATAATTCTTTCTTCATGCACTTAAAGGGAAAAACCAACATTTTTCTCTTTTCATGTCTTGCCTCACTCTGGAGTTCATGACAAACAGATAGACATCATTATTTAGACAGTAAGTGCAGCAACAAAGAAGAGAGGGGCAGAGATCACCCACTGCTAATTAGCTTCGCTCAAACACTGGGAGTCAATGGGTAGTGTTAGCCTGCCTCTGCCTACAGTCATCAGATAAACTCTTCATCAACTCTAAATGGTCCTGTGTGCTTGTTGTGACTCTTATTCTCTAGTTTTAGACCAAGATTAGCACTTAATGTAAATTTTGAAAGAAATACACACCAAACTAAACCTCAGGGTGCATGTGCAAACCACTGCGGACGTGCTTGTAAGTATGTCAACAATAAACATCGATGTAGATGATGCTGCCAAAACTTATATGTTGTTTAAAATTAGATTAGAAAGAACTTTATAGATCCCTTGAGAAGACTCCTTCGGGGAAATTAAGATTCCAGTAACATTGCATAGTAAAAAACAACACAGGGTATCAAAATTAAAAAAAAATAAATAAAAAAAACTTGCATATATAAATTCAAATAATAAATAAATAATAATAAAAATAGATGTGTCAATACCTTTCAAAAACTGAGTGCATCTCCCCACCCTTAGGTATCAGCAGATAAAAAAACTTGAAAAGGAATCTTTAATTTTTTATCATTTTTACAAAGCAAAACAAAGCTTCTGGTATGTTCAAATTCAAGAAACTTAAAAACATGTCATTTCTTGTTTTTTTTTGTGTGGGGGGGGCAGCCCTGCAGCAGACGGCCTGCAGACTCTTTTAACCGTAGAAACGAGGCTGCAGGATCCCCGAGTTACTGCTGAGTGGCACAATTTAATCCTATCGATGCCACATTCATCACTGAAGGAGAGCACTCAACTCTGCAGCAGTTTGGCATCAGTTCCTCACAATTAGTGAATTTTCATTAGCGTCCATCCATCAGCTGGATCCCTGCAGTTTGCTCTGGGGCCTCCTGTTATCTTTATATGAGCTTGTGGGTGGGTCCAGTTCTCAGAGTGGTAAAGGGGCTCCTGTTGGGCCTGATAACCTCCAAAGCAGCCATGCTTAGATATAGGGTCTTAATTAGGAGGTAAATACCTAGACCTGTGATATGATGCACATTTGTGCCATTCTCTCTGCACTGCATTGAGGAGTGTGTTATTTTTTAGTGTTTAAACTAATTTAGAACATTTTTAAGCAGCTGGTGAATTACATTTTTTCCCCATTTCTAGAGCAAAGCAACTCCACAAACCTGTCAGTTTGATGCCTCCTGTCAAACAGCAGACTTAAGTCACACTTTAAGGTTTTTTAAAGACTGCAGTCTCTCACCCTCTTACATCTAAAGACAAATTATCTGCTCCTCACAGTTTTAGTTCAGACTAACAGTTTTAGCCAGAAACAAGGGATCTTTGAGGGTCACTAACTACAAGGGGGGCGGCACGATGAAGCAGCAGGTAGTGCATGTGCCTCACAGTAAGAAGGTTACTGGTTCGATCCCTGAGTCGGTCTGGGCCTTTCTGTGTGGCGTTTGCATGTTCTTCTCGTGCATGCATGGATTCTCTCCAGGCACTCCAGCTTCCTCCCACAGACCAAAAACATACTCATTAGGTTAACTGGCAACTCTAATACTGCATTCCAGTTGTACTGGAAAGGCAGGATTTCCGAGTTCCAAGTCTGGAACGCCCCATGAGGTCGGAATTTCCTACTGGGAAGTTGGGGGATCCTAACCGACCCCGAGTTGACAATCAAAGATGGCTGCCCCAGTGTAAACAGTTATTTAGCTCTTGTAATATTCCATTTATTAGCACTTCTGACTAGTGTTTGTCGCACTAAATTAGCCATATACATAGTATTGTTTGATGTACATATATAGAAATACATTGGCTAACAACAGCGTGGTAAATCAATACCATCCTTGAGATACACTCCACCCTTACAATCAGCACGTACATTACCATTCAAAAAGCATTTAAAGAGGTCATTAACTGCTAAAAACATTTTTAAAAATTCCTGGATCTTAAAACTGTTACGATTGTTTTACATGCTTGCTGTACAACCTTATGATTTTGCTTTTCTTTTAATCTTACAAAACCACTACCTGTAGCATTCGTTATAGTCCGAGGGGAAATGTTTTATAAGCCCTTTGAGGCTTCTAACCTCTCTTGTACAGTTTTTACACTAATATTCTGTTGTATTCATATATATATATGTTATGTGCAATAAACTTAACTAAACTAAACTCTGGTTGGAGAAGTGGTCACTTTGTAAGCCATTTTTTGTTCTTTCAATATTTTGTTTCATTTAACTTTTATTTAACCGGTAAATCCCATTGAGACCATGATCTCAGTTACAAGGGTAACGTGGCCAAGAGGTCAGCAGCACACGTCATAATAAATACAAATTCAAGATAAAAGTTTAAGGCAATAAATAAACAATAAATATGGCAAGGGATTCAACAAATTTACAGTGAAAGTGCGACAGTTTTCGGGACAGTAACAATTTAAAAACACAGGCATTGCTCATAGGATTCTCGCTGCCTTGTGAGTAAAATGGAACAAAAACCTTTGAATGAAACCAGTTCTGACATTTTCAGTTTTGTCTGTACAGTGTTCCAGACTGTGGGGGCAGCATAACAAAAAGCTCATTTCCCCAGTTCAGTTTGGACTCTGGGTACATTTAAGTGATAAACTGCACAAGAGTACATTTCTTTTTGCCAAATGTATTAAGATAGTTGAGTCAAGAAAGGTGCAGTAATAATGTAAAGGTTGGTCTAGTAAGGACGTCAAAAGTGAGAACTAAAGTGCTCAAAGACTTGCACTCATCCCTAAAAGTTGAACCCCTTGTTTGCAATAGGGCTGAAAGATTTATCGTTTTCAGATCGAAATCGCAACTTCAGACAAAACGATCATGTTATCGCCAAAGCTGCAATTTTTGCAGCGCTCCTGACAGACCCTGGATCTGTTGTGTCACCTATTTTACAAATTTGCAGGCAATTTGCCTTTAATAATGGCTCGCAGTTGTGTTTACTCACAACTGTGAATTTGTTCTCACTGTTCACTTAAAAGAGCTGTTGAAAAGAGTCGATTCGTTCGTAAACGTCACATCTCAACTGCGAAAGTGCTGGTAAGCAGGTCAACAACACAAAGCTTCCGTTTAAGAGTAGAAGTTGGAGTATCCCTTAAATAATGAAAACGGATTATTTATCATCAATATTAGATGATGAATAATGTGTTATGTGCTTTTGATCATTTATTTCCTTACTGTTGTCTATACTTTCAACATACTGAATGTTGCACTGAAGCTTGATTTGAAGAAAATCATGAATCAAACTAAAATCACAGTATCTGACAGAAAAATCGCAATTAGATCTTTTCCTGAAATCGTTCAGCCCTAGTTTGCAGTGACATGAGCTAACTGCCACACTTTATCGATCCACCTCAGGAAGAAGTATCAAATCTAACTCTCTTGCAGTGCAGCTGGATCTGCCTGATTTAATGTCTGTAATCAGTCAGATCCAACTCACCAAGCTCCAATCTACAACAATTGTGAGCAGCCCAAAGCCAATCAGAGTCCTTTAGAGCAAGAAGAGGTGGAGCTACGAGCGAGACGACAGCAGGAAGTGACTGCACATACAGGGGTTAGCATAGATGCTAACAGCTTCAGAAGCAGTTTAATCAGATCTGGGCCTCATATCTTTATTAAATGAAAAACAAACAATGACAATACGAACTTCTCTGTAGTCACTCCACTTCTGCCGAGAGTTTGATTTATGAAGCAGCTTTTGTTCTGTTCTTTAGACCCCGGCAGTAGTACCCGCCCGCCTTCTACATTGTCCAAGTGTCCCATTATGAATATGATTGATGAAACGATGGACCAATCACCTGCTGGATATGCTTCAGAAAGGTTCTGCCCTCCCCAAACACTTTGCATGGGCTCTCTCCCAGAGGGACTAGTGAAGTATATTAAACGGTCTATTTGGTGTATCAGGATCAACCTTTCATGTTGGCCTCTTTTCTCTGGTTTTAGACCAGAGTGAAAGGAGGACATCTTATTTGATCCTTTTCCTGGAGCTTTAAATGTGAATTTTCTGCACAATTTGTTTTTCTGAGCCGAGGAAAGAATGCATGTCCAATGAGATAACCAACAAAAAGCTCTTTGGCACGAATAGTTACCCTCGTCACACCTTCAACCCAAGAGCCACAAGACAAGTTCACAGATAAAATGACAAACACACACCAAGTTAGAGAGACCTGTGTGACACACATCAGACAAAGACACCGACATATGACAAAGTCTTCACACCACACCCTGAGGCAATCAGCGAGTCGTCTTACCAGGGAGTCTGTTCATGTTTACACCCTGAGCTGAGAGGCCGATGCCCATGTACCTGCAGGACAGAAAGACAGACAGTTGAGACCTTCAAGGGAATGTCAAACAACAGGCTCTCTTATCTGTCTGTTCATAGGGCCCCATAAAATCTGTTTTATTTTTTTCCCAGAGGGGATCAGAGTGAACACTTACCCATCTCTGCCTTTGCTAATGATCTTCACCTCAAAGTAGTAGACCCCGCAAGCTGCTGGGATGGGGTGGGTGGCCCGTACAGAGGCTGCATCTTTAGGAGTTTTACCGTGACCTACAGGTGACACAGACGAACAAAAGGAGATTACATTATTAAATTATGAAGGTTATATCACAGAATCAAAGAAATGAAGACTTTAATATACAAGACATTACAATTTGATTTGATTTTTATTTTTCTGTCTGTTTTTATGCACAGACATAAAAACAAACAGTATGTGTAATGGGGAAAAAAATGGCACACTATGACAAAGTGCAAGTTTGAGAAGGGGCTGAAGGAAGCAAAGCTTATCAAGTTCAGCCCCCTCTTACGCTGTCGTAAAATATCAAGATACACGATACATAAATTACAATACATAAATACACATTTATTTGTTACCTTTGTTTTCAGCCTTCATTATGATAAAACAGCCTTTCACATACTCACTTAAACTTCAGAATGATTTGGACCCACCAAAAGCTAACAGAACCATAACAACAGACTTCCTTTAATGTTCATGGACAGATCTTCAGTATGAACGCTTAGTTTTGCTTCTGCCTTTCCTTCTCATACTCCTTTTTAACAAACTATGTGACTCTGCAACTCTCTTCTAGTACTTTTCAGAACTTTGAAAGCACAGATAAACTCTTATACTAGGGCTGGGTGATATGGCTTCAAAATAAAATCCCACCTTTCCCCCCCAAAAACTCAATTTAAGATTTTAACAGAATTTTTCCCTCTCACAAAAAAAATCCAAGTGACCCAAGAATTAGGCCTTGACCACACGTATATGGATATTTTTTTAACTGGATATCTTCGTCCTTGCTTAAAAAAAAAAAACTTCTGTCCACACCACAGAAATATCTCTGTCCATACGAAGAGGCAAAACGGTAAACGATCGCCTCTGAAGCCTGCAATGCCATGCCTGGCCGATAGGTGGCAGGTTAGCAAAATGTGAAAACCATAGAAGAAGAACGTTATGAGCATGCGCAGTCAAAAACAGGAAGAAGAAGCCAAAGCAGTAAGCCCCTATGAGTAAATGGAGTAAAGAGATGGCAAAGAAAACTAGTAAAAACGGAATCATTTGAAGAGCTGTAATAAGGGCAAAAAGTGCAAGAGCACAGAAAGAGCACGGTAAATGTCTGCCATCTTGCTGGTTGTTGAGAAGCGTTGCTACAGTGACTCGTTGCTAGGCACTTGACGTCATCGAGTCAACACCAGCTCCGTTTAACTCCGCTACACGGATCCACTCAACCGGATATTTTTTTATTTCTTCACTTTTTTATCAGTTTAAAAAAATCTCTGTTTATGTGGGTGAAATCGCCGTGTTTGTGTGGTTGAGAGGCCCAATTGGACAGAAAAATGTGTGTTTAGAAATATCGTATTCGTGTAGTCCATGCCTTGACTCATCAAGTTATTCCTTATGTTATCAGAATATATTTTGAAACAAAACAGAATTTCCCTCTTATAGTTAAAATGCACATAATAAATTGCCAGCCTGTCTACATAAATACCCAAAGATGAGCTATTTCCACAGTTTATTGACATGGAACTCTCTGATTAATATTTAATCTCATTAAAAAACAAGTAAAAGCCGAAACATGTGCTTGTGCAACACCTGACAAGGCCTTCTCCAAACAAGGCCGGCGTTTCCAGATTTATCCACTCTGGGAACTTTTTGGAAAAATGTGCATTTTCAGGCACCCAGAAACACCGTATCTGTGTGGACAAAACACCTATACTATTAAAACGTAATGTGAACAGTCCCTAAATCTCCAACTCAGTGGACTACATTGGAATGCAGCACGCTCTTAGTTTTGTCAAATACTAATTTAACCGAGCCAGCCTGAATGCATCACAGTGTTTCTGACTGGAACTAAGATGCATCACTACGTGCATTTGTAGCACAGCTTATCATCTTTCACCCTGCTGGTCTCAGCGTGAATTTCAGCTCAGACTTCAAAACTGGATTCATATTTTTGCTAAAAAAGACTGAAAAAAAAGTTTGGGGGATTCAGCTACAGTTTATATAGGAAAGTCAGACTCAAGGCTAAATCAGGCCCACAATATAATCAAATTTGGCCCGAGAGATAATCGTTTTTGGATTGAAATCACGATTTCAGACAACGCGATCATGTGATCACCAAAGCTGCAAGTTTTTGCAGCGCTCCTGACTGACCCAGGAGCTGTTATGTCAACTATTTTACACATACTATTTTACAAATTTGCAGGCAATTTGCATTTAAGAATGGCTTGTAAAGGAACGGCTCACTCACAACTGGAAAACAGTTCTTAATGTTCACTTAAAAGAGCAATTCAAAAGAGTTGACTCAGTCAAGAACAGAAGCAGGCAGAAGCAGGCCAACAACACAAAGCATCTGTTTACGAGTAAAGAAGATAATAAGATGATAGTAAAAGATGATGTAGCATAACACGGTAAAAAAAAAAAAGTCACAACAAGCACACATGACCATTTAGAGTTGCTGAAGAGTTTATCTGATGACTTTAGGCAGAGGTAGGCTAACACTACCCATTGACTCCCAGTGTTCGAGCTAAGCTATTTAGCGGTAGGCGAGCTCTGCCTGTCTCTTTCTTGTTACTGCAAGCACAGTCGAAAGAATGGTGTCTATCGGCTTGTAATGGACTCTGGAGTAGAGTCCAAGGCAAGACAGGAAAAGAAAAGTTGGCTTATCCCTTAAAAGATGAAATAAAAATCTATTTAAAATATTAGGCTAGGTTGGGTTTATTTTCTTTGTATTAATCTTTAGAGTTTTTGGAGTATCAATAGTATTTGCAATAGCTGATTTTTAGGGCTGGTTATCGATTAAATTGAATTATTTTCTGAATAAGATTTAAAAAATTAAATCAAGATTTTTTTCTTGCCTTAGTCCATCTGTAAGTTGCTGCAATGTTTGAAAAAAATTGACAGTTTTCATGATGGCAGGCCTTGAAAGGTTTTGCACAAGCACTTCTATGGGCTTGAACTTGTTTTTTAAATGCGATTTAATATTGATCAAAGAGTTTACCTCAGCCTTTAGTGTTTATGTAGACAAACCTGCCTAAGCTTGAATTACATAATCAACAAATTCTGTTTGGTTTGGGAATATATTTTGATAACATAAAGGCAAAAGTTGATTTATGTCATTTTTGTGTCACTGGGAGCCGTTTTTTTTTTGAGAGGTAAAAAATCTATTAAAATTGAAAAATCGAGTGTTGTGGACAAAAATCATGGGAGATCATTTTTAGGCCATATCGCCCAGCCCTACAGATATTGATAATATTTGTACCTGTTTGATACCAGAGGAACAAAAGTAGTCCAAACACTCAATTTTGGCTAATTTATTTCTTTAACAATGAAAGAAGAATACATTTTAGAACGAACTCTGCACACTGAGGAAACTGCACAATACACTGATGCTGGAGAAGAAGAAGGAAGTCTGTTTGGTGACTATACTCAAAACAGATAGATAGATTGATAGGTACATAAAGCTGTCAAAAAGTGTATTGAATCCAAATGACAAAGGCATCAGGACTCAGATTGAAACACATCTGTGTTGTTGCTACCGCAAAAAGTTCAATAAAAAGTCAGAGACTTCATTGCAGGTGCTGAGGCTTTTGTCATTGGATTAAACACTTTTGTTTTTACACAATGGAGATTCAGTGATTACGAGATGAAACACTGTGGTCCACTTTTATATCCTGCCCATATTTACGCCAATATATGAGAAACATATGCCCATTTTTATGTTTATAATACCAGCTGTAAATATCAGCAAAAAATGTGATACCTTCTGATACCAATGATCCATTTTATGGCAAATATCTGCAGATAGCAATATTGTGCATTCCTAGTGCATGGACTTGAATGATGTACACCTTGCAGTACTCTGAGAGCAAAAACCTCCGCCAAGGCATTTCCAACATTGTTGGGCAAGCTAATGCCCTATCTCACACTGCCAACAAACCCTTGAAAAAAATCCTGGATCTACATCAGGATTTAGATCTCCACCCAAAGTTGAATAACTCTGACCTTGTGTCATGACTATCACCCCCTGAGAACTTTATCCAAATGCATTGAGAACTCAAGTTATTAGCAAAATTGTGAGAAACTGCTGTATATTGCAATGTTGACAAATTCATTAAAAACGTCCTTGATCCGCATCCTAATTTGGATTGCCACCAAAATCTATTCAATTGCTCCTTGGCCTATTTCTGACCTATCCTGAAAACGCCATTAAGTTTCACAAACTAACAATCGCAAAAACATAACATCCTTGGAGGAGGTTAAAAAAGTATAGACAGGAGATTAGAGAAATAAGTAGAAGATGTTTATCATTCAAGTACTTAAATCTTAACAACGTAAACATATGTAAATGATGCCAATGTTCTTTATGATTAGGACAATGTGGGAGTTTGGTTGTTTTGACAAATGGAAATTTAAAATTGTGCACAATGGGTCTGTTGGGCTCCTGTCATGATATTAAACTTTGTCAAAATTTAATTTTAACATCAATTGTAACTTAAGTTTTTACACGTAATGGTACTGAGACAGCCAATTATTCTTCAGGGGAATGTATATTGCCCCACAGACAGTAATAAACGTCAAGGTGGGATTTATGGTCCGTGTCAACTCGTTTAGGCCAATCCTGCCATCAGTTGCTACCTCACCATATGCCTAATGATGACATTTGTTTCCTCATAGTAGAACATTGCTCTTGCTAGAGGACTGTCTAAATCTTTTGATATCAACCAAAGTTCAACGCTGGCTTCCTTCGATCCCCAGCAGCCTGAAATGCACCCTGTTAATGGGGGATTCTTATTGAACATGTAATCCGTCATACGTCTAAAAATAACGACACAGATCCTAGGTAAAATCTACACGGTGTCGGATCATGGAGCTGACAAACTGCTTAGCAAGGAAGTTAGCGAGCTGCTGGGTCATATTTGGCTGCGGATACACCTCGCCAGCTGGTCGGGTTGCAAGATGTCCTCTGCCTTGTTGTTGATGAAGCTACTAGCCTAGCCTACTTTGTTTTTAGCCACAACGGCAGCTGGCTTCGGCCGAAGATGCACGCGCAGTAGATGCCGCTGTCAACATCGTCACTCGGCTACGCAGGCGCCATTTTGGAGAGGGGTTAGGGAGGTTGCATTATAATCCAGTCATCCATGAATGAGAATTATTTGAATAGTATTTATGCTATCAAATTGAAAAATACGTATCACACTTTCCTTACAGCTTTACCCGCATTGCACTAGCAAATTTGTTAGCTATGATACGGAAAAGTTTGATGTTTCATAAGTCACAGCATTGTGGTTCATCATGTTAAATCACATTCACAATCACATCATAGCCCTTGTGCCAACACATACTTGATCGTTCACGGAATGACAACGTATGCCCAAACATTACAAAAATCACGCCAGAAAAACAAACTATATATGCTATCATTTATTTCAACACAACGGTGAGTGCCAGACTCCTTACACACAACACGACATATCATAGGAAGCATTTACACTAGTCATCATTATGCGTTCATCTACCTCTCCAAGATGGCGCCCGTTCAGGCAATTCCAGAAGCGTACAAGTGAGATCTACGTGTTCGCTTCTACGTGCTTTGATCCGCTAACCGTCGAGCTAGGCTAACTTTAGCAACCTTGACGTTAGCAAGTGACTAATAAAAGTGCTTAACTGGAGTGTGTCATACCTTTATAGTGTACCCGGAGGTTGTTTTGGGAGAGTCCGATGTAGCTAAACTTGTCCTTCGGGCTCCAGGAGCGAGGCAGCGGGGTCTCGTTTTCATTAACGGCTGGGTAGAGCCGTCGGAGCCTCTGGTTGAGCTCCTTTTCCTGCTCGTTCAGAGCCGAGTCTCCGTGAACAACCACAGACATCAGAAACCCGCAGCCCGACGACTGACCAGACATGACTACGACTCGAGTTTTGGTCAGTTGGCTTGTCAGTAACAAGCCAGAGCCTCTTGTGTCAGTCAGTATCAAGTTTTTAAAGGGAGGCAAAGCTAGCAGGCTTAGCTAACTGGCTTCGCTTGGTGGAAGAGCTGGTTAGCCGAGGAAGCTAACCTGGCGTTTAGCTCAAGCGATCTCAGAAATGGCTCGGGTTGACATTAGCTGACACAAAGCCAGAAATAGAGACACTGGAGGAGGGGTGACTGCGGCGCTCGATCAGGAGAAAATACTCAAAAGGAAGAGGAGGAGGTCGTTGTAGGGAGCAAAGTAACAACTGACGTTTGGCTAGACGGATCGACAAAGTCTAATGAGCTCAGCTAGCCTCGATCTTTTGTTTGTTGTCGGAGCGCGATCCTCAATTCTGATTGGCCGAGAGCTGCTCCACTCACTTCCTATGGGAATGTGAAATAAATACACAAACTGAGGAGGGAGTGTTTGGCATATAGAAACAGCAAAACATCTTTACATAGAAATATATTATGATAAAAACTTACAGGACCAGTTTGAGTCATTGGAGGCTAGGAAGTTATCATTTCAATCAGTCAGTCAATCAATCAATCAAACTTTATTGAGATGATAGATAAATTGTTCTCGAAGGCACTTTCATACAAAAAATTAAAAAACACAAGGGTTAAAGGTATCTAGTTTGGCCAATACCAGGTCAGCTGCTCTTGAGCTCAGTGAACACTAATCAAACACTTTTGTCAAAATACAACCTCTCACCTCACCATCATCATACTTGACTTCCCTGTCACTCAAGTCCAAGCCAGACCCCCAGAGTTATGAAACATTATGGTCCAGCTGCTGTGCAAGGTAACAAGGAAGTAGAAATTAGATTTTTGCACTCAAAAAGCTCAGATCTCGGTGAGAGTACTTGTCCAATTTCAAGACAAAAAAATCTCACTAGACTCATTCTAAACCACAATTTCCTTGCATGTCTGGATTAAGATCTTATTTGAAGATATAAAAACTAAAAATAAGGCCTGAGTTGCTTGTATTAATAAGTAAAATAATCTGCCAATAAGATAAGACTGATTTAACTTGAGCAGAAATTAAACTTTAGTTTAAGACCCTCACTGAGTCAAACTTTCCTTGTTTCATTGGCAGATATTTTCACTTCATTACAAGCATTTACAAGGCCTTATTTTGGCTTTCATTCCTTAAACTAAGATATTTGGTTAAGTGAATGTGGATTAGAATAAGTGTTTTGGACATTTTTGACTTGAAAATAGACAAACACACTTGCTAAGATCTGAGTTTTTGCAGTGTGGCTGTGATCCAAACCCAGATGTAGATCCAGATATGTTTTAAAGGGTTTCTTGACAGTGTGAGACAGGACAGTTTTCCATAATTTTGACAATAAGGCACACAACAATGTTAGAGGTCTGTGCTCTTGGAGCACCTCTTTGTTTGTTTGTTTGTTTGTAAACAGCATAACTCAAAAAGCGATGAACTGACGGTGTTGAAATTTCCAGGGAATGTGATTCATGGCACAAGAAACAAGCAATTAGATTTTGGTGGTGATCAAAACCTGGATGCAGATCCAAAAATGTTTTAAAGGATCCAATTCTCACATGATGTAGCAACAGACCAAGTACAACACATACCCTAAAACAATGATCATCAACTGGCGACCTGGGAGCCACATCAGGCCCTCCACAGCTTCCCATCTGGTCCCCAGAATATTCCCAAATTGAGAGACTTTGAGGGTTAAAACATATTTTCAGGGTATCTTTTTTTTATAAATTCATATTTGCATGAATGCAGCTTGGCCCCACTGTGGTGCAGCAGGTGGGTCAAAGCGAGAAGGTTGCTGGTTTGATTCCTGTGGCTGTCAGGGCCTCTGTGAGGGCTTTCACACTGGCACAGCATCGTGCCGGTTCCGGTCCCCGAACCTAATTTTGAACCGGCAGGTGTGTTCAGACCGAAAAAAATATTGATTTCGGAACCTGAAAAGTTATTCTGTGTTGATAAAATGAGCAGGAAGTCGAGGAACACACACAGTTTTTACATATCAGATGCCTTCTGCATTTGTCTCTTATGTCTCCTCATCATCAACAGTTGTTGTGTGCTTGATTACTGGATGAAAACAAAAACCTTAAGTAAAGCAACAAACGCTTTTAGAATATCGATGTGATCTGCCATTTTGCCGGTCAGTTGTTTACTTTCGTTTAAGTAACACAAATAACGCCCTCCCACTTTTGTTCTGCTAAAAACTGGTATGAACGTGGGCTGGTTTGCTAGAAAGCACCAAGGTTCTGAGAATCCAGCATGGAACCAGAACCAGAGCCGTGCCGGTGTGAAAGTCCTCTGTGTGGAGTTTCATGTTCTCCTCGTGCATGAGTGGGTTCTCTGTGGGCACTCCGGCTTCCTCCCAGAGACCCAATATATGCTCATTAGGTTGATTGGTGACTCCAAATTGCCCTTGGGTATGGATGTGAGCATGAATGGTTGTCTGTCTCTCGATGTGGCCCTGTGATTGGCTGACAACCAGTCCAGCATTTACCCACCTTTAGTACCAAGTCAGCTGGGGTAGGCTCCAGCTTCCCACGACCCTGAAAGAGATAAGCAGTGTAGATAATGGATGGATGGATGCCTAAGCAGTTGCAACTGAAACAATTTTTTAGAAATGACTTCATGTTTTTCACTAGGGAATCGAGTGTGTTGCATTCAAAACCTGTGATAGAAAACTAGGCAGCACAAGAAAGAAGTACCAGAATATCTTTAATGAACCATGTGGCTGGCAGCAGTAAGGGTGATACAGACTGGTCTCACTTTTAAAGTCTGGGAAATCCATAAATTAAAAAACATACGTTAATAATTTGTTAGTTAGACCATAATATTAACATTATTTTGCTGTTAATAAAATTTGTCCAGCTACATTTTTCAAGCATAAAAAACAGACCCTTGTACCAACGTAGATGATGACCCCTGCCCTGAAACATACACAAGTACATGTAAAAGTACTAAAAACTGGCTTTAAAAATATCTCAACGGCAGGAAATTTTATGTTAGCACGGGGGAACGCTCAACAAGAACTTTTGAAATAGAGTGTGGCGTCCCCCAGAGTTCAATTTAAGGTCCACACTTTTTACTCTGCTGCCATTAAGAGGTGTCACCAGGAGTTACGCTGATGACACCTAGCTTTACATTGATGCCCTTTTTAATTGTATTGTAGATGTCAAGTCATGGCAGGGAACTTTTTGCAGCTCAACAAGGACAAAACTCAGATTTTAGTTATTGGTACAGATCCGCAGAGAGAAATACTGGAAAACAAACTCCAAGCATTGTCTTTTAATCCCTGCAAGCAAGTTAAAGATCCCATATTATGCAAAAAAACACTTTTTAAGGCTTTTGAACACATTTTTGGGTCTTTGGCCTTCCTCCCAGCCTACAAAATGTGAGAGTAGACAACAAAACGTGTATTTTACAGGCTGCATGAATGCAAACTCATGGCATTTGGTGAACTGTTGAGTTTGTGGATATACTGTTCCGTAACAAGCGTTTTCTTTGCATAAGTCTATGTCAACCTGAGTGAAATTTCTCTGCGTAGTGCCACCATATTGTTTACACTCTTAGCGAGAGATCAGAATACACTCTGTCTAGAACCAAAACCTGTCACTACTTGGTTGTTGGCTGTAAACAGCCACATATATCTTCACATATAGGCTACCAGCCTCGGAGGACCAAAGGGCCCAGTGGATTAATTTTATTTTTGAAGGGAATGAGCAGCTACAGTCGGCTAAAACCTGTATATGTGTGTCAATCACTTCAACTGCCAACTGCTTCGTCAACTCCAGTCAGTTCAACACAGGACTGGCAACTAGACTTTTCCTGAATCCGGGCTTAGTACCAACAATCCGTCGCCAAACCTGATGATGGAAATGTATTTTAATGACATGTTGTATTTGTTTTGCTCATTGCTACGAGCTAATGCTAACAGCAGGGGGGAGTGAGCCAGAGGTAACCTCACAACATGTTCGTCAGTGTTCACGTTACTTGTTGAAAGTCTGAAGGATAAACTTCAACGTATGAGCATTCTTACATCAGTCAAGAGGAGTTTAACAGTTGGTTGAATATCATCAGTCCTTTACCCACCCCATTACCCCTCTGTTTCTGCTAATGTTACCCCGGAAAGTAGGCTAAGTTGCAGCTGTCCCACTGTGGTTAGCATGTTGTGCGTTAACCTGTGATGTTTGGCGGGACGAGCTTCGCTGTTATCTGGTAACCGGCATGAATTTGCGGTTCGTGTGTGTTCAGGACTGTCAGCGGCGATGACCAGGAGAAGAGCCCACGTCACCATGATTTGAAAGTCTGCATTGGCTACCTGTGACTTTCAGAAAAGATTTTAAGGTTCTTTTTATTGGTTTTTAGCTCTCTTAATGGTCTTGGTCCTTCCTGTTTACCTAATTTGCTTTTCTCAGGTCTTCAGGTGGCGGTCTTTTAATAGTTCCTAAAGTAAGAACCAAAACAAACGGTGCAGCATTTTTTTATGATTACAGCCTTCGTCTGTGGAACAGTATTTCCTTCACTTGTGTTGTTTCCTTGCAGTATAGCTCCTCCCTGCGAGGAAATGAAAGAGAGAAGCGAAAAAGGCACAAGGAGAGGGGAGGCACACAAGTGAGAAATCCTTCACATCAGTCTGAGCTGACTCAGGTGTTGATGAGCGCCTCAGCTTATTGGCCTTCAAGCATGCCACTTCACAACAGCCTCTGATCTGAAAAAAAAAACACTGTTACAATAATGTGGTCTCACATAAAACAGCAGTTTGTTTAGAGATAAATTCTCCCGCATAAAGTTTAAAGTGTTTCAGATCAACACAGTCAGAAAAACATCAGTGGAAAAAGTACTGATTAGAGTGAGAGTGTGGTTTAAGAAAAAAAGAAAAGACTAAAGCGGGGTACACACAAGGATTCTCTTAATCTGAAGATATTTTTTATCTGTTAGAGACCCCACACAGAGATAAAAAATCAGGCATTGAACAGTTTTGATGTGTGTGGTGTACTCCGATAATCTCAACACAGCACACCACACACATAACCATTCTGACCCTCCACCCATCCAGAATCTAGTCCTCCAAGACAGAAATCTGATCAAAAGTCATCCGACAAAAAAGAAGAAGAAGAAACGTAGCAACAACCATAAACGTATATGTTAATGACAACATCCGGAAAACACAACAAGCAACATGAAAGAGGACATACGAGAAGAGGGAATGATGGTGATCTTGGGACTGTTTTTGATGGAAAAATCCAGAACTAAAAAAAGAAAAGACTGTGGCTTTCCCCACACACATTAAGACTTTTGGTCGTAGATATTGAACAAGTTTAATATTTATGACCCTTTTTGGAGCCAATTATCGGGACAAATTCACTCTTAACACCTCAAACCCCAGGATAATCTTATAGGATAATCTTATAAGACATAAAATAATCTGATGTTTGCCGTCCTTGGTTGGGAAGGGGGAAAGTCAGGACAAAAACAGCCTGATAATCTTTATGTGTGCACCCCATTTAAGGTTGGAAGACTTCCTGAGAGGAAACACAGGTGTACCCTCCTCCTCAGCTCCTCCAGAAGCCTCCTCTTTTTGGAATCAATAGATCCTTCATCATGGCAGAGGGAGAGTGGCTTCGGCAAAGGGTAGAGGAAGCGAGGATGGACAAAGTTATGTCATAAGAAACACCCAGTAAGAGAGAGAAGGGAGGAGCCTGAGGCTTTAAAAGTGTTCAGACATGCAGTGATAACAGCTGGTGGATGTGTGGAGGCCACGTGGGGCCATGAAGTTGCAGTTGTCCTCTGACTCTCTTTTGTCAGTCGTGGGACTTAAATAATTCAACTATTTATGATGTCTTTGTAATTAGACTCATGGTTTCAATTTATTATAGTTGACCTCACCTGCAGTATCTTAGCAACCCACCAGAGGGCCCTGGATCACACGTTGGAAAGCTCTGCTACAGACCGTCAGGGCGGCCTGATGTCTGTGGTGTCCAGGTTTTTGAGAGCCTCACACGTTTATAACGGTTCAGGTTAAAGTTTATATTCAGAGCTCTGTCCTCTTCAGTATCAAATGACTTTTTTAGAATGTATACAGTCAGTTTTGTTTTTAAATGACATAAAATACAGCACAGTTTGTTTAAGCTTGTTTTACATGATGAGTTTATTTCTGCTTTCTTCTTAAGATCTGGAGAAAGTAACTCATTCAGACCAAGATAACCATCCCAAATTTAGAGTTTAAGTTTAGAAAAATGCTGTGTCACTGCTGCGATTTTGTTGTGGCAAAGAAACTTATACCAGTGTTAATTTTGTTGACCAATTATTTTCATCATTGTTTTCATCAACAACCATTTTTCTCCAATCAGACCTAATTTGGTCATGTAGAAAGTAGGGACAAGTTAGGAATATATCCAATCACAGCTACTTTGGTTGTGTGGAAAGGTTGGATGAGTCAAGAGGGAATCAGAGCTCCTGTCTTTATGAATTGATATATTCATGTAGAGCAGGTTCACTGTTTGTTGTCAGTTCTGGTATTGTAACTGAGATGCTCTGCCAGGTAGCCTAAATAAAGGTGACTGCATTTCACACAAAAGTTCAATTTGGTGCTGTTCATTTATACATTCAAACTTTACTAGCATTCAGTAAAGGGTTATTAGATGTTTAATTTTATCCAAGTGTAAAACATGACTTCAGAAATTCAAGGAAACATAAAACATGCCTTACCCTTTACACTTCACATTTTAGTCGACTAAATTTACAGCAGATTTCATCGACTAAAATGTTGTGAAATTTTTATCAACTAAAACTAGACTAAAATTAAAACAATTTAGATGACTAAATTATGACTAAAACTAAAATATATTTTAGGCAAAAGACGATAGCTAAAACTAAATTAAAAAGTGCTGTCTAAATTAACACTGACTCACACTAGTGATGATAATCAGAACAAAATCTCCACAATGAGTGTGTTATTGCTTCAGTTAAACAGTTACACAAACAGTAAGTAGTTGTAAAATTTGAAAAGAGATTACTCTTTTTATTTTTCTCAGTTACCTCCTCCAAGGTGATTATGTTTGTGCCTGCATTTGTCTTTTGGTTTATTTGTCTGTCTATGAGGTTGTGTGATAGGACACACATTTTATTTGTTAATGAACTTGACTAACAATTTCAGAAATGCCTTGGTGGAACTTTGTGCTCTCTCACTTTACACTTTTACTGAAATATTGTTGAAGACATCATTAGAAATATGTGAGTAAAAAGAACAGAGGTTATCAATCACATTTGTAACATGAGACAGATATTTCATCAGTCCATCATATAGAAAATGTTTGGGGAGGACAGAGCCTTTCTAAAGCATATTGGAAGGTGATTGGACAATCATCCTGTCAATCGCTTTCATTACGGGCCAATCAGAGAGTGTGATAGGCGGGCACTACTGCTGCAGTATTAAAGGACAAAATGGGAGCTACTTCTTAGAACTCATAGCAACTACCTCAAAGGACTCTGATTAGGTCAAATACATTTGTTGTATCAGGCAGAGCCAGCTGCTGTTCAAGGTTACCACATTTGAGTTCAACATAATTAAGTTCATATACACTACCTGGCCAAAAAAAAGTCACCACCTGGATTTAAGCCAAGAGGTATGAGCCACCTACTGGATAATTACTGCATGGGCGATTATCTTTCAGCCGGAAACAAGTTATCTAACCCCAGTTGATGCAATGAGTAGCTTCTCATTTCTTAAACAACCATGTCAAAAGACGCATCCTGTGGTTGTGGAAAAGATGTTAGTTTGTTTAAGAAGGGTCAAAATATTGGCATGCATCAGGCAGAGAAAACATCTAAGGAGATTGCAGAAACTACTAAAATTGGGTTAAAAACTGTCCAACACATTATTAGAAACTGGAGGGATAGTGGGGAACCATCGTCTTCGAGGAAGAAATGTGGTCGAAAAAAGTCCTCAATGATCGTGATGGGCGTTCACTTAAAGGTTTGGCCAAATCAAATCGAAGGAACAACAGCAGAACTCAGGGGTATGTTTAATAGTGAAAGTAAGAGCATTTCTACACGCATAATGTGAAGGGAACTCAAGGGATTGGAACTGAACAGCTGTGTAGCCTTAAGAAAACCACTAAACAGTATGGCTTACTGGAAAAAAAGGCTTTAGTTTGCTAGGGATCATAAAGATTGGACTCTGGAGGACTGGGAGAAGGTCATGTGGTCTGATGAGTCCAGATTTACCCTGTTCCAGAGTGATGGGCTCATCAGAGTAAGAAGAGATGTGCACCCAACATGCCTAGTGCTGCCTAGTGACATTGCAGAAGCTTTTCGAAACAATTCTGTCCCATTCTTGCTTAACATGCAGCTTCAGTTGTTCAACAGCCCAGGGACTCTCTTTTGTATTTTGTGCTTCCTAATGCCCCTTACTTTTCCAATTTGTGACACTGCCATATTTCAACAACACCCAGAAATACTGCTCATCTGAGATGGACTGAGGCAAAGTGGAAAAGTCTGCTGTGGTCTGAGTCCACATTTCAGACTGTTTTTGGACATCATGGACATGGTGTCCTCTGGGTGATAGTGCCCATGGCAAGGGTAACTTGCACATCAGTGAAGGCACCATTCATGATGAAAGGTACATACAGGTCTTGGATCAACATATGCTGCCTTCCATCTTTTCAGGGACGTCCCTGCTTATTTCAGAGACAATGAAGACAGATCTGCTCAAGTTACAACAGCGTGGCTTCGGAGTCAAAGAGTGCAGGTACTAGACTGACCTGCTGCAAAAAACATCTGAATTCTTGTTAAACAAGGTCTGACTCAGTAGAAATATATGAAAAATTTTACTTACAGGAAACTTTGAGGTCTATTGAGTTTATTAGTTGGCAACAAAGCTGAAAAAAGCACTAAATTAACATGTATAACATGGAGAGGGCCCAAAGTGAGAGCTCCAAAATGTTCTCTTCTTTAACAAAGAAAAGGAGCAGTTTCTCAAAGTCTTGACACGGTCGGTGACACAGTAACATCCCTTTAATGAACTAAGGCCTTTCTTGTGGTCCCATTAAGAGGGCATGCAGTCCCACAGCTCATGGCACACGCACTGGCAGAACCCGTAGACCATGATCATGACCAGGCTGGCGGGAACCAGGCTCACCAGCAGGACGCCGAGCGTCGTCCTCTGCATGATCAGCAGGTAAACACCCATGGGCAGCGAGCTAAAGTACAGTAGCCCCAGCACCCACACCAGCGCCCGGGCCGAGGTCTGGCACAGGAGGGCCGCACAGTTCCACACGGTCCACCGCTGTGTAATGGACGCCATAGAGTCCGGACTGGATGAGCGGTAACCCCGGTGTGATGAGCGCGATCCACGGTGGAGGTGGAGGTCGTGGCCAGCCGTGGGCACCGGTGGAGGCTCCATGATGGTGATGACTACAAAGTTCGGGGAGCCCCGGATGGAGGAGTAGGTTGTGGAGGAGGAAGTAGTAGAGGAAGATGAGGAAGATGAAGGCGGTGGGTTGTTTCCCATGAGCGAGCTGAGGCGTCCGGGGCTGAGGAGAAGCTCTGTGGTGGTTTCTTGGTGGATCTGGATGTTCCTCTGGTTCCGTCTTTGGAGGGTCAGCGCCGCCACCAGGTTGCAGTCATCCGGCAGGCTGCTCACCGCCTCACCCGGGAGTCGGGTGATGTAACGGCAGAAAGGGCACACGATGGCGTCAGGGGGCGACTCACCCAGGTCGAGGATCTTGGCGAGACATTTAGCGCAGAGGCGGTGGCAGCACTCCAGCACCTTCGGCCTACGACCCCCAAAGTTGTACACACAGTAGCAGATCTTACACTCCAGCTCCTCCCTGTTGAGTACCTCCACCTGGCCGCTGCCTCCTCGACATCCTCTGCTGCTGCCATCTTCAATGCCCTGCAGCTCGACCATCATCGCGGCCTTACTCGGGGTCAGCAGAGAAATCCAAACACACGCTCAGGTCCAGGTGCAGCACCGTGGGAAGAGAAGTTTCCCATAGATGGAGACAGTGACAACAGTCGACTCCACCGAAGCTCTGGGGTTCATAGCGACTGTCCGACAGGTTCCTGCTACATTTGTGTGTTTTAGGGAGAGAGAGAGACAGAGTGAGAGAGAGAGAGAGAGAGTGAGAGAGAGAGAGAGAGAGAGAGAGAGAGAGGGAGAGAGAGAGAGGGGGGATGTGGGAAGTCTCTCATAAGTCCTGGCCTCTGAACAGTTGGGGTGATGCTGTTTCGTTTGGGGCAAAAAGACTTTCATGGGCCGCTTGAAGAGAAAAAAAGAGAGATTGAAAGAAAGAGGGAGAGAGAGGGAGAAAGAGTGTCCATGGGGGAGTTGGGGGGGAGATAACTGTTAACACAGCATTAGAAGAGCACAAACAAAAAGGCGAAGGGACAACAAAGCAAAGCCTGTACAAACCAGGGCTGGAATTTTCGAGCCTGATCTTTTGTTGCCTGTTGAAATTCAGCCCAATTAGCGGCTGACGCACACACATGCACACACATAAACACACATTAAAGCACATTTCTAACAAATGAAACTCTGCTAATGATGCGTGCAAGTTTGCAATTGTGTGCACCCATGTTATGCAATAAGAGTGTATCAGTGGCTCTAAGGGGGGCTCAGCTCTTGAAGAAATTATGACATAAAAAACAGACTTGTTCAGCCCTCGTTTAGACCCCAGAAGTCCATCTTGGGGAAGCGCACATTTTTGATTTCAGTGTAATTTTTTCATTGATTATCCATATGCCATGGAATTTGATATAGATGTGCATTTTTCTATATGTTTTTTGTTCTGTTTTTCAACAAACAGTCTAAGCAATTCCTCTCCTGCAATTGTTATATAGTATTTTATATATTTTTTCAACTTAATTTACTGCCACAAGTGTCTTATGTGTTATTTTTGTCCTGCTTTTATCTATTGTTTTATTATTCTTATCATTATTCAAACATTTTAACTTGTTTCTACTTATTTTTACTGCTTATTGTAACAAGCACTGCACTTTAATCTTCTTGTGCAATAACTACTGATCATGCTTTTTCATGTTGTCAAGTGGTTTTTATGTATATTATGTATATCCTTAGCCAGTAGCACTGCTGTCTAAGACAAATTTCCTGCAAGGGACAATAAAGTCTATCTATCTATCTATCTGTCTACAATAGCCACATTTTTTAATTCAAAACTTTGTTTGATCAGGAAAGCCTCATTCAGATTAAGAATCTCACTTAAATGAGCATACTGGCCAAAACAAGATACAGAAAAAAAAACGATTACAAACAGATAAACTCAGATAAATAAAGTCAAACTTCAATGTTTCAATCATCAATGTTAAAAACAAAAAATTCACATACTGATCCACCTCTATTCTCACTCTGTCTGAGACACTGTCAAAATTCCAGTCACTTTAAAGGTATAGTTCGGGTTTTTTGAAGTGGAGTTGTGTGAAGTACATGGCATGGTCACAGCTCAGTTCGCTCACTGTTCAGAAATCTCAGGACAGGCGCTAATGCTATATGTTGCTGTACATGGTGCCAAACTCTCTGCATAATTAAATGACTTGTGGGGGGAAACAAACCACAAAAACAGCGTGGGGTCATTGAACGCTACAGTTTGTATCCATCCGCTTAATCTTCCACTACCAGGGCGCTACTTTGAGACACAGAAACACTAAACGAACTATCAGTATGAGGTGAATGCTTACACTGAAAATAAACTTTCATTCAGCTCTTGGAATTTGTAACACAGTGATCTGGTCCTTATGATTATAAATGTCCATTAAAACAACGAGGCTCTGGGTGATGAGAGCTGCTCACTGCAGACCAACGTATAAAAGCTGATAGTTTCCTCTAATCCTGAACATCCTGAGCTGGTTTTTCTTAGTCAGTCTTATTTCATCCAGTTTGATGACATGAACTCATGATTTATTCACCTGAATCAACAGGTACTTTGTGTTTCTCTGGTCCTCCAGTTCTCAGAGAGGATTCCTCCATTTTCAGTTCATACCTGTTGACTCTCCTTCTACAGAAGTTTCTCCTGTGAACTCCAGTTTGTACAAGTATCCAAAGTATCCAAACTAAAAGGAGGTCATAGTTGCAGGAAAAGTTGTCAAATCATCCCATTTGGTAGCGGTTGGTTCCTCTTGTGAAGCAAACTAGTCAGCACTGCTGGTGGAAGGACACATGGGCTGTGCACTCTACGACTGTTTTGACTCCACAATGTTTTTGTGGACTGTTTTCTCCCACAATTCCTTAATGACCCAGAGAGTCTGGCACCATGTACAGCAGCGTGTGTCCCCAGATTGGCTGTGAGATCACGCACTACATAGCCAATGCGACCCTCTCCACCTGACTCACATCCTGGTCCTAAAGTGAAGGTACAGCTGGCAGTGGAAACTTAAACAAGATCAGGGTTTGCCGCTCCAAACTGTACCAAACCAGACAGCTCAGTAGAAACAAGCAGTGTTGCCACAGTTAGCTTGAAAAAGTAATCTGTTTACTGATTTCTCCTTTATGAAGTAACTTAGCTACTTTATTGATTATTTTATTGTAAAAAAAATGCTAAGTTAGATTACAAGTCATAAGTAGTTAATATATTATACATCAATATATAGTGACAGCCTCCTGCCTCCAGGGCCTGCTGAGTTGCCTTGTCTGTTGTCTGCCTGTCTTCCCCTGCAGGCCGGTAGGTGGGGTTTGCCACACCTGGGCGGATCTGCCTCTCCACCAGGTGTAAAAGGCTGCCATGAAATCTTCACTTCCCTGTGCTGCTGATCTGTGCTGATCTGCTCTTCTCTGCTGCAGCTCTGTGTTGTTTCCACCTCGCAGCACGATGATTCCTCGGCGCACCATGTTTTCCTTTAGTTAGTTTTTTTGTTAGTTTTGTCGTTCTGTTTCAGTTGTTAATGATTTAATTTGTCTTTGTTTGTAATAAATCATTAATAAACCCGCACGTCTCCTCGCTTTTGTCATGTCTTTGAGCCGGGTCATGACAAAATGGGGCTCGTCCGCTTGTTGCGCCTTTACGCACCGGTAAGTCACTCATTCATTCAGGTTGTGAAAGCTGTGAATGAAGTGACGTCACCGCAGTTACTACAGAGAGGTCTGGGAACCCAGAAACCGCGAGTGCTTTGCTGAAGATGTTTGACGCATGGCGCGGAGAGATACGGGTGTTTAAAATATTTTCCGTTTCCTGATTTAAGAATAATTCGTTTGAGTCATATTTGCCGTAGCTGCTTTATGTTTAAGTAACTTTTTGTTTGTTTGTTTGTTGAGCAACCGGCAGGCAAGCAGGACTTGTCACTTTATTATTTTGATTCATTTTTTATTTTTGCTGGCAAATCCCGAGAGTGAAGACGACTATTTGAGGCTTGAGTCAGATCTGTGGCAGGTAGTCAGGGTTTGGGGAGTCTCATTTTTTTGCATATGTAAAAGTTTTGAGGCAATTAAAGCAGCTCGGTAAGTTTATGTGGTGTTTGATACCACTTGGTTGTGCGCGAGATCTTTGGTAGGTAAATTGGCTAATCTCTGATTTGTACCGCTATAACTAATTAAATGTCTGATATTTCTGACTTTGTTGCATCTCCTTTGGAGGAATTTTTGAATAAATGCACTAAAGAGCAGCTGTTAAAGATTGCAGAGCATTTTGAAACTGAAATATCTGACAAGCGGTTAAAAGACACAATAAAGAGTATTTTGAAAGCAAATTCAAATGAAATGGGTATTTGGGCTACGGAGCCTGGTGCTGTTTTTGCTACGCCGTTTATCGCAGCATCTAATTTCACTTTCGAGCAGCAAATAGAAATGTTAATGTTGCATTTAGAGCATGACAAAATGAAACAGGTTGAAACTGAAAAACAATTGGCTATTGAAAAGCTGCGCTTTCAACCTTATCGGACAAAGCTCCAGCTTCAGCAGTACCAGCTACATTTAATTAAAAGCGGAAGGTCGGTTGGAGATTGCTCAGCTGGTCTGGATGCGTCTTCGTGTGTTCTGGAGTCTTCTGAGTATTTTGATGTTTTGGGTAATCTCAGGTTGTTGCAAAAATTTAATGAAAAAGACCCGGAGACTTTTTTCTCATTGTTTGAGCGCGTTTCCTGAGTCTGTTCGCAGTTGAATGCTGCAGTCAAACCAGCCGTAACTCCGATCTCTGTGGTCAAATTAACCGCACCTAAATTTCGAGTATGCTCAGCTTTATGGTAAATGTGGAAAAACAGCGTATTTACTTCCGGTTTTCAATATAAAGGTGGGTTATTAAAAACAGTAAGCTACTTATCGAACCTACATTTTAAATAAAATATGATACATTAAAGTGTTTCATGCGCCCATGATGAATAAAAAACAGTTAATATCATTTTAATATCTCTTTTACAGCACTAATGTGGTGCAGTAGACCGCGGAGTGACGTAGACCGATAATCCCTCTGACGCAGTTTATCATCCGACCGCAGGGTGGCGGACTAAACCGGAAACATAAACCCTGTCGTTTGTAACCCTACTTACGTCACTTCCTCCTTCTGCCTCGTCTTTGGCGGCAGCGACATTTTGAATCTCGATCCACGTTTGTCGGGATAAAACATGGCTAAACTGAGCAAAGAGACCAAGCAGCGCCTCGAGCAGCGGTTCTAGTGTGGACATCCGATGGGATTTCTTCCCCACTGTGCTGTATCTCGGTTAGTATCTGAAAACTAAGAGTTAAAGACAGAAAGCGATCTCAGCTAGCGTTAGCCTGCTAGCTTGGCACCAGCGTTAGCATCAACATGTTGGGTCGTTGTAGCTTTAGTGAGTAAATCAGAACTGTGAAAGTGACATCGGAAATCTTGAGTGAATATCTATCTGCTGAATGAACTTTACGCCTGTTTCCTTAGCTTTTACGTCACGCTTGTGTTAGTCTGTGTGGTATTCAGTGACTGTCACACGCTGCTAAAGTGAAGAGTGCTGCCGTCTACTCATGGCTTGCCTCACGCTGTTTTTTGTTGAAGTTAAACGGAATAAATGAAAACAAATGATGTGTATATCTAAGCCAAACCGAGACACTTCCTGATACAGCTATCGTTTTTTGATGCCGTGGTTTTCTACGTATCTAAAGTAAAGTGTTTAATGCACGAGTGCTGAGAGTAAAACATACTGTTCAAAGGAGATGAATAAACTACACAGCTCGACAAATCACTTTTTCTTTTTAGACAGTTAAACCCAATTTAGTCTAGCTAGATGCTGCTAAATTAATCACCTTCAGTCCTCTACAATTTATAATCATTATTACCTCTGCCAAGGAGGTTATGTGTTTGCTGGCGTCTGTTGTTTTTGTGTCTGTTTGCTTAGAGAAGTATCAGATCGATGGTGGGTTAAAGGCATGTCAGTATAGATGCAGAAAACATAAAAAATTGCTAAAGATTTAGCAAGGCAGTGTCCATGTAGCTGATCTGTTGTTGTGACACAGCACACAGGTTTTAGGAGTGAAAAGGGACTACGTTGTTAGTTGTATGACTGTAGTTCAGGGTCTGTGACAGCAAATATCAAACAGCCCACCTTTCTGAACAGGTTGAGGTGTTTGGCACACATGTCAGAAGCAGCACTTGATCACTGCTGGTATTGGTTTCATGATGAAATAATAGTAAGAGTTCGCTGACTGGGCAATCAATAAATTAATGTAGGTTAAAGCATAAAACAAGAGCAATGTAATGTAAAGATTTTTTTTAGTGATATGTTGAATGTTTATTGTTTACCCTACTTCACTGTATTTGATATAAATAAATTTATATATTGATATAAATAAAATATAAATGTAAATCTTGATACGTAACTTGGCAAATATTATTATTAATGAAGAAATACAATTTTCTTCCTAATCTTTACTGTTGTTCTAAATCATCTCATGTCTTTTAGGTAATGCAGACCCTCGGAGCTGTCAAAAGTTTCCTCACCCTGACTGCTGATGTGTGGACCAGTCTTGCAACAGAGGCGTACCTTGGTGAGTCTTGCCATTTCCCGAGTGAAAATTGGAAGATGAAGAGCTTCAACCTTGCCACCATGCCTCTTGAGGAGAGGCATACTGGTTTCTGTAAGTGTGGTCATTTTTGTTGTTATGGATGTTTTTGATGTTGTAGAGTGTTCATGTGGTCAGATTGGTGTGTGTTTTGTGATACATGAGTAGGGAAGTATCAGATCAGTGGTGGGTTACAGGCATGTCGGTATAGATGCAGTAAACAGCAAGAATTTGCTAAAGATTTAACAAGGTAGTGTCCGTGTAGCTGATCTATGTTGGTGTGACACAGCACACAGGTTTTAGGAGTGAAAAGGGACTATGTTTTTAGTTGTTTGACTGTAATTCAGGGTCTGTTACGGCAAATATCAAACAGCCCACTTTTCTGAACAGGTGGAGGTGTTTGGCACACATGTCAGAAGCAATCCAGACATCTTCTGGTTGAGACCATGATGTTGTTGGAATATGAAGTTCTCCTCATGTTGGATCAACTCTATGCGTATACTTTCTTTTTAACAGACAAGTAAGGTTTTTTTGGCTCATACCTTTACATGTTTCGACGGAGCTCTTCCGCCTTCGTCAGAAGTGTCATCAGATGGTAGTGTGACGTGTCTTTTTTTTCAGCTGATCATGTAAAGGTATGAGCCAAAAAAACCTCAATTGCCTGTTAAAAAGAAAGTATAAGCATATTATCTACAGAGACATAATGAATTTTCTCGGACTACTACGTGAAAAATATTGGATCAACTCTGTTGAGAGAAGCTTGTAGCAGTGTGGAGTAAAGCTGCAGCCCCTGTGGTGAAAAGTGGAGCAGGTCACTAGTGGAGATCACGGTTTGGCACTGAGCTCTGGTCTTGATACTGGTTCAGAACAGTGCGAGCGGCTGTGTGAAGTGGGTCACTGAGTCTTTGTGGTCTTTAGTTTGACCTGTTACTCCCCAGGACAGGTTTACTCTGACTCTCTACAGAGTGGAAGGCAGAGAGCAAGTGATAAAACAGTTTAGAGTAATTTAACCCCTGAAAACTCTTCTCAATTAAATTAAGGTGAAGACATCCTGAGAGAAAGAAGATAATGAGCCCTAACAAAACCACTGTCCATCCATCCATCCAAAAATATTTCACCCATTTATCCATCCATGCACCTGTTGTCTTCCATCCACACATCTGTCTATCTTTACAATTTTTCTTCCACACATCCATTCATCAAACCAACCATCCAACATTCCAACTATTGACTTCTGGATGGACCCTATCTGGACCAGAAAGGTCTTGAGAAAGTTGTCCATGCTTTGATCACATCTCGTTTGGACTACTGTAACTCCCTGTATGTCGGCATTGAACAGTCAGAGCTTAGCCGCCTGCAGCTGGTTCAGAATGTGGCTGCTTGTCTCCTGACCTGGACAAAGAAGTGGGAGCACATAACTCCGGTGCTCTCTTCCCTTCACTGACTTCCAGTAAGGTTTAGGACTAATTTTAAGATCCTTTCATTTGTTTTTAGGTCTCTGAAGGGGCTGGCCCCAGATTACCTGTCTGACCTTATTAAGGTACATCAGCCCTCTGGAGCCCTTCGGTCAGGTGATCAGATGGTCCTGGATGTTCCTCGATCCTGTTTAAAAGCTAAAGGAGATCGAGCCTTCTCAGTTGCGGCTCTCACTCTGTGGAACACATTACCTTTAGATGTGTGGACTGTGAATAGCCTCTCTACTTTTAAAACACGGCTAAAGACGCACTTCTTCACCTTGGCCATTGCAGAGTATAGTCAATTTTATTGTTTTTGTTTTATTGGTTTCACTGGTTATGAAACATATTTATACTGTATTGTTTTTTTGTTTTATTGCTTTTGTTGGTTTTTATTGCTGTTATTGGTTTTATTGTTACTGTTTTATTGTGTCTGCCTTTTCTACTGTAAAGCACTTTGGCAGGCCGCTGGCTTTTTAAACATGCTATATAAATAAAGCTGACATTGGCATTGACTTGACTTTCATTACTCCCCCCAATACTTTCCATTCATCCATCTAGAAAATCATTCATGCATTTTTTCCAACTTACCTTTCATACATTCATACGTTCATCCATCTAGCCATCAAACCATCCAATATTTCAACCATTCACTTCCATCCATCCGTTCATATAGACAACCATCCATGCAACTGTTCCATTCATCCAACCATCAATCAATCCATCAAACCAACCTTCCAAAATTCCAACCGCTGACTTCCATCCGACCTGGTCAAGAGGTCAGCAGGACACGTCATGAAAAAACATATTGAAAAGTGACAATATTTAGTAAGTCAGAGTTCACATTTTTTCATGCATTTGTTTAACTCGTACTTCCATACAATCATCCATCCACTAATCCATCCATCAAATCAACCATCCAATATTCCAACCATTTACTTCCATCCAACCATGTGTCCATTAATGCTGCTGTTGTCCTCCATCATTTCATCCATACACTGACCCATCTTTCCATTTTCCTTCCAAAGGCTTCGTCGATAATCAAATGCCTGACGTCATATGTCTTTGTCCAATTCTTTCAATTCAATACAATTTAAACTCAGTTTTATTACCATGAACCTTAAAGGGCATCATCGCCAGAGCATTTAATTAAAAAAGAAAATAAAAAATAAATATATTAAAATAAATAATATATGATGACTGAATGTGTATGAAAAAACAGGTCAATCAATCAATCAAACTTTATTTGTATAGCACTTTTCATACAAGCTATGTAGCACAAAGTGCTTCACATAGAAACGAAGAAATAAAATAAATTAAAAGTAGAAAATTTAATACAATGAAAAATTCCCCACCACCACCACCCTCGCAATCCACATACAGCACACACATTCAGTTAAACACACACATACAAAGACATGAGGAGGAGATTCTAACAGAAAACAGAATTAGAGGAGGGGAAACACTGTCTTGAATTAAAAATAAGGAAACACTAAAATGACAATAAAAAATCCTGATAAGAAATTAGAGTTAAATAAATAAATAAATATACTATAGGAAAAAAAAAAAAAAGGTTAAAAAAAAAAAAAAGAATTAAATAATATTGTAAAATGAGATAAAATGTACTTATGTAAGATAGTGGAAAGAAAATCAATGAACAGAAAATAAAATTCCGAACAATAAATCTGAGTTGAAATCAAGAAATAAAACATTAAGAGGGCTAAAATGAATACAAAAATAAGATTAAGTAATAATAATAAATATAATCAGCTAAAAGCCAGACCAAAAGGTAGGTCTTGAGCCTGCTTTAAAAAAAAAAAAGACCTGAGAAGAGTTGAGACAGAGACAAGAGTGTTTTTATGGTAATTAGTTGTTTTCTAATTTTAAAAGGCTTTTATTTCGAAAGAACACCACCGGAAGTGCATAGGTGAGCACTCCTGTCAGCCTGACGCTGGTCTCTGCTGGAGGAGCGGAGCGGCGGAGCGCAGCGGCCCCGCTTGTAGTTCAATGCTGGGGAGCCGGGAAACAGGATCAGCGGGCGGCAGGGAGGGGGCCGGCGGGGCCCCGGGGCCCGTGAGACGGGCAGACCGCGGGGAGGAGGCGCCGCCCGGCCGCTTGGGGACTCGACCCTCCGGCCTGGTCAGCTGGAGGCAGAGACCATGGAGGACGTCGGCGCTGTTCGCTGCAGCCAACGCGGTGTTGTGGTGAGCATCATGACGCAGGGATATGTGCCACAGTGCCATCATTACAGCGCTGACACATGTGATTACAGCAGAATTACTGCTCCTGTGTGTGGATCAGCTCTGAGCAGAGGTAAACCTGTTTACACTTTTAACAGAGGCAGAGGCCAAAAGGTGGACACGCCAAAATTTACTGTTAATTTATGTAAATGTCCTGTAAAAGTGATTTATCTATGTTAACTAACTTCAATGCTACTTTAAACAAACAAAGCCACCATGTTCTAGATGGAAAATACATTATTTTCTGAGTCCGAGACCTGTTTTTAAGTTACAATAATATTAATTTAAAAGTATTGTTTTTTCCTTTTTTGTGTTCAGGCTCAAATTTTGACAGAAATGGGACTCAGTAGACAAATCAAATTAAATTCAGTTTTTTATTTAAATTCAGTCCTTTCCAAAAATACAAAGTTCTGATGATTTTTTCCAACTTTTAACCCTTCAGAGCCACTCTACACCCACACCTAAATTTTACACGGAAAATAACAAGAAAAATTCCCAAAACATTTTTTGTAGATTATTTTCTTCATTAACAATAATAACAAAAATATATATTTCTTTTAATGTACTAAATGTTGATCATGTGTGTCCAAAAAGGGGAGACATCAGAAAATATGGCCAACATTTGCTGTTGTTTTGTGTAAATTTGGTACGTAAGTGATTTAAATACCCATTCCTGTCACTGACAATCACACCCTTTTTAATGTCATTTTCAGTACTATTTTAAACGCAGAAGCCCGTCATGTTCTAGATAGAAAATAAAGAAAAAATAATATTTATGAAAAAATAAAAAGAAAAGAGCCATTGGGGAGCTTCACTGTCTGGGACCTGTCTATAAACAACATTAATATTAATTTGAATGCATTTTTTAAGTTGTTTTTTGTGCAGTCTCAGATTTTGACAGAAATATGACTCGTTAGACATTAGGGGCGCTAATTTCCTGGCGCAATGCAGGGTGGCGCAGGTGGTGGAGCGTGGCGCACCCTGCGCAGTGGTAATTTTGTCCGGCGTACCACCGTGTGCAGGCAATTTGGTAGACAGCTGCGAAGAGATGGGTGTGGCGGCACACCAGGGGTAGGTGTCCACAGATTCAGCTTGGCGCAGTGACAATTTTGTGCCAAAACAACTGCCTGGAGGAGCGCTGAAAGCTCGCCAGCTCCAACCTGGTCTATTCTCAGCGCAGGCGAAGCGCACAAGCATGATGAATGGATTAGCCTGCTGCTGTGTTAAAATGTAATTATCACTTAATTTTGTACTCCAATTCATGACACAGGAACAGATTACATCTGTCCCGCGAGATGGTCCACACAGTGACGCGCATCGTGGGCTCCGATGCGCAGCACGGTGGCCCCTGCGCTCTCCCAGTTGCTGTAAAAGTGACAGCAGCTCTGACCTTCTTCTTCATCGAGGTGAAATTGTCACTGCGCCTTGCCCGCGGTGCATTAAAAGGCAAGGAGAGGCATTCATTTGATTGGTGAAGATTGCACTCGGCTGTGTTAAACCCACTAACGCCTTCTCTCCTCCCTCTCTGCCGCTTGCACTGGTGGGAGGCATGGATGCGCCTCGCTGCACCGGGCACGAAAATTGCAAAATGCCCTGGACACACCCCGTTGGCGCGGCACAGGGCAGGTGCGCTGCGCCTGCACCTGGTCTATGAAATTAAAGGCGAAGGTGGACATGCTAAGCCAAAAATCTTTTTTTTTCTTTTTTTTTTTTTTTTTTTTTTTAATTAAATCAACTTCAATCTTTTATTTAAATTCAGCCCTTTCCAATAATGGTCAGAGATTTGTCGTTATTTTTTTTATTTTACAGACAAATTTCATGAGAACAACACATAAAAAAACTATTTTCTCTTGCTTTGTGTAAATCTTATATGTAAGTGGTTTAATTCTCCAGTCGTGTCAATGACAGTCAATCCTTTTTTTTGGTCTTCTTTTTAACCCTTTCAGTTCCACTTTGAATACATTAATCCCACTGACAATCACATCTTTATAGTTGCCTCTTTAGCCTCTTATTCATCTTTATTGCTCTTATCCTCTTAGCTCCTATTACCTTTAGCTCTGCCCTCTGTGGTTGGCTTTTTATATTTTCTTGACTAATAATAATGCCATTATTTAATTTAATTACCATTTTATTTATTTTAAGTTTCATGGCTTTACTTTATGCCTGGTTTCATCTCTATACCTTAACTTCATGTCCGTTTTCTGATCGTAGTTTTTTTTAATGAATTTTTTACCTTTTTTTTAATAGCTTTTCATTCTTTTATTGTTTTCTTATCTTGCTGCCTTTATTGCTTATTGTCTCATCTTCTTTTTAACTCTTCTGCTATTACCCCTTTTCTCTTTTCTTTTTGTTTTGATGTTTTTATCTCTTATTTTTGGTCCTCATGGTTTATAAGGTTTCTGAACAGAGAGAGAACTGAGCTGTGGCCCTGTGGCACACCGGTGTGAAAAATGAATGCCGCAGCTTAAAAAACGACAAAAATGTTATTGATGTAAGTTTTGAAATGTCATTGCTGTGTTTATTTCCTTTAGTTCCACTTTTCCTCACATAAAGAAAATGATGAGCATTAGTCATATCTGAACTAAAATAAAGACAGGGCTGTCTAAATTGCTTAAATACACTCATGGGCCACTTTATTAGGTACACCTTGGACCTCCTCTTGCCTCCAGAACTTCCTTAATCCTTCCTGGCGTTGACTAAAACATCACTCAGAGATGTTGGTCCATATCTCCATGACAGCATCACAGTCGCTGAACATCCACAATGAGGGTCTCCTGCTCCACCACATCTCATAGGTGCTCTGCTGGATTGAGATCTGGTGACTGTGGAGGCCATTACAGTACAGTGAACTCATTTCCATGTTCAAAGCAGTTTGAGATGGTCTGAGCTCTGTGTCATGCTGCAGGGCGTAGTCATCAGATGATAGGTTCACTGTAGCTATAAAGGGATGGACATGCTCAGCAGCAATACTCACGTAGACTGTGGGGTTTGAGTCATGCTTGGATGGGACTAAGGTGCTCAAAGTTAGCTTTAATTATCTTTATTTTTCTACCAGTAATTTTTGTTGTTGTTTTTTTGTATTTCTGTGTCTATGTATTTTTTTATATATATATTTTATTTATTTTTTATTTTACTTTTTTTAATGTTACTATTATTGTTATTTTGTGTATTTTCTTATTTTGTTTTAAAGTGATAGCTAGTTCTGCATTTACATACTGTCTGTGTTTTATTGCCTTAATATGCCAGTTACATTTAATTGTTTTAGTTTATTTTTCTACTAGTAATTTTTGTTGTTTTGTGTCTGTGTCAATGTGTCTCTTTTTGTTACTTATCATTTTGTATTTTATTTTATTTTTTGCTTTTATTATTATTGTTATTATTATTTTGTGTAGTTTTTTTGTTTTGTTTTAATGTGATAGCCAGTTCTGCATTTATGTATTCTCTGTGTTTTAATGTCTTTTAACCTTTTAACCTCTGTGTTCATGTATGTCACCTGACTTGTTGCTTTGCACCTTTTGCACTTATTGCCACATTTTTGCATAATTAAAAAAAAAAAAAAGCATCTAACACCTGGGGAAGAAAGAGAAATTTGACCTCATGCTTTAATAATCATGACAGCACATGCCCTGTCCGTGGATATCGATCACAGGACATGGCAGATAAAGACTAAGTTTGTTCTCGGAGTCACAGAAGGTGTAGGAGATGGAAGTGAGCAGCTTTGTGCTCTCTAATCAATGAGGTTTTTTGGCACTCACCGGCACACATATCTTCATGGCTCTGTGAGGAGCTGATGGACTGTGGCGTTATTGCTGATGACGACGCTGTAACATTTGTCAACTGCTAATCTTGGAAATGAATTAAGAGTCAACACATGGACTTGAAGTGAATGAACTGCATCTGCGAGAGGTTATTTTTAGTCAGATTACAGAAACAAAAAGGGCATCATGAAAAAACGTCCTTCATGTGCAACAACCTTAACCCTTGGGTCTCTATGTGGCTTTTTTCTGCCACAAAAGGGTGATATTTAGGACTAACTGACTATAACATGACTATTCAAGAGAGTGAAAACCTTTTTGGTGAGGAAACTTATTTCTACATAAATTTTGAAAATGTGATTTAAAAAATGTTACAAGGTCAAAAATACACTGTGGGCAAATTTACTATCCTTTGTCTCCTATAAAAACATATCACGTAATTATTTTTAATTTTTTTTCCCCCAAGTCTCTTCATCAAGCTCAGTCCTGATCAAAACTGTTTGGCTGCATTCAAAAAATGTAGTTATAATGGAAGCCAATAGGGAATAAAACTTAAAATGTGATGCTGTGCAAAAAATAATAATGCACCAAAGCCAATGTTTTTACTAATCTTTATTCAAGAGTGTGATAGCACATAAAAAGTATCTAGCCTCTGACCATTTTTTATATTGAAAATCAGTCATTTTGTGTGTTTTTTTTTTTTTCACCAAATCAGTGGCATCACCTATGGAATTGGTATTTAAAGGGTTAAAATCCATAATCTTTGAAAAAATATTCATTGTTTTTGATCAGGTTTGAGCTTGAAGAAGAGATTTGGGGAAAAAATTTAAAGAAATATTTATCTGATATGTTTTTACAGCAGCTAAAGTGGCTTTTAAACAGCCAAAACAGGACTAAATAATGTGTTTTAATACAGTACTGAAGGGTTAAGGGGCCATCCACATGGAGACGTGTGGGCGTATCCACACAGGTTTTTAATCATTTTGGTGTTTTGTCCACACAGATACATTTTTGAAAAAGGTTCCTTGTGTGGATAGATCTGAAAATGCCAATGAGCTGGACAGTGAATGCGGATAACTTCAGGAATAATGATGTCAAAGCCCCATCTCTCACTTAATCGTATGAACGAACCTCGACAACAACAGAAACAATGTCAGAATACGGTGTCACGTTCCTGCTGCAGGAGCTCCTGAGTTTGTTTTGACTTTTACAGTAAAATCTTCTGCTCCTCTTTGAGCATCGTGAGCAGCAAGAGGACACACAGAACAGCAGATGCCAGTGTTTGTTCACATTTCTCCTGATGTATTTGCACGCTTCATGTCTTCTGTTTTTTTTTTTTATGTCTGCAGCCGTGTTACAGCACCGCATAAAGGCCTGGCGTATGTACTACAGCATCTTCATGTGGACAGCACATTTCTTAAAACTGTGTCATCTTCGCAGAGAACGTTTAGTAAAAATCACCTCCACTGTCCCCTTTTATTCTCTTTTAGGTTTGTGGCCTTCAGCTCTTTTCGAACCTTCAGCCTTACAGCCATCCTGCTGGCTCTGATCGTCATCACTGTGACAGCCAAAGACATCATAAAGTCCAAATCCACAGGTAAACTCACCCAGCATCTCAAAGAGCCCACATGGAGCGGTGCAGGGATGATTTTGTAGGCATATGTAAAAGTTAGCATCACACTGGTTCTCACGACTAAAAGCCTTTAGGAGTTTTCGTTGTGTTCTTGGATCACTGCTGATTATAAGGTTAACAAACCTAACTTTCATGATTTCAAAGGGATATGCCAACTTTTTTTTTTCTTTTCGTGTCTTGCCTCTCTCCTGAGTCCATGACAAGGAGATTGACACCATACTTACGACTGTGTGTGCAGTAACAAGGAAGAGACGGACAGAAGTCGCCCACCGCTAATTAGCTTAGCTCAAACACTGGGAGTCAATAGGTAGTGTTAGCCTGCCTCTGTCTACAGTCATCAGATAAACTCTTCAGCAACTCTGGCGGTCCTGTGTGTTATGACTCGTTTTTTTGCCACGTTAAAGTTCAGTATCAGTATCGGCTGATATTGAAATTTTTGCAGATAATTACAGCTGATATATCAGCCACACATATTGGCCTTATATCAGCTGGAATGTTGGCAAATTGCACAAAAGTACAATATTAATGCACCTTCTCATCACTGCATGGGTACATTTAAAAATCAAAGGTTTAATTTTTGCAAGAGTTACATGCTGTTTTTCTAGTTTTGCATCTGTAACGCTGAAAGAAACCAGTCCATTTTTGTTAAGTACAGAGCTTGTGCTCTTGACCAGAAATATTGGTATCGGCGATAATGAATTAAAAAATATCTGCATATTGGATATCGGCAAAAATCCAATATCCTGCATCTCTATTAAAAATTATCCCTTTTTAGAGACCATGATAGACATGGTTTTGTATAAATATCAAAAATAAATTTAACCTCCATATTGCTTCTTGTGTTTTGTGTATTTTTGTTCAAGGCTTTTTGATTTATTGTTATTATTTCACTTACTTTTACCTCATCATTGATTAATAATAGATTTTGTCTCTTGTTTTCAGGAGCTCAACTGTGGCGCAGTATGACAACGAGGTAAGTGTCTTTGAGTTGGTGATTTTGAGGATCTGTGCAGCCTCTCAGATAGTTTTTCTTTTATGTGAGCCTCTCTGTCATGTTTTAACATGAAGAAGACTGAAAAACATCCTTTCTGAGAGTCCAGTCTTCCGAAATGTTTGTGGACTTTGAGACGCTGCAGAGCTGATTGGTCACACATGATCGTCTAATCTGATCCTCCCTGAACCATGTGACGCCCCGGTCACTCTCAGAACACAAATCACACACTCACTCTCAGATAAACAAGTGTTTACATAAAGGATTTGTCGATTTACCGCAGGGGAGAATTAGGGACGCTGCATGGGAAAAAAAGGTTTAAGATATGAGGAGAGAAGTTGTGATAAGTCTCAAATCTCCCAGAGAGAACAAGCGTGGGGACACAAATCAGTGTTTTGGTGTTGAGGCTCTTGTGTTCATCGGCCACTTTTGCTTGTTATGGGAATTAGCTAAACAACCAATCACATGGCAGCAACTCATCCATTCGGGCATGTGGTCAAGGTGACCTGCAGTAGAGCTGTAATGTTAAGAACTTCACGATTTGATTCGATTTCGATTGTTTGGGTGGCGATTCGATTCAGTAAGAAGCAGAAATACACAAATAATCAGAGTACCTGTTGACAATTTTTGAATTTTCTTTTTGATGCCAATGTGAACATATGTGGTTTGTCACCTCACATTTTTGAGCAAACATCTGAAAATAAATATTTGCACAATAATAACTTATTTGTGCATATGGAGTACAAAAGTAAAACATGACAGTTAACACTATAATTATAAATGTCCACCTGGACTTTTTTGTCTTTTTGTAAATAAATGTGTCAGGAATTGTCCTTTGAATACATTTTTTCACCCTTTTTTCACGAGAAATAAAAGTAAACAATTCTGGCAAGTATTTGTCAATATGTTATAAATGCTTAAAACAGTGTGATTACAAGACAAGGATAAAAAGGAGTTGAATTTTCAACAGAATTCTCTTCATAAACAGTTGTAAATGAACATGTAGAAATTTTCTGAGATTACCAAAAATAAACTTCACCCATTTTACGTAAACTCAAACATTTTTGTTTGCCTACAGCATTTAGTGTCCATGTTACAGCCTGTTATATTAGACCATGTCCAGGCATGTTTTTACTGATGGTAGTCCCTGAACCAGTTCCTGTCAAGCTGAACAACCGGAAAACAAAACATGCAACATGGGAGAGGACATGAGAGAAGAGGGAATGATTGTGGTCTTTGGACTATTTTTGAAAATCTGGAACTAAAAAGAAAAGACTGTGGAAAAATCCTGGAGACAGCGTGAACCCTTGAGCTGGTCCTCCGTTTATTTGGTCCACCAAACTTTATGTTTCAGGTCAGCCATGCTTGTTTTGGTTAATGCCTGCTTCCTTGTTCCTCAGTCAGCTCGCTTCTTGATTGGCTACATTCAGCTCCACGTCACAATTCAACAAGTCATGACTCGGGAATCGTCGGCTTTCCCCACAAACGAAGGTTTTTGGTTGTAAATATTGAACAAGTTTAATATTTACGATTGTCGGCCCGACCCGTTTCGGAGTCGATTATCAGGACAAATTCACTCTTAACACCTCAGACCACAGGATAATCTTATTGGATAATCTCATGAGACATAAGATAATCGGGCATTTGCCGTCCTTGGTTAGGAAAGTCAGGACAAAAACAGCCCGATAATCTTTATGTGTGTACCCTGCGTAAGACGTGTAAAATGCTGTCAACATTCTGAGGATGTTAAGGATGAGACATGGATGTTTTAAACACTGTTTACAGGTGTAGCTTTGTGTCAGTTTTGAACCTTATTTCTTTGTGGCAGTGTGCGATGGGTGGGTGGGGTAGTGGGGCCCCATAGCCCTCTTGTTCTTCCAGGTGAGGCTGACCCCCTCACACTTTGCTCTGCTCTGAAACCTTCACATCCCCAAGCTCTCCACTGGGTGGAGCCGGAGCACATCAGAGTGATCTGTAGACCGTAGACGTGAGTGTGAATGAACCCTCAGCAGCACATAAACATCAAAGGGCAAAGACAGTTGAAGCTTCTTTACTTAAAAAATGGACCATCGTGTTCCTTCTTAGCCCAAAAAAGCAGAATTTGAACTAATCAGCTTCACCTGAAGAGCAGAGTCAAAGTCTTTCTGAAGACCTAGGCCATTTTATTGACGCTTGGATTGAACTTCAGCAGGATGCCTGCGTGTCTAAATGCACTGATGTGTTGAGAAGCTATTTGCATTAATGAGCAGCTGAATAGGTGTACCTAATAAAGTGGCTAGTCAGTGTACGTAGATGTTACCTTTGTGTTTGGTAACACAGTCCCATGACCTATTTTCTCACCTGATCTGGAGAGGGTGGGTCACCTGGTTCACACTCCTGCCCTCATTTTCAAGCATGTGTGCGAATGTGTGTTTGTGTGTTTGTGTGTTTGTGTGTTTGTGTGTTGGTGTGTTGGTGTGTGCGCGCACTGGGCCATTTGATGCAGCTGCCAGCTCCGGAGGCTCGGTGGGATTCAGGGGAAAGTGACGGGGATTTGTGGGCGCCAGGCGGGATGCAACACATTGGAGTTACATAACTGAGAGACTGTGAGTCCAGGTCAGCGGTGACTCACAGACCTTTCACGTTCAGTTTCCACCCTGAGAGGAAAACAATAATCAGACCCCCAAAACCCCCCCCTGAGCTCCAGACAATGGCAGGACCGTTTATTTTCCAAAATAACCTCTAATCGGCAAAAAACTGAACTCAGGCTGTACTTAAGATCAGTGTCAATTTTGACAGCACTTTTAATTTAGTTTTAGCTATCGTCTTTTGCCTAAAGTGTCTTTTAGTTTTAGTCATAATTTAGTCATCTAAATTGTTTTAATTTTAGTCTAGTTTTAGTAGATGAAATCTACTGTAAATTTAGTCAACTAAAATATGAAGTGTAAAGTGTAAGGCATTTTTTATGCTTCCTTGAATTTCTGAAGTCATGTTTTACACTTGGATAAAATCAAACATCTAATAACCCTTTATTGAATGCTAGTAAAGTCTGAATGTATAAATGAACAGAAACAAATTGAACTTTTGTGTGAAATGCAGTCACCTTTATTTAGGCTACCTGGCAGAGCATCTCAGTTACAATACCAGAACTGACAACAAACAGTGAACCTGCTCTACATGAATATATCAATTCATAAAGAGAGGAGCTCTGATTGGATCGCTCCACAACTTATCCCACCACCACCAAGCTAAGGCAGCTGTGATTGGATGTCCCTCTTAACTCATCTATAAGCAATAGCTCCATGATAAAGTTACCATCATAATATGATTCATGACCCTGAATACCCACACCTTACACTCAGAATCATGTTGATATTATTATTAGTCAGACAGTTACTGAGCAAAAACGATCGTCCAGTAATGGTGGTTATCTGGATCACCACCAAAATCTAATCATTTTATATGTCTCCTGGAAAGTTCAGCAAAATCCGTCCAGTAGTTTGGACCCTGATCTAGTCTGAGTTAAGCATCAATTATGAGGTACAGGTCTGCAATAACATGGCTGATCTTATTTGTGTGAAGACAGTGTTTGAACAAGTGGAGACCCTCATTCAGGTCTGGATTGCTTACAATCATATTACATTTTAAATGCTACATTGATAAGTTTTAACATTTTTTTTTTATTATTTTGTATTAATTTAATTTTGCAGATTTATTTATGCACATAAAGTGCTTATGCAGGCAAATTTCTGCCAAGTTTTAATTGCATAAATGTGTTTACAACGTTTAGCGTGGATGGAGGGATGATGGATGGACAGACGGACAGATGTATGAATGAGAGATTTGTTGGATGGATGGACGGTTTACTTCTTTACTAGAGCTGGGCATCGATTCAGATTTCCCAAATCGATGCGTCTCGATTTAATTTGATTTGATTGATTTCGATTCAGTCAAGGATATTTCAGCCAGAGTACCAATTTTACTTGAATATGGAAGAGACTCTCAGAGAATTAACGCTGTAAATAGTAGAAACAAACTCTAACTTTGTGCATTATTAAAAATATTAATGTTTACATTAAGAATTGAGCCCAAAGCAGTTACAGTAATCATGTACTTTTTGTTAAACATAACCTGACCAAAACAAAAATGTAATCATTTAAATCAAATCAAACCACAGGGCAGACAGTGTAAATAAGGTGGCTACAAACAACGCTGTATGGTCGTATGTCCTTGTATATTAATGCTTCAACAGCATTGGTTATTCTCTGGCATCGTGGAGAGTTTGCTGGTAACTTACATACAAATGCCTTCACCAGCTGTATTTGCTTCGGGTCTGATGTCTTTGCAGACTGGGTTTCCGGGTGGTGTCTCAATAAATGATTTCAGAGATTCATTGTGTTTCCACAATCTGTCACCTGCACGCTGCATATCTTGCATATAGTTTTACTCTTGTCCAGTTCATTGTTGCCTTCGTGTTTTTTTAATCTAAAATGCATCCAGACATCTGCCTTACAGTTTGTTGGTGGTGCCTTCAGTGCTCTCGCCATGATGTTTTGTTTAAGATCTCTGGTCTGGTCACGCGAGATGTGACATGGCATTATGGGAAATGAATGGCTGGTCATGCGAGACTACTCAGCATTAAACTGCAGGCTGCATTACACACTGAGAAAAGATTGATTTAAGGATTTTATGAATCGATATTCAATGGAAAATCGATTCAAATCGATGAATCAATTTTTTTTTTTTTTAACCCGGTTTTATTCTTTACCATGGTTTCAAACACTGAATGTTCTGCATCTTGCTCTGGTATAAAAACTTCATTTAAATGACGTGATGACATCATCAGTAAGGGAGCACTCTGATTGGAGGATGCTACGGGCCTGTCCCCTGTCCTCTCCCTCTGTCTCTGCGACACCAGGCCAGCAGGGCGGGCTGTGTTGGCTTCACCTGCTGTTGTCTGTCACTGGTGTCTTATGGGTAATTGTACATAAAGGCAGAGTGAGTCTGGGGGCAAAGGCTTGTGGGAGATTAGCTGCTGACCTTAAATTCAGGCTGACAGCTGAGTGAGCGGAGCCAGCACAGGGCTCTTTGTGTCAGGATGATCACATGATCGTAACACCTGTTTACTGAACACAGAAATTATGGGTCAAACAGTGATCAGAAAATGACTATTTAACACCTCACCTTTGGAGTCCAGAGGGTGAGGTTGTCACAGTACAGGTTTGAGCTTCAATTCAGTACCAGCAGAAAAAAGCACATCATACCTTCATCAGAAAAGGGCAATAAATCACAAAATAGACCCTCAAAAGAGATCTAATTATTCAACAGTCTGCATTTTTCCATGAAAAGCGTTACATAAATAAAGTTGTGTTTGAGCGTGTTTTGTGAAATAACAAGTATTATTTTATTTTCAATCCAACTCTTTTTTATTTTGAATTTTCATATACAAATAAAGTATAATTTACAGTCCAAAAATGTAATAGTAAAGAAAATATTTGTACATTAGTTCCACCCATCCCCCTCCCACATTACCTGTTCAGGTCAGAACTGCATAGGGATGTATATACACACTTTTCCAATATTACATGTTATATGTTATGAAACACGGAAACATATGTCAATGAGTAATGACTAAATAAGAAAAATAAATAAATAAAGTATTATTTCATTTTTGATATAATTCTCATTCTGTAAAGATGAAAATCATCAAAATTTGAGGCACATCTAATTTTTTTTAAAGTAAATATATTTTGTGGTTTGATAAAACGAATTGAACTCGTTGGAGTTTTTTATATTTTATTACGGCATTGATGGATTACAGTCAGTGTATTTTTAGCACATCAAGCATATTTAAGGCTTTTTTGGGTGTTTAATATTTCACAAATTTATGACAAAAGAAAAAAGGGCATCTTAAACTTAATTAAGTCTTCATGTTAATTCTGATTAGATGAAGTTATTACAGCCTTTTATAGGTGATTAATTCATAAAATCACTGATTTTGATGCATTAATATTTTTGGAGCAACATCAGTTTATTTATATAATTCTAAAACCTTTAGTATGATCCTGTGGTGGTTTGCAGAATATAATCCAGTTCACACTTGCAAAAATCGATGTGATATGATTCGATCTGATTCATTTGATAATTTAACCCCCACAGCCTCAGTCCTGTAGTAGTGTAGTTTTATAATCCCTGCGGCCGAGCCTTAAATGTGTTTGGCCTTAAAAATCAGATTTACTTGAGGGAGCAGAAATGGCTCTGCACTCTTCCCCTCTGCCTGTCATGTTCCCTATCAGGTAACCTCCTCCATACGTGCTACATACGTACATACATGCTTCATACGTGCTACATATGTGCGTGATGGCCTGTTTTAGATCAGCTGCTCTGTTTCTGTGTCAGTACAGGGACCAGCTCCACATGACAACAACCTTCACATCCTGATCCTGTCCAACACCTGTATGAAAGATAATGACATGAAATAGACTTTTATTATAGGTGAGATAAAAAACAAAGATGAACAAAGAGGTCTGCACACCAAAACAGCTCCATGAAAAGATTTTATGAGCCAATCATGACGTTTGGAGCCACACGGCTGGTCCTCAGACTTACAAAGATGTTGATGAGCCGCAGTCTTATATGACTGATTTCTCTCTAATGAGATAAAATGATCTAATCAAGAAAGGGATCAGAATAAATCAATCAATTTAAAATTCCTAGTGATGATAACAAGAAAGAAACAAGAACATTATGAATTAATATTATTAATAATGATAATAAATATCAAATATTAGTAAGTTAACTAGAAAAGCACTCATAGAGCGCAGACCTCTGCCAAGGTTATCCGGATCAGTCCCAAAATGTAATCAGGTTTTCCATATCCCATTTCCAACAATTCCTGAAAATTTCATCCAAATCCATCCAGAACTTTTCAAGTTATTTTGAACACAAACAAACAAACAAACAGACAGACAGATAAACGCCGGCAAAAGCATAACCTCCGTGGCGGAGGTAATAATTGTACTACTTTTTGTAATAATAAAAGTGGTTACTATCTGTATAATTATTTTTAATTTTTTTGTTTTTATTATTTTTATGCTTATTAACAACAAAAATGATAATAACAATAATTATTATTATATCATGTATAATTTTCATTATTTTCTTACATTTTTTTTAATCATTACAAATGTTATAATAATATTAAAAATTACTATTATTATTATTACTATGTTTATAATAGCAAAAAGGATAGAATAATAGTCTTAATGCAGTTATGTAGTTAAAATGTTGGTTGTTCTCACAGGACTTGAGCTGTTTGGATGTGTGATCCTGTTTTTGTTGTTCTGAGGTGAAGGACTTCCTGTTCTGCCGTTTGTTTCCCACAAACTCTCTGAAGAAACCGAGTGCAGCGTGTGTGTGACTCAGCTGTTTCTCCCCTGATTCAGAGGAGAGGCAGGAAGCAGCCGAGCCAATCAGCTCTCCCGACACAGCGGGGTGTGCTCCAGACGGCCTCTCTGATTGGACGGCCAGACTGAAGCACAACAACAAACACATGAGTGCTGCGTCAGACTTTGATGATTTAATCAAGACAAATAAACACAAGATTATGGTTAAATAATAATAATGATAATGATTATGATTATTATTAATTTTACCATAAATATTACTGTTTATCAATATTATTATTATTGTCATTAAAATAATTCTAACAACAATAATTATAAGAATTATTATTATTACTGTTATAGTATAAATATTATCATTATGATCATCATTACTATTATAATGACTATTATTATTTTATTGTGATTTTTATATATTATAACCATTGTAATTATAAATTTTATTATTTCTATTACTATTGCTATTATTACCATATTGTTATTTCTATCATTACTTTAAAAAAAGTAAAAGTAAAACATTGCCTCTGTGCGGACGACATGCCCATTCGACACAAAGACCTTTGTAGGTACTCCAGAACTTTGGTGCCAGACAGTTTGGTCCGAGTATTTGAGACTCTGTTGATCTACTGGGAGTTTAAATCATGTCCAGGGTTTATAGAGAATGGACAGAATAAGAGAAAATATTCAGAGAGCAGCAGTTCTCTGGGTGTAAACACCTCGTTTTCGGTCACAGCAGGATGCACAGCACAAAGGGGGACGTGACCCCTTTAACGGACTGGATCTCAAGTCATTTATTTTAAGGGGTGGGTCTTTGACGTTAGTCTTTTTTTTCAGTCTCAGCCCGTCCAGCCAGAGTATCATGGGAGCGACGCAGAAAACGAGGACAAAACAATGAAGGAGACATGAGACGTCTTTGCTTCAGCAGCATCACCTGAAGTGGTCTCTGTTTATGAAAACAGCTGATCCTCAATCAGCTGATTGTTTATGAACAAAAACACCTGATAAAATTAAAAAAATAATCAAATTTGACCTGCTTATAACTTCTGAACATGAAGAATGACCTGCAGACTGACAGACATTTTACTGGTTCATTGCTTTAATATTTAATTGTTTGTTGATTATTAGATTTTTTTTATGATAACCAGATTTTTACTTATTGTGCCTAATAAATGGGCCATGTTCTTTTTTTAGTGTGTCATAAACATATTATTTATTCAGATTATATTTGCAAAAAACATAAAATTAGCTCAATAGTCAGACACGAAATCACAGGTAAACAACATTCACACTCAGCGCGGCCTGTTATTTAAAACAGCTATGGCTGCAGAGATCCCTGCAGCCATAGCTGTTTAAAACAGAAAAGGTAAGAGGGAAACTGAAAGGAGGGATGACGCAGCCTCAGTTGCTTATTTATCAGATCTGGAAGACATTTCTTTATTAAACTTTGATATGAAAGGATATTTTCAAACCACTTCAGACATGTTTTGGCAAGAGTTTGTTTTATGAAGTGGCTCACACTCAGTACACGCAGTAGTACCTGCCTTCTGCATTATCTGATTTGTCTTTATGAATTTGATTGACAGAACAATCATCCAATCACCTGCCGGATATGCTTTTGTAGGGTTCTGCCCTCCCAAACACTCTCTATGGGCTCTTTTCCTGGTGGACTAGTGAACTGTAATGAACAGTCCATCTGGTGTGTCGGGTTAAATCATCTGATGATTCAACTAAGGTTAAAAAAACACAACAGAGATCTATGTCACTCATGAGAGTTCACATTTCTTCATCTGAGTTCAAAATAGACAGAACGTTGTCATCAACAAACAAACAAACAACACTGTCTCCGTCACACATGTCCGAGCTCGTGGGGTCGTCCACGTCTCGGACACATGAGGAGGTGTGTGTCAGAGGTGGGGGGCTGTTGGTTCGGGGTTGGTGGGGTTGTTGCTGTTTCTACACCCCCCCATCCTTCTGTCCTCCTGATGGCTGTCTGCAGGAATGTAGTGTGACCTGGTTATTTTTAGACGAGGCCGCTTGAAATACTCCAACCTGGGCTTCATTGACGATAAACACAAGCTGCTCTCACGCCGTGTGGCACGTAGAACCCCGAGTCTCCGCTGACCATTTTTTTGATTACTGTCCGTCTGGTCCTTCTCTGCTAAAACTTGATCTGAGTTTGGCCACCTTCTCTCTGTCTGAAGATACACAAAGGTCTGGAGATGTCTCCTGAAGATCGTGGAGCAGGACTGAGGTATGACTGGTGTTGTGTGTGTTTATGTTGAGAAAGAATGCTGAAAGAAATGAGAAATTCCATGTTTGTTTTGAAAAGCTCTCTCTTTTTTTTTTTTTCTTTTCTTTTTACCTGAATCTCACATCAAAACACACGCTCTCCCAGAGGTCTTGTGGTATCTTGTCATGTGGATATTTTTGGCTTTAATGTCTACATTTGGAGATTAATGTGTGGCACACATTTACTTAAAAATAACAACTTAACATAAACCAAGACAAGATAATTTATTGGTAAATTCTAAATCAGAAGAAACTAAACCTGAAAGGAGGTAATATAAACAACTGATAACATCATTTAATAAAGCTCAGGAGACTGAAATAGATTTTAACAAAATATTTGTTTTTAGAATAAACAAAAAAATAAATGATATATTTTTTAACAATTAGAACAAAAAATGAATTGGTTTAATTACCAAATCACATCTTTTTCAGTTCATCACAACAAAAAAAAACAATCTTTAGGTTCAGTCTTCAGGGAATGAAAGGAAAAAAAAGTCCTGATTTCCTTCTGCACATGGAGGTGATAATGGGCTGGAATCTGATGATGAATGAGGATGAGGTTGATGATGATGATGATGATGATGTTCGTCCTTCTTTAGCTCGTCATCTTTCACAGTGTAGGTTGGGGTAGGAAAAAAAACTGGCCTGTATGTAACAGACCAGAATCATAAGATTCTCTATGGTAACATCCTAACTTAACAAGTTCATAAACATTTTTGTTTGCCCCACACTGTATTTTACAGCTTTACACAATTAAACACATTATCCATCTTGTGTTTTGTTACATATATTAAGACAAAAAGAAATTTGAATTCAAGCATGGGAGTTATAGTCGAGTATTATGATTAACTTACCAATTCAATAAAGTATGACAGTTTTTTGATCCATCTGAATGCTTCGGAGACTTCTTCTGTGTGATGAAATAGGAGCCAGCAGAAATGTTGGCATCTTTTGTGGGTAGAAACAACTTTTTTGGTCACTTTGAAAAAAGTTTTTGGTCTGAAAAGAGAGTGGATAATGTGGACGAAAAGAAGAAATTTGGGACAACCTCATGTTATGATTTTGGGAAAACATTGTCTTTGAAAGAAACATTGCTCAATTTAGTGTTTCGAAACTTAAGATGGAATTAAATGACTAGTCAGTCTGTATCTGTAAGGCAACGCTTCATAGCCAATATTATTGCAAGACACTTTACAGAAGAAGAGGTCGAACCCTAGACTTCTCGCCGTGCCGAGAGATGTGCAGTTCCCATGGTACTAATTGGTAATCCTGCCAAATGATACGACATCCGCCCAATCAAACCAATAACAAAGCAGTCTGAGGGATCAGCTTACACATCCATGCCCTTCATCCCTCTGGTGCAGCAGTGGGACCATCCTGGGGTGAATTGTCTTGCCCGAGGATGCATCAACATGTGGCAGCTGGAGCCTCAGGTCTTCTATGTGATGGTGGAGTGAATTACAAATCATGTTTCATGCAACAAGTACTGAATTACACAATGCTTTGAGTTATGTGTTACCATTGAGTGTGTGCTTCATCAGAGTTTATAAAATTATTGACACACTGCTTTGCCTGTATTCACTCATTCTGAATTTGATGCCTGTAATATGTTCTGAAAAAGCTGGGACAGGGCATTTTTACCACTGTGTTACATCATCTTTCCTTTTAACAACACTCAGTAAGGGTTTGTGAACTGAGGACACTAACTGTTGAAGCTTTGTAGGTGGAATTGTTTCACATTCTTGCTTGATGTAATACTTCAGTTGCTCAACAGTCTAGGGTCTCCGTTGTATTTTGCACTAAATAATGCGGCACACATTTTCAATGGGAGACAAGTCTGGACTTCAGGTTGGAAATTTAAAATGTGGACTCAGACCACAGCAGACTTTTCCACTTTGCCTCTCAGATGAGCTCAGGCTCAGAGATGCCGGCGGTGTTTCTGGGTGTTGTTTATATTTGTCTTTGTCTTTGCATGGTAGAGTTTGACCTTGTAGATGTAGAGATGAACTGTGTTAACTGACAATGGTTTTCTGAAGTGTTCCTGAGCCCACGTGGTGATATCCTGTACAGAATGATGCTGCTTTATAATGCAGTGCTGCCTGAGGGATCAAAGGTCACAGGCATTCAGTGTTGGTTTTTGGCCTCTCTGCTTACGTGCACAGATTTCTCCAGATTCTCTGAATCTTCTGATGATATTATGGACTGTAGATGATGTTATCCCGAAGTATCTTGCAACTGTTTGTTGAGAAATGCTCTTGAGCTGTTAGACTACTTCCTCACACAGTTGTTCACAAAGTGGTGAACCTGCTCCATCCTTGCTCTTGAAGACTCAGCATTTCAGGGAAGCTTCTTTTATACCCCAATGATGACACTCACCTGTTTCCAATTAGCCTTCTCACCTGTGAATGTGCCAAACAGGTGTTTTAGAGCATTCCTCATCTTTCCCCTACTGTTGTTGCCCCTGTCCCATCTCTTTTGGAATGTGCTTCAGGTAGTCAATTAAAAATAAGTGAATATTTGCAAAAAACAAAAAACTTTATCAGTTTCAACATTAATTAGGGCCTGAGCCACAGCTACAAGCTAGGCGAGAGTCCTATTGTATCCCTAGGAATTATTTTATTTTATTTATTATTATTTATTATTTTTATTCCTTCCAGTTTTTCAGAATTTTTGACCCCCTGAATGTGGTCAAAAAGGCAGGAAAATTGGAATGGCTTTTCAGGTCCAGCGAAAATTCGTGTATTTTATTGACCATGGAAACAGACCATGAAAAGCTGCTCAGTAGCGCCCCCTTCGGATTATGACGATCGACCAGTTTTTGGTCGGACTGTGAAATTTGGTATGGGCACAGTATTCATCGAGATCTTTGATTTGTTTTTGCGTGTTTGGGCTTTTCTCAGGGAAGCATGGGGAAGGCACTACAAATTCTTGATTTGCACTTCACATTGTGATTTTTGGGATTTTTTTGGTCAATGGTATCTGAAAAAAGTCAACGCCATTGCAATAAAGACTAAATTTGCTTCCACCTATAAGGGGCGCCGAAGTGCGTCAAAATTTACAAAACGCACAAATCTTTCTTATTATTCTTGTGTTTGTAGTGTATTCACCAGCCCATCCAGTCACTTAAATCTTATTTCTTCTTCATTCTGATGGTCGGTTTTAACTTTAGGTGGTCATCTTTGCCATGTCTACATGCCTGAATGCACTGAGTTGCTGCCATGTGACTGGCAGAGTATCTATTAGTGTTCAGGAGCAGTTCAGTAGGCGTACCTAATAAAGTGTCTATGCTGTGTATTTGAAATGAATGTTGACACAATTCTACATATTCTACCTTTAACTCAAGCTTCTTATCTGGTGTTTCTGCCCGTTTCACGCTCGTTCCTGTCCTGATTCATAAACAACATGGCAGAGATCTTCTTGGAAAGCTGTGGAGATGATTGTGTCATCACCCATCCGTCCATAACATCCGTGTCTAGTGTTACTGGCCGCTTTTTGGCGCCATGTCTCGGGCCGACACATGCAGGCGGGCTCCTCACGTAGAGGCAGTGACTACAGAAAACGCCCGTCTGTGGGCAGAACATAAACAGGTATTAGTTGCTCCAAGTGGGATGGGTAAACATATTTACAACCTCCGCCCCCTCCCAAATCTCAAGTGGAGAGCTGGGACGTTTGTGCCACCATTCCTGACATTGTTTGTCTGGTCCTATTTTTAAAGCATCATCATCAGCGGGCTTGTTAGGAGCTCAGACATGCTGCTCCCTGTGTTGTTTCAGAGATTACTGCTGGGGAAAGAGCGAAATCTGCCCGACAGCTGCTCGTGCCCCCCGCCTCCACTCTCCTGACGTGGTTGTTGTCATTTTCTCTGTTGGGTTTCAGATGTTGGTGGAACTTGGCTGATTGATTGGCTCGTTGTCAGAGCGTGGTGGTCTGGAGGGGCCGCAGAGGTGAAACACGATATATCGGCTTCTCAAGCGTTCAGTGAGCTCAAACAGCATGTGACTGCCTCGAGGGCTGAAAGTCTTGATTTACAACCCAGGTCTGCTGTGGTGACAGTTAGTCTTGTCAAGTTGTGCAAAGGCCTCTGGATTAAGCAGCCTCTTTAAAGAAAGGGACCCTTATAATGCTCCATTTTTACATCCTGGGGTTTATGATGTCATAGCTATACAGCCTCCACCTGCATGTGTGTTTTCTGCTCATCGCAGGCCATGACTGTTTGAAAGTGTTTCCTTCTCATCCCTTCAGTTAAGATTGTTTCCAAAAGGGAGCAGAAAAGAGCTGCATCTTACCCTCTACAGAGGCAGAATGTTCATTTTTCAATCCAACTTAAATCAAATCCTCAATAGACACCGGAGACATGATGTAGCGCCCTATAAGATCCGTAATCACAGAATTGTGGACGAAATCATGGAATTGGACATTAAAAGCGGAATTCAATATAAACGAGGTTATCATGGAAATGGCCGACATTCTATGTGAAAGCTTTTTTTGGAATAAAAGGTTCATATCGTTGCCTTTGTGCCTTCCGTTCACACAAGAACATGAGTGCCTGAATCCACAAAGTTTTGAACCCAGGGTCCAGAGTGAAAAGTTCTGAAAACGTTTTGGTATCCGCCTCCGTGAGGAAGGAACCTGATTGTTCCTAAGGTTGCGCACACTTAGGAACAACAACAAATCTCCCGTTTCACACTCCAGTCCAGTTGGTGGCGGTAATGCGCCTCTAAGTTGGTTTACCAACTGCCATTAAACAACAAAGAAGAAAAAAAGGCTCCCAGTCAACATACTCCTGACATTTAGTAGTTTTGTAGTTGAGCGCCACATCCAAAAGCAGCCCAACTTCATCATCCGTCCAGACAAAAAAACTCCTGCATCTTCGTGCATTCACTCGCCACTGATGTTTGTGAAAAGTTTATCTACAATGGAAAGCGTTTGTGTTGTAACACTGCTCTTTCACTACAAACCTACATAGCCAGCTACCGGCCTGGCATGCACGCCACAGCGTTTTCAGTCATTCTTGCGGATCAACGTGATTGCGGATCGCTATCACACCGTCTCCGTGTGAACGTGGAGCGCTTTTGAAAATGCACGCTCCCCCCCTCTTATAATCAACAATGCAAACATGTCGAAGTGGCCGCCTGAAGTTGGCAAAGAAGCTACAAAACTCCAAAGTACATGGCAGAGCAGTTTCCCAGTGATTATTACGTATCTGGTGATCAAATGTTTTGCCTTTTTTAGTCAACAAAGTGTTGACTGGACCCGTAAAAATACGTGTGAGGACCACCTGAAGAGTGAGTGATTATATTTCATTACTTTATACAGCGTCTTGTGGTTAAATTTGCGTAAAATACTAAAAACTGAATTCTCAAAAAATTAAACAGAAAAAACTGAATTTGGAAAAAAACACAGATTTTCTAGGGCCCTGATGACGTAATACTCCAACTCACCTGGACATGGGACCTTTATATCCAGACTCATCTCAGCCTCTTTGCCTGTTAGGTTGATCTAAAGTTAGTTTGAGGCAGTAGCCACCAAGACATCCAACATGTCTCCTCTAATATTCGCCTATTTGTACACGCTGAACCCTGGCACCACAGACTTTATTTCCACGTTGGCTGGAAAACAAGCTGTCATAAGACCCCCCTCCTCGCTGCAGGTGATCTGTGACTTGATGAAACTCGACAGTCCTGAATCCATGAAGCCTGGCGTGTCTGTCCAGGAATACGTCTGTCTTTCTTGGAACATGGAACTGCTTATCTGTCCTCCGCTTACTGCTCTGATCGTTCACAGTATCGCTGCCACATGTTCTGGCCACCATGTTTCCCTGGAAGTCGGCCTCCTGCTGGGGGCATGTGGCTGAAGTGGAGAGGGGATTAGGGGGCTGAGGGAGGCTGGTGGGAGTGTGTGGGATACTGTAACTTTGCTGTAACTCATACGTGTTCCTGGAAGTCAAGCAGGCTCAGGAGGGGGTCATTGGGGTAGAAACTGCAATACTGTAGTATTTTAAGGTGATATCAGAAAGCCAGTGCCTCCTATACATTAGAAAACCAGAGACTGTATGCTGACACCCTCTAACATCAGAAGATAATTTCAGTCTCAGAGGTTGACTGGAAGCTCTGAGACTGGAAATCTTAGACGGTCACCAACTACAAGACTACAGCTGGATTTAATGTGTTCATGCCTCTGTCTACTTGTCCCTAATTGTAAGACCTGATTCTTTTAAAGATGTTTCACCATTACTATCATCATGTGACAGCAGTGCTAATTTTGACAGCACTTTTTAAATTTGGTTAGTCTTTTGCCTAAAATATCTTTTAGTTAACATTAACATTTTTGTCTCATTTTTATTTGTTTACAAATTTGTCAGTTAACTTGGTTATAGTTTTTGTTCATGTGCACTTGTTTTTATTAGTCTAGTTTTTGCCAGGGTAAAAAAGGTTGTTGACAAAAACAGTTGAAAATAATTAGTCAACAAAAGGAACACTGTCTGACAGTAATGGTTATACACTCAGTGGGCATTTTTATTAGGCACACTTTGCTAGTGCTGGGTTGATACTCCTTGGTGGGTTGGTGGTTCATGATGGGTTCCCCAAAGACAGACCAACTGAGAAACAACAGTGATTCCTGTTTACATGGACACAAAAGTAAAAAATTTCCGGTTTCAAAAGTTTGTGGATTCAGGCACTCCTGTTCTCGTTTAAACGGAAGGCGCAAACGCAATGAAAACTCTCCTTTCTTAGGCCGTTTTGGTTGTTGTGTAAACAAATCCTAAACCATCCTCCAAACATGTTTCAATTGGGACTTTCCCCCCCTTACGGACTGAACTACACTGTAGCCAGGATATGATGCTTGGTATAAAATCAGCAAATAAGATTTCTGCGTCCAGTTAAAGCAAAACTGAAACCCTCTGACTGTGTTTGAGTGGATCTCTGGGTACTCTGCCAGCTGCTGCAGGAATGTCTGTCATTGTTAAACAAGCTTTGAGTCGCCTCACACATGGCTAACACTGCCTCTTTTTGTCCTCCTCTCATAGCTGGGAGATCATTGACTCGGGTCAGGACAGCCGGTCTGGAACTGGACTTCAACTCAGCGACTCCCTCAAACTTTTCCTCCAGGAAACATCGGCCTTTAAGCAGCAAAACCCCGGCAAGGTGAGACAGAGGGTCAGAACCAACCGAGGGTAGCTGTAGCTGCTTGTCGTGCAGCCTGCTCTGCAGACTCTTCACAGCTCACCATCTTTAAGCCCACCAGAATCACACTGACCTTTTACCTTTTCATGAAGCTCGATTAGCGGTAAAGCTAAGCCATGCAGAGAGTTCCTTTAATGTCTATAATGTGTGTTATGGTTGTTAATCTCTGATATAAAATCATATTTCATATATGTGGTGCAGAGCTTTTTGCCTTGCATCACAGGTGTCCATCATATTTCCCCATTGTCAGGTTAAAAAGGAAAATAATTTGCACTCCCATTATAGCACTTCCCATTAAGTTTGCAGATACAGCTGGCGACCATGCATCCCCTGCGTAGGTCCAGTATGTTGAATGTGCATATCATCTAGAGTTAATTGTCACAGACACGAGCTGCCGTAGACGCTGGCTGTAAAATGTGTTTTGTGTACGTATTAAAAAACAGAGACCATTTTTCCAGCAGGGAAACATTAAAAAAATGTTTGGTGAAGTGGTCTAACACAAATGTTAACCTGTCTGATCCTGTAAGGTTTGTTTGGAGATTTTAATAATTACTGAGGTTTTGCTTTTACAGTCATGCAAAAGTGTCTAATTTGACTTTGTGATGTTTTGAGAGTGCGTCGGTGAAGTTGAACTTTAATCTTATCATCAACATGATAAACAGCATTCAGTGTTAGTTCTGCAAGTTAAGTGATTCAAACAAAAGTGAGAAATTAAAGATCAAGCAGATATCAAGACAAAACAATGAAATCACAACCTTGCAGTGCAGCTGGATCCTCCTGAATTATTGTCTGTTTCGGGCAGAGCCATCTTGCAAAGCTCCAGTCTACAACCACAGATCTTGGTAGAAAGAAGCAGGAGCAGGAAGCGTGGAAGTGGCTGCTCGTACAGAGCTTAGCATAGATGCTAATAGTTTCAGGGCAGTTTCATCAGATCTGGAGCACATGTCTTTATCAAATGAAAAACAAACAACACTGAAAGTTCTTCTCAGTGGAGAGGATATTTTTGCTCCACTTTCAACTTGTTTTGGTGAGAGTTAGTCCTACTAAGTACTTTATGTTTGCACATTTTGTGCCGGCCTATTACAACATATGATTGACCAGTAATGAATGTGACTGACAGAACAATTGTCCAATCACCTGCTGGATCTGTTACTGAAAGGCTCTGACCTCCCTGAGCAGTTCCTGTTGTCAAGGGGGAATATTGGAATATATTCTGTTTATGTCAAAAGATGTTTCTAGTAGGGCTGCTTGATTATGGCAAACTCATAATCCTGCTTATTGTGATGGATATTGAGATCAGGATTCCTAAATATGATTGCTCACTGATTCTAAAACAAATACCAAACGCCTTCATTGAATGTATTTGCTTTTGGCTCTATCATTTAACGCATAACAGGACAGGATATAAATAGAAATTTCAGAATCAGAAATCAGAAATATTTTATTAATCTTTATTAATGTTTTTTTCCAGTTGCTCTTATACATAGTATAAAAGTAAGAATATCAAATAAAGACACTGAAATAGATAAGAGCACAAAAAATTAAGTAAGCAGATTGCAACATGCAGAATTTTTAGGCTATATTAACATCCTATTGAAAGAAAAAATAATAACTATAATGAGACGATGAACAATGCCAATGAATTTACAAAATTAACATTACCAATATTTAAATATTAATATAAAAATGACAGCACTATTTGACAGTAGACCACAGTTGACTGGGTATTGTACTGGATTATGTTTTCTTATTAACAAATATTAACAAATATCAGAGGTGAAAACATTGAAAAAAAATGTTTACAAGTAGAAATACCAATACCTCAAAATAAGGCTGAGAATAGTAATGGGAAATGAATTTTGAGATGTCATAATGCACAGTAATCTCAGTAACTGAATTTAAGTAATTTGTTGTAGTATTGTTTGTAGTTGAGATTAAAACTCTATTTTCCAGCTCTACTCTCTGGTGTGTCAGCTTAATGAAATCCGCTTGAGAAGGAATAAGAGCAGACATTGATTGGTTTGATTCATGTCATGCTTAAAATGTAAATTCAAGGCACATGATCCTTCCTCTCTGCACCTGACTGTGCGTTGTGAATATGAATCGTCAAAATAATAAAATAGAGACCAACACAACCCAAATGGCTGCGCCCTATGTGCTTTTAGACAACACCCTTCACCCTGTTAAACAGCTATGTGATCATAAAAAAGTGAATTTTGATGCCATTCATTTTCTCTTCATGTTTGTCATTTTTCAGTTTTGTCTGCTGGTTTGCAGTTTGTGCACCTTCTTCGCGGTCTTAGGACGCTACATTCCAGGGATTGTTATCTCATATATTTTAGGTAAGTCAGCATTAAAAGTCAAACACAAGGAGATTTTCTTTTGTTTGTTGTGTTTTTATAACTCTGGAGATATGATAATGTCACCAGGAAGGAGACTGCAGCTTTGTAAAGGCGTCACAGCCACATCCCTTTTGGGATAAAAAGAAAAAAAGGCAAAAGTGCGACAGTGAGTGCTGAAAAGTGAAGCTTACGTCAAAGTACCAAAAACTGCAGTTCCTCAAATGTCCTGTTGTTCTGCAGGAGCTCAGGAAGTCAATCTTTAAAACATGTTTACTGCCTTGTTATTAAAATATCTTATTCTGAATGCTAATATACAGTCCTTGATTCCAGTGAAGTTGGGACATTGTGTAAAAGGTAAAAAAAAAAAAATACAATGATCTACAAATCCTTTTCAACCTTTAGTCAATTAAATATAGATACAAAGACAAGACAGTTAATGTTTAGACTGATAAACTTTTTTTGTATTTTGTAAATATTATTCTGAATTTAACCCTTTCACACGAGGTGTCCTCTACAGTGGGCGGATATTTGGAACACATTTTATACCATTTAGGATATACTGTATGTCATCATAAATCCAAACAACTTAAAGGCAGACTAAGGGGGAAATGCACAATACCCTACAGGAATATGTGTTAATCAAATCAAATCAAAACTTTATTTATAAAGCACTATTCATACATTAAAAATGCAGCACAAAGTGCTATACATGTTAAAAACGATCTCCCCCCACTTGGCCAAGATGATGCCCACCACGAGACAGAGACAACCCAGCAAAAGCCAACTGCAGCCCCTTGTGCAGGCGGCCCTCACTGAGGAAACACTGGAGATATGGAATAAAAACATAAAACAACAAGAAACAAAATAGTAATGAATGGCTAAAATATCATAAAAAGTAATAGAATAAAAATAACAAGTAAAAAGAGGGCTAAGATATATAAATAAAAAAAAATCCTTCTGTCTCAAAGAATCAGACAGATTAAAAAAAAAATACTTTAATAAGATGTTAGGGACACTTTTTTGCAGATTTTAAAAATATTTTTGTGTATATTTTTCTGTGAGCAAAATCTCAGCCGTAGCTCCAGCTGACGTCACTAAAGGGTATATTTTGCATATATTGCCTGTACACAGATTTCACCTAATTTTTAAAAATTTTTTAAAGATTATTTTTTTGGCATTTTTGTGCCTTTATTGAAGAGAGAGCGACAGTGGATAGGTCTGTGAAAGGGGGTGAGAGAGAGTAGGGGAGGACACTCTGCAAACTAGCCACAGGCTGGACCTGAACCCGGGCCAGCAGAAGCATGGATATGAGACATACCTGGTCGCTTACCACTCTGCCAAACCAGCAGCCTTTCATTTAAAGTTTAGGTGTAATTCAGAGGTTAATAGTTTAATTAAACAGCAATATTAAATTCACTTCAGATTGAGGCCCATGTGAGGATAGGAGAGTCTCTGAGTGTGCAGGGTACGGTACTTCTAAAATGTGTATAAAGTTTGTGTTATTACTGTGTAATTACTCCTACTGTAATAACTTATTCCTAAAATATCCCGTTTTCCCTCAGAGAGACTTGTGGCCAGCATGAGCTACAGGGCGACTTAAGAAAATTCAGAAGGGAGCGTCAGTGTCACATGATATTTTTCATTTCTGTCATATTCATATCATCTACTCTTAATAAATGTTTTTAATGTTTGTGTTTTAGGATCTATATGAAGTAACATTAAATTACTATTAATACCATTGATGCATGGTGCCCACTATAGTGCACAGATGCATAAGTCTCTCAAAATGAAACATATCGAAAAAAAGTATTTTTAGCCATGGTTATGAACTTGTTTGAAAGTAAAAATAAACATTAAAAAGTATTGACTTTGTGATTTAATAATTTAAATGCATAAAAGCCTGTAACTCATTCCAAAAAAAAGAAAGACAGGGAAAGTTGCTCAAAAACACCACAAGTGAACAGGTTAAGTGGAAACAGGTGAGTGTCATGATGATTTTCAGATGCACGTTCCTGCCTTTGAGCTTTTAGTGCGTAAAATAGAGTCAATAGTATTAAATATTACAAAGCTAGCAAACCGATCCTATAAATAGCACATCATCAGTGTGTTTTGAATGGTGGTAACGGCGGGTATTGTGAAAACCACTTCATGATTTATCATTTATTCTGTTTATCTCCTCTTCTCACTGCAGTGCTTGGTTTCTTCCTGTGGCCTCTGGTTTCATCTCATGAGGTGGGTTTGTGGCTGGAGCCAGTTCTGCAGAAGCTGGACTTTGGCATTGGGGAGTTTCTTCGGAAAGTTAAAGAGAACCATGGTAGCTATATCACACATATCAATGTGTTTTTATTTTATCTGTACCCTGTCCTCACTGTGAGTTACTTATATTTTAAGCCACACAGTTGGCAAATGTCTAAAGCCTCCATGAAGTACAAGGCGTAACTTTTCTCGTAATTTATTGAGGAATTAGCCAATCACAATGTGCTGCATCATCACAGCAATGTCCAGCCAATCACATTGTGTTACACTGATGCTGGGCGCAGGATCCTGAGCACATTGGACCAACCTCCACCCCTGGCAGATTTAAGTGTGATGTTAGGCTGACAGTGAGAATTTCTATACAATTTCAGTTACCAAGTGAAATTAAATTTTTACCCCCAGTTTTTGTTCTCTCCCGGATCCCTCCTCACTATTAAAAAGAAAGACTGTGAAGCAAACCCACAACAGTTTTAAGCTGTGCTAATTGAGTTAATTTAAACACCTTAAGTTCAATTTGAAGGATAGTCAGTTCATATGGGCTGTTTCTCTTTTGGGTTTTGGAGTAAACTATGAAAAAAACTAAACTCTTACGTTCATGTTTCCTTCCTGTTAGAGAGAAGAGTCCTGCAGGCTCAGACTGACAGAGATGGCATCGAGTCTGATCTCTCCTCCATGTTTCCTAAGGTTTGCTGATCATGATCTTGTTTTAATCTGATTACAGCCCTGCTGACAAACAGATGGGATCTGGTTAAAGATAAAATTCAGTGTGCATGATCCACATCTGAATCAGGACCTTGGCCAATGTGGATACAAAAAAAGTGCTCTGAAAATGTTGTCCTGCAAGCAGAACCACCTGATTACTAATTTCTCCCTGTTTTACTCTTGCAGCTTGACTCCACAGTGTGTAAGGAGATGTCTGTATCGGACACAGAGGTGTCTGATGTGACGTGGACGGACAACGGTACCTTTAACCTTTCAGAGGGACACACGCCACAGACAGAGAACTCAGAGGGTACGCTCGACAGCTTCAAACATCCTTTAACTCAAAGGTCTTGACCATGGACTGTAGAGAGAGCTAGACAAACCCATGTGACACAGGTCTTGATTATCAAGGAAGCCTCTGGAACACTTCAGGTGGACCTCAGGGGGGACCTCAGTCGGCTTAACAGTAGTAACATTTCCTAACAATTCAGTTTAATATCACGATGCAACGCAGTGAGCAGTATCCTTGATTTTTCACCAGGGTACTTTGTAGAAAAAAATCTGAGCATTCAGATTAAAAGATTATTTCTGACTCCTCTATTTGACATATGCGATGTCACAGTGCAACAACGAGCTGTGTGGCAGAAGAGATTACAGCAGCTACAGCCTCATCTAGTGGCTTGTGGTCAAATTACATAACTTTAGACTGGCTTTGGTCTGTGTGAAGAAAACCAAACCAAAAAACAAATGCAAATATTTTGCAACTTCTGAAAGCCACCAAAAAGTCCACGGCATCAGGACTTCTCCTTCTCTCCCTATATATTGGACCAGTAGCTGTCTGTAATGCCTTGTTTCCCAGCGCCCCTGAATAGACCAACCAGTGTTGCCCTACTGTTGTTTCACCCCATATGAATCCAGACTCTGTCAGCCATTAGGTTTGTCAAAATTTGGTCTACATACCAACTAAAACAATGTCTTACATGCTAAGCACGTACTTTCTTGAAGGAGAATATTCGTAAAGGTCCCTTTTTATCTGGAGAACAATTAAAATTGCTGCTCATTTTGCACAGCAATGTTTTGGCACATCTGCATCGGCCTTCTATTCCTATCCTGGTTGATGCCTTTTGGTGGCTGATCCAGCCTTAAAAGAAGAAATTGTTGGAAGTAAAAATCTATTTGAATTGCTTCTCACATACGGCATCAAGTTGATCCAATTATATCGTGAAAATGTTTTTAAAACCAAACCTAAATGAGCAGATGGCAGATGAAATGATGCTCATTTCTTGTTGAATTGTTGGTGAATTCGGACCTAAATGTCCTGTTACTATATGAACATTTTGTGCTCGTTCCTCATCAAGGTTTTTTCTCTCTTCTTGTTGTTCACCTTACTGAAAAAAAATCTTTCTGCATCAACCTTACAGACCTTGACAGAGAAGAAGCTTTCACCGGTGGCCTTCCAGAATTCCCCTCACTCGACAACGGCACAACAAATGGAGACGACGACGATGACTTAAGCCTCGGCCTCCCCTCGCCCCAGCCACTTATCAAATCAGCTCATGCTCCTTGTCCAAAGACCAAAGACCAACCTTCAGATGACGCCCTCGAGTTAGTCAACCAGATGGCGGGCGATGTCATTGCTGCAGCCGTCTCAGCCGCCATCCAGGAGAGAATAGAAGCAGCGGTGGGCTTCTCAGCTCTGAGCAACATGGAGCAATCAGAACTCCCAGAATCCACCAGGCTGTTGGAGCTGGCCGAGGAGTCGGACAGCGAGGTGGAGGACTTTGAGCTGCTGGACCAGTCGGAGCTGGAGCAACTGGAGGGGGAGCTGGGGCTAGGGGAGGAGAAGACCCATGCCAAAGAGGAGGCTCGGGGCAAGAGTGACAAGCCAACATCTTCTGGATTCTTCTCCAAACTCCTGAGACGCCACTGATAAATCCTGCATATTGTTAGAGGAGGTAGAGGAGGAAGAAGGGTTGCTGAGGACATGTGGATGGGAGATGAAGGAGTTCTGGTCACAGAGGACTGTTGGGGTTTTAAGAAAACCATATTTCCATTTATCTTTCTTTCTGTAGAGATAACATAGACATTTCAAGCTGTTAGATATAAAGGTGGAAGTGTCTTTTAACCAGGATTGTTGTGGCTGAATGTTAAAATCAGAATGCACTAGAGATGCACTGAACAGGATTTCTGCTGCTGATGCTGATCACCAATCACATACAAGAAACATCCGCTCATATAGATCATGTTTTATGGTTATTAAACCAACTGGAATAACACTTAAATTAGTGCAACGAGTATCCACCACTTAAAAACATCTTAATTTCACAATGCGGTGAGTCGTTAGTGAATTTATCAACACAATCTTCAACAAATAAAACAGTTTATGCCTTCTCAATAGGCTTCATAAAGCAAATAGTCTTATAAATAAAAGGTGATAATAATCAAAAAGTCAGTTTTTTATTGAATATGATGTAGTTATTATATGTAGTACGACAGAGAACGAGGGCCTGAAAGATTAGAAGAATCCACAAATCTTAAAGAGAAACTCAAGAATTTACGGGAAACCAAAATAAATTTTTTGCACTTAAAGTTGTAAATTTACAACAAATAAAATACTTTATTTTGTTTGAAATTAACCACTTAGAGGCTCGAATGTCTGACTTAATAAGCAGCGAGCCCACAATTTCTTCAAGGCCAGACTAGTCGACTTATGTCCCGGTGTCACCCCAACACTAAAGTATTTTCTGTGTAGTTAGTAGATTTTCTCAAGGTCGGATGTGCTCAAGGTCGGATGTGCACATAGACTGTAGAGAAAATCGAACAAAGCACTCTGGCCTCAGTTGATTGATTGTCAACAGAGCCTTTTGAACATTGATAATGCGTTGCTGCCGTACTACAGGTGCCATTTTAACCAAACTTTAGATCAACCTACTCACACAAAGAGGCCATACTTAGAAGTATTTAGAAGAAGTCACTAAAGATGATCCGGGATTCTCAAATTATTGGTTACAACAGATAATAGCTTAAGAAGTTGATAATCAGTGTTATAAGATCCGAAAATTTTCCGGCCGGTATATGTGTTGTCCAGATATACTGCATATACTCTCGGCAAAGTGTACTAATGCATCACATGTTCCACCCTATATAATACTGTTAAATATATAAATTTTGTTTAATGAACATGTAACTCAGATGAATTATTTCTGTGATGTTCTTGTTGTTCGAACGGCGCCAGAAAGAGGGAGAGGTTAATTTAAATTTGGAGAGACTTTGGCTGTTCACAAAACCACCTACTGCACACTACTAACAAACACAGTATGAAGTATATACTGCTTACTGTATTTGGCATTAGTGTGTAGTATGACTTTGTAGTATGCTGCACCCCACCAAGCTGATTCTTCATGTTTTGTTTTCTGGTGGGTGCTAACTATCGTATAATGTGTATTACTGCCACCTACTGGTCTAAAGTTTTGATCAGCGCAACTATTTCTGCAATACACAGACTACATTTAACACATATGTATAATCAAGTTTATTTTTATTATGCCAACAAAGCTTTGTACTTTTCCCCCAAAATTCAATCATTTATTTGTTTTCTTTTTCTGGTCAAGAAAACATAAGTGAAGGGTAGTTCAGCGGATGGCTTAACATTGCAGTGCAGCTGGATCAGACTAATTCAACATCTGTAATCAGGCAGATCCATCTTGCCAAGCTCCAATTTACAACGACTGTGAGCAGCCCGAAGTGGCACGGCCCAATCAGAGGTCTGTAGAGCAGGAAGAGGTGGAGCTACAAGCGAGCAGGAAGTGACTGGTCCAACAGAGATTAGCAAAGATGCTAACAGCTTCAGAAGAAGTTTCATCAGATCTGGACCACATTTTTAACAACACTACAAACGTCTCTATAGTAACATTTGTGCTCCACTCTTGACGTGTCTATTACATTGTCTGATAGGCTCGTAATGAATGTGATTGACAGATCGATCGTCCAATCTCTTGACAGATATTCTTCTGAGAGGTTCTGCCCTCCCCAAACACTTTCTATGGGCTCTTTCCCAGATGGACTCTTGAGATATATTGAACAGTCTGTCTACAAACAGCTAGCACCCATAAAATTAATGGACAAAAAAGTCTAATAAGTGATTTTTTTCTGTATTTATAACTTTCACACACACACGAGGAATGTGTAAAATCCATGTAACTGTTAATTTTTTTTTACATAGTTTGATTTACTTTGTTATATGAATGTAGCAGAATATTTGCTAATGCTAATATTGAGGCCGTTGCCTTCGGTATGCACTGTGGCTGTCAGCCATTTCGACCCCTGACCTGTTGACACTTTGCATTGTGGGTAACAGCACAGCAGGTAGACTGGTCGGATGCATACTGCTGATTTTTCTAAAAGTGGAGTGACTTCTGGATATCTTGGCCCACAGCAGATTTTTGAAATGTTTGTATGCTGCATACAATGTGGCTAAATCAGTATGTAATGCTAGTGTGGTGGGCGGTTTTGAAGGCAGCCTTTTTGTATTTTTTTTTTTTTTGTCTATTCTGGTGTTGACTGAAACAGTTTTGGAAATATCAGATATTGTTTAAATTAAATTCTAAGTACCTCCAGGAACTACTAACTTATTCTTTATAAAAGTATTTATTTGTCAAGATTATCACGATTCTTCTTTGACTGTGTAAAAATCAGACATAGTTTTTTTTTCTACATTAATTGACCTTATCATGTTTTCTTATCAACCACTGAGGAAGACATTTGGATCATTTTATAATTAAATGTGACCCGACAAAACAACAGAACAGAATTAAATGCTGATGTGATATTTTGAGTGAAAAGGTGGAAATACTTTTCATGTTTAACAGGATTTTGTTTAAAGCTCTGCATAGCTCACACACCCTCTTATGTTGCATTTCCCCATGGGATGGCACCCCAAAATGGCGTGTTTCAATTCGCTTTTTTGTGCCAGGCGCTTTGTTTTCCATTCCAGTTCATGCTGTAGCCTCACACAAAAGAGGAGTGTTGTTACCCCTCATGACATTTATGTCAGTTTTGCAAAGATGTGATACTGTAATTAATTTACATGATTTATAAACACACAAAGATGGACACACACACAGCGCTGCTCTCCCCCGCTGGCTCTGGTTGCCCTTATAAAGTGGTGCAGTAAGGGACAGTCCAGTTCACTCATCTGAAACTGTGTGCTTTTTTTAATAGATGTCTGTGTAGGTTCTCAGTCATCCAGGTCGTGGTTATCCAACGCTGATCCAAGTGGCAACTGGACTGGTTCAGACTTTTTCAGACCACTTCTTCAAATGCTTCTTCAGTTCAATTTTTGGGAAGGTTTTGTGGAAAAATGTCGAAAATAAGATCAACAGAGAGAACAAGCATAAGAGATTTAAATGGGTTTTCCTTTTTTCAGGGTAAAATACATGTGGTTTTAACTCACTTGTAGATTTTAAAGAGTGATTACATTTTAAAAAGGTTGCTGCTAGCAAACTGCTAATTAGGGCCTTTTTCACAGTGCCTTCATGCAACAAGGCTCCTTCATATTTATGCCTCAAGGCATTCACATCAATACCACAAGGCTATAATATCTACAACTGGCAGCGCTCCTGTATCATGGAGTCCGTGTGCCCCTCTGTCCATTACCACGCCTATGTTACAACTCTGGAGATGGGACAAATGGGGGGATCAACTCCACGACATTCACAGTGAAGGCGAAGCATTATGGAGTCCAAACAGCAGAGAGAGTATTTGGATTTATTTTATATTAAGACTGAAGCTGTTTCCTGAACCAGTCTGTAAATCTCTTTATTTAGGCTGTTCCCTGAACACAAACATATAACATCTGTGTTTCCTGCAGACAGCCCACAGAAGACACATTAGAGAAATCACACGCCACAGGCCTCTAGCAACCCCAGTTTAAAACATCAGAACTAGCCCTTTAAAGCAGGGATCATCAGTTACATTTATGCAAGGGCCAGTTTTTTTCTTGGCATATCCTCTAGGGGCAGGATTCAAGAAAATAGTAGTAGTAATAATAATATTAATAATATTAATAATAATAATAAATTATAATATTAAAATATGTAGTCTAATTAAATTATCAAAGCTTTGTTATGTTGAATTTCTAACTTTTAGTGACTATTTATGAGCCTTTAAAAGTGAGATCAATTCTTTTCACTCATCCTGCAGCAGCCACATGAAGTTTCATAAAGCTTTCCATGAAACTATAACATTTTTTGGTAACATGAAAGAAGATTAAGGCCACAGAAAGAAATAAAAAATCATTTTAGAGGCTTAGCTCACTTTTAAGTCTTGGAAAAAAGCTTGAATTCGGAGAATGAAGACAGAATGCTTTTTCGAAATTATGATTTTATTTAACTGATTTTATTTTTAAGAATTCTGAATTTATTCTGTCTCATTTCTGACTTCCTTCTCTGTCATATAAAAGCTCAATCTCTTAATAAATATATTTGCAGTGGCCCTAATTCTCTTCTGTATGATAGTACTTAGAGGGGATGGATGGAAGGCTTTGGGAGGCCTGATGTGGCCCCCAGGCTGCCAGTTGGTGATCACTGCTTTAAAGTATGCTATAATGAAAAACAAAGCATCTAGAACCAAACCAGGTAGAGCGGAGCCACCTAAGGAAATGCCCCACTTGATAAAGACTTTTTCTGTAGAGCTGTATCACCCAGAATGAATCCTACCTTGATCTGAATGTCCTTTTTAAGGCAGTCATGAAACACGACAGCTTTAGTTGTTTGCTTCCTGGATTTCAAATGTTCAGCTTTTATGTATTTTTTAGTTTTCTATGTATTTTTTTCATGGAACATGTATTCATCCAAGAGACTTTAATTTTATTGACATGCTGCAGCAGGTGTCTAAATAAGAAGCATGAAAATGTGATTTTAAGACAATAATTAAACCATTTTATTATCTGTGCACATAAGCAGTCTGTGTGATTTAGAGGAAGAACTTTGCACTCATATCATCCACTTGGACACTTTATTAGGCACACCTTGCTAGTGCTGGGTTGGCTCTCCTTCCTTCAGAACAGCCTTAATTCTTCTGTCATGTTTAAGAGCCAGTTTGAGATGATCTGAGCTTTGTGACATGGAAGTGTCCATCAGAAGATGGTCCACTGTGGTCGTAAAGGGATGGACATGATCAGAAACAACACTCAGATAGGCTGTGGTGCTTGAACCATTGGTATTAAAGTGTGCCAAAAGCTACTGTACCACCAGCAGCCTAAACTGCTGACACATTTTACGCCAAATTCTGAGGCAAGTCAAGGAAAGCTCTTTAGTGCCGGAACTTTAAGCAACATGACAATTCAACGAGCTTCGAACACAATGACCAGGGTAAAAAAACACTTCAGAATAAAAATGTCAAAAGAATCAATAAAATCTCAAAAGATAAAAACAAAGAAATCACACTGAATATAACAAGACAAACAGTGAGCTAAAACAAAAGTTAAATGGAGCAATGATTTTATGATTAACAGTCACAATTAAATCATTTTAAAGGTTACAGTGCAGTGTTAATATAGCAATTAATTTTTTTTTGATAGCCCAATGAAGTTTTGATAGCTACGGTGCAGCACTGATATTAAAACAGTCTAAAACCTCAATAAATAATCCAATCAAAAGCAGCTGTAACCAGATGAGTCTTTAACCTCAGGTAAAAAGAAGTGAGAGTTTCAGCTTCTGGATGTTTGTTTCAGATGTGTGGAGCATAAAAACTGAAGCTGCTTCTTCATGTTTGGTTCTGACTCCGGGAGCAGAAGCCAGACATGATCAGCCTATTTAGTCGTCCATTTTGGAGTTGATGTCACAATCATGTCCCCACAGATGCTCACACTGGTGGCAGTAACAGGGTGGAAGTACATGAAGATACCAAGAGGCAGGCTTGGGAAAACCACTCTTATGTTCATAGTGCAGCTAAAGCAGTACACACATCCATCACCTTCGACGCTTATCCCTTTTGGAGTCACAGGGGGGCTGGAGCCTGTCCCAGTGAGAGGTGGGGTACACCCTGAAGCCAATCACAGGGCCACATAGAGAGACAGACAACCATTCATGATCACACTTCTACCTGAGGGCAATTTTGAATAACCAATTGACCTAACAGGCACGTTTTTGCTCTGTGGGAGGAAGCCGGAGTGCCCAGAAAAACCCAAACATGCACAGGAAGAACATGCACACTCAAAACAGAAAGGCCCTGACCAACAAGCTTGTAAGTATTCATGTTCCAGACCAGTTTAAGGATGTACCCCACCAACCCAGTTTCAGCTGGGAAAGTCTTCAGTCCCCTGCAACCCTGACGAGGATAAGCGGTGAGTTGATGGACAGTCTGCTTGCTTTCTTTGACTTTGCAGGCGACAGCATAGTCAACGTGACCTGGACTCATGAAACCAGAGAGTCTGCGGCCTGATTGGGAACAGGGAAAAAAATCATACTGACAGCAAACACGTGAGAATCATTTTGACTCATCATCTGCTGGGATGGCCTGGAATCGCTCCTTAAGAGGAGCAAAATGGGGCAAATTCTGGCCTAAAATTGTGTGGTGTGCAGCCAATCTAAAGAACAGAAGATCAGTTTTTAAAGATGAATCAGCAGGTTAGAAACAGAATTCAGACTTGTCCTGAGTGTTCAGAGATCAACCTGAGGACACAGGTACAGGCCTGGATAATATTTGGAAGGTCACTGGTGGATGTTTATCTAAATAGAGGAATATAATATGATATCAGAGGACGTATCTGTGAAACATTTATGGTTCTTCAATGTTTAAAGCTGAGAGCTGTGTTACTTTGTGCTTGTATGAACCAAGACAGGAGCTGAAATAAAGACCTTCAACAGGCCGTGACCACCTGAACATGAGAGAGATTTCAAAACTCTATGATGCCGTTAAAAAGGAAGCACTGAGTGGATTTTACTTGCTGACAAATATGAGAGTAACATTTGATTGTGTAGATGTTGGGAGTGGCGTGTCCTCGTCCAACTCCTTTGACTGTATGTTGTAAACGAGCAATAACACAACCTGACAGTAACCTCTTTGAAACACTTAGAAATATTCCCTCTCATTCACTGTGAACTCTGACCCATCAGGAGAGTCCTCTGTTCCCTCCTCTTCACTGTGAACAGCAAAGAGTGAATCACTGCCACTGAGGAACGTCAACAGCAAGTCAACGAGAGCAGACGCTTGTCCTCCACCAGAGCTCAGACTCTGCTTCTATCAGCACCAAAAAGAAATTTCTGACACTGAGAGGAGACATGGATCATCAAGGACTCCAAGCTGCTCCTGCTGATCACTGCTATGCTGGACCTGAAGATGTGGCCTGTGATGTCCTGTCTGCAGTGTCTGATTTCTTTCTGTGAAGAACACCTTCAGACTCATTTCTCACCTGCCTACGAGAAACACAAGCTGGTGGAGCCGTCCAAGAAGTACCAACACAACATTTATCTCTGCCCTGTGGACCAACACAAAGGTCATGACACGGTCTCAGCTGCAGCAGAGAGGACAGAGAGGCAGAGAGAGCTCCTGGAGAGTCAACAAAACATCCAGCAGAGAATCCAGCACAGAGAACAGCGGAGAACAGTGAGAAGATCTTCACTGAGCTGATCCGTCTGGTGGGGCAAAGACGCTCTGATGTGAAGCAGCAGGTCAGATCCCAGCAGCAAACTGAAGTGAGTCGAGTCAGGGAGCTTCAGGAGAAGCTGGAGCAGGAGATCACTGAGCTGAAGAGGAAGGACAAGGAGCTGGAGAAGCTCTCACACACACAGGACCACATCCAGTTTCTACAGGACTACCCCTCAGTGTCACAACTCAGAGAACCTACAGACTCATCCAGCCTCTCTGAACATCCTCTGAGGAACTTTGAGGATGTAACAGCGGCTGTGTCAGAGCTCAGAGATAAACTTCAGGATTTTCTGACAGGAACATGGACAAACGTCTCAGAGACAGTGACTCAAGTGGATGTTTTACTGCCAGAGCCAGAGCCCAGGACCAGAGCTGAGTTCATCAGATATTCACAAGACATCACACTGGATCCAAACACAGCACACAGACGACTGTTATTATCTGATGGGAACAGAAAAGTAACACCTGAGATCAAAGAGCAGTCTTTTCCTGATCACCCAGAGACATTCACTTTTTTAAGGCAGGTCCTGAGTAAAGAGAGTCTGACTGGATGTTGTTATTGGGAGGTGGATCTGAGAGGAAGAGTTGGTGTAGCAGTCTCGTACAAGAGTATCTGGAGAGATGGGATTTTCCACCAAAGTCGGTTTGGATCCAGTTTAATGTCTTGGGTGTTAATATTTAACATGGGCAGCTATATCCTTTGCTACAATGATATCAGCATTGATGTCCCAGGTCCTCAGTCCTCCAGAGTAGGAGTGTACCTGGATCACAGAGCAGGTATTCTGTCCTTCTACACTGTCTCTGAAACCATGACCCTGCTCCGCAGAGTCCAGACCACCTTCACTGAGCCTCTACATGCTGGAATCTGGATTGGTCTTAGTAGATCTTCTGCTGAGTTGTGTAAACTAAAATAGACAGAAGTCATTTATTTCAGGGACAGTGGGTTAACTTCTGTGTTTTCATTCTTCTTCTTCATTTTCATTCATGTTTGTTGCTCAGAGCTGATTGTTGTCACCTGCCAATCAATCTTTGTGGGCGGGACTCTGACGTCCTCTCATTTGTTCTGGAGTGTTAAATTACAAAAGAATAATTTGATGTATAAATGTTTACTGAATAATGACAGAGGACTTCCCAACACAGGCTCTTTGTGATTTAAAATCCTGTTTTCTTTCTCTGACATAAAAATAATTGTATTTGAAGCCTGCTGTTTGATGTGACCTTTATGTGTCTTTTGTACATTGAACAGCACGTTACGACAAAAATAACACTTTAAAAGGAACCCCGACTGTGAAGACAAATAGTCATAAATATGCTTTAATGTTTATCTAATACTAGAATGTGTTGTTAAAAAAGCACGAAAAATTATTTTTTCTTCAAAAATCACAATTTTTCTAACCTACGGACGCAGTCGTTGTTTTACTAGCGCAATGCATGCCAGGTGGATGACGTGTAAGGGTTGCACTGTGCCGAGCATGAAGACATGCTTGAGGAAATGCCATAGGCAGGAGACCCTTGGTGTTCTTCTGCGAGGATGTCAACAACTCGCTCCTGCAGATGTAGCTGATGGCGAACCATCGAGCATGGCCACGATCACAGAGGAAGCTGACGACGAGTCTGTAGACTTACGGACTGCTGTGTTGACTGATTCATCTGCAGGAGTGAGTTGTTGACATCCATGCAGGAGAACATCCAGCGTCTCCTGCCTATGGCGTTTCCTCCAGTGGGCTTCCCTCGTTTCCCGAGGGCGTTTTGTCTGTTTGTGTGAGAAAACTGTAGACAAGGCATTTGGCTTTAGTCTATGTAACTAGCAGTGCCTGTGAGCTCTTTCAGCAGCTTGGCTCGGCTAAACGCATCAAATGCATCTGGAGAGAAGTGGCGAGAACATAGCCGCGGGTCCTTTAGAAGTTGTGTACGCCCACAAGCGATTTCCCACTCCTTTCTTCTCTTCTTGTCACTTGTGAAGCTGTGTAGACTTACATCACTCCCCTTGTTTCCCTTTGACTGAAAATTGCACCCAAAAGTAGCGGCTCGGCACAGTGCAGCCCTATAACATCATCAACCCAGCATGCATTGCCCTAGTAAAACAATGGCTGCGTCCGTAGGTTAGAATATGTGTTATAAATTGCAATTTTCAAAGAAATAACAATTCTATGTGCTTTTTTAACAACAAATTCTAGTATTGGATAAACATTAAAGCATATTTATGACTATTTGTCTTCACAGTCGGGGTTCCTTTTAAACTTTTGATTCAATTTAATGTTCTTTTCCCTTATTTTGTATGTTTGTTATCTGATAAATACAACCTACAGTGAAATCCAATTACTAGGATGAAGGGTTTTTTGTTTTTACTTTTGATTTGATAGTTTTGACAGCAAAAACAGAAAATAAATACAAAATTTTTCAGCATAAATGTTAATAAGCCTGCATATTGTCTGTACATGTTGAAAGAATTGAAAATGTTTGCAGTTGTTGAATTTGCTTTGTTTCCTCCATGTTTTTTTTCTTTTATGTCATCGTATTCAGTTGTTATATTTGTCTCAGTGTTGTCTGAATTCATATGTAACATTTTGATGAATTCATATTTGACCTTTTTTCTGACCTTAAACCGAGTGTGAATATGGTTTGGTTTGACCTGTTAAATGGAAAATATGTGGACCTTGTCCATTTGAGTTATATTTAACTTTATGCTCTAGTTTGAACCTGCAAAGAAAGGTGTTGTGATTTTGTTCTGATCTAAGGATGTTTACCGTAGTGTAAACGATCCTTGTTTTTAGGTCTTGCAAAGGTTTCTGTTGGGGAGAGGCACCATCTTTACCTGTTGAACCTGGTTGCTGCATAAAAAGCCCGGCCAACATCGGCCCAGAGGCTTGTAATATTTTCCTGAACATGCCTCATGTAATTTTTGACTTGTGAAAAGGCTTTTTGGGTCTTGGTCTCTCTCCTGAAAACTTTTGAAAGGCCTATGGGTCTTTGTCTTTGAATCTGATGATCATTTTTTTGTTGTTTTATTCTTATTTTCAGTGTAAAACTTCTGATCTGGTTTTGAGTTTGATGTAAAAATCCAAAGTTTTGTTCAACTTGTTGACTTTTCAATAAATGTTTAAACTTTTGAAGAGAGTTTTGACTGAATTTGCCTTTGACTTTTTAGATGGTCTACAGTTAGTTCATTTTTCCTGACAAAGACACTCACTCCACACAACTTCAGAGGACCATCCAGATGGATGCCCCTTGGCCCCGGGGAGGTAAGCTTCAGCACATCCACACCACAGCGTCCACTCCTGATCCATCCACTCGGGCACATTTAACATCTCACACCACTTATTAGCATCCAAGTGAGGAAGCATGGGTCAACTCTCAGTCAACTTGTTATGCTGAAATCTCTTCATCAAGCTCAGTCCTGATCAAAATTACTAATACTATCTTAAACCTTTATATGCCAGTTCCATATTTGATGTCACTGATTTGGTGGAAAAACACAAAATGACCAATTTTTAATATTAAAAATTATTCAAGGCTAGAGATTTTTTTACATGCAATCTCACTCTTGGATATGTCAAAGATTTGTAAAAACATTGACTTTGATGCTTTATTATTTTTTGTGTAGCATCAGATTTTAATTTTTACTTTACTTACTTTAGCCCTGATCAGTATTTTTTTGATCAGGTTCAAGCTTGGTTGTGTGAGAGTCAGAAGCTGCAAAAGAGGTACTCTGAGAAGATGTCGATAAAAATGATTTCCATTTAACATTTTTGTTTCAGTGCCACACTGATTTGATTTTCTAGCCACTTTCAGCAGCGTCTCCAATTTTCTGATCTTATCAAAGTAAAATGTTTCAAATTAGCTACTCTTTGCTACCTAGCTGTGTGTGTGTGTGTGTGTGTGTGTGCAGCCAGGTCAGTTGAAATGGCAGAGAAACGAAAAATGATAGACATTCGGTCATTTTTTAGTGCACCAAAATCAATAATATTGAGGTTTGTTAAAAAGTATCCATGTGAAGGAATGAGAGGCAAATAGAAATGTTTAATAACGGTTTCATTAGGCACAACAAAGTCAAAGTACAGAGCTGGGCACAGAGAGACAGAGCCAGTTGAGCAAAGACATCGAGTCTCAGGTAACTTTGTTGCTTTTGTTTAGTGTCATGAAGTAACACATCATTTAGACTACTAAAACCAATTATATGTATTTTGGGTAGTTGTGATTTTGCAAAATAACTTGTTTCTTTTCTAGGAGGCAGAATGCACAGAATCGGGGGCAGTGGTGTAAGGTCCAAGTGGTGATCCTGTAACTTCATGTAACAGCATAAGGGACAGGGATCCACTTGGTCATGGTGAGCAGCCCTCTACCAGCAGCAAGACAGGGACAGGGGACGGAGGCACAACAGGGAGGTCAGAACTCAGTGACTGCACAAAACCATACCAACCACATCCGCGATTTATAGAAACACAAGCTCTTGCTCACAAATCATTGACATTCCAACAGTAATGGTTTCAGGGTTTTCTATGGCTGTAATACAGCCCATCAGTTAAAAGGGTCTTGTGTCTTTACTGCAGCAAAGGATATTCAAGACATTCCTCTTTTGGACAAAGAGCTAATCCTGCTGCCATTAGCACAGGCATCAGAAACTGGTAAAAAGCCATTGAAAATTCACAGCACACCAAAACTCTCAGGCTCCGAAAGTGTTAGTGTGTAGATGTGTGTTGTGACACCGCTGTTTCACTACAAAACAACTTCGCCACCTAATAGACTGGCATGCACGCTACCGCATTTTCAGTTGTTCTCGTGGATCCACGTGAACGTGCATCATCTTTACACCTTCTCTGTGTAAATGCTGAACACTTTTGAAAGTGCAAAGGAAAGGCTTTCTGTTTCTGGTGACAACGTTGTCGTGTCTCCTTAAAGGGAACATATCATGCTGTTTTCCTTGTCATTATGCCAATCTGGGATGCATTTGGAGTACTTCTGTATATTTTGCAGGTCACAAAGCTCCTTCTTCACCTAACAATCGCGTTCGAGCAAATGTGTGGTCGTAAGAGAGCCCCAAAGGTCTGAATTTACACAACACAGCTGACGCCAACGCTAACGGGCTTAGCATTGGCTCAGCATTACATCATATATTTATTTGCGAGTTTAAGTAACAGAGGATGAAGCACCGTTTGTGAGTTTTGCTTTTTTTAGCTACCGTGTGGTCGTAAAAGAGCTCTACAAGTCTGCATTTACACAACACAGCTAAGGTTAACGCTAACTAGCTTAGCATTAGCTCGACATTACATCATGGCTTCATTTACATTACTTCCTCTGATAACATTACTTACTGCTTGTGGTTCCGGGTCTCTGTGGACAGTCTTGATGGAGGGAACTGCTCCTTGTTTGAGCAGCAGTTGAGATGCAAATCCTGCATCAAACTGCCCTCTGGGGTAAAATGATGAGCACACAGAAACAGCTGAGACAGCGGATGATCCAAGGAAAGAAAGGCTTCCCACTGCTTTCTGGTGTCTTCATTCTTTGGAAGTGAAAATAGTTGTGATTTTGATCCACAACCAAAAAAAACACCGACGAGGACCCTTCCCAGACATGTCTTCTCTCAAGTATATAGCTCAGGGAAACAACAGAAAACAAACACTGAAACTACTGGTCCTGGAGAGAATATAAACGGCTGAGCTTGGTGGGCGTGTCCTAGCTGCAGCTCGGTGCTTCAGGTATTACCGGGGAGGAGCTGCTTTCTCAGGCTTGTCAGGTGAGGAGAGACTGAAAATACCTGATATCAGGTTGCGGGAAACCCTGCAAAGATCTCGCTATGAGAAGTTTTCAGGGGCAAAAAGTCTTACTCCCGGATATCAGGGAGAGGAGCAGGTCTCATATTGTGGGATTTTCTGGAGGTTTAGAGTTGACAATTCACTAAATAACAATACCACTATGTAAGTGTGAGTGCACATCAGGTGAATCCCATCAGTACCCAGATATTCAGCACATGCAATATACAGCTGGAGTTAGCAAGACATTGCATAAGGAAAGTTGTTGGTTCTGTGCGGCTTGTTGCAAGACAGGGACAAGCCTTAAGAGGACACACTACTGAAAGTGGTAATCTATATCAGTTATTGAAACTTAGGGCAGAAGAGGATGACCCAGTGTTGCAAAAATGGTTGACAGAGCACAATACGAAGTACACAAGGTCCAGATGAAATTCTGAACATCATGGCCAATTCCATAATTCGAGACATCACAGCTGAAATTAGGTCTCTTCCTGTTGTTCAGTTTTTAGTGAGTGTTGATGGTACTCAGAACGTTTCTGGTGATGAACAGGAGACTGCCTGTCTGCACTATGTAGACCATGACCTCTCTGTGCACGAGGAGTTAGTTGGGCTGTACAGCATGTCTGAGACAACAGACCAGGGCATAGCAAAGGTGGTACCTGATGTGCTATTGAGACTTCATCTATGTCTGTCTTAAGAGTGCAGACTTATGATGGCCCTTCAAACATGGCAGGATGGTTCACAGGCACACAGGCAATACTGAGGAGGCAGCAGCCATTAACCCACTATGTACATTGTGGTGCACACTGTGTCAATCTGATTACACAGGCCGGCTGCATGTCCTCCCCACTGATTCTGGACTGCCTTTTTTTTGGGTCCACCAGTTGCGTATCCTCTTTGGGGGGTCAGTGAAGTTGGAGAGCATGTTTGCAAACATTGATACCTCTGAAAATACATGTCTGACCTCCCTGAAACCACTGTGCCCAACATGGTGGACTGTGTTTAATTCTGCTGTAAGATCTGTGCTAGAGCAGTATGAGAGGGTACTCAGAAGCCTGGAGTAGACGGCAGAAAGCACATCTAAGACGGCTTCAACTGCCAGTGGCTTATTTGAGCACTTCAATAAAGGAAAGGCTATTTCAGGCCTCACATTTGCATCTGCTGTTATTGGAGAGCTTGAATGCCTGAGCATTTCATTACAGAAGAGAACTGTCTCTGGTATGCAGGCTGCAGTTAATTGTGTGAGGTCTTGTCTTAAGGGCAAGAGAAATTATGAAAGCCACCTCACACTGTATGAGAAAGCTACATCATTGGTTGACTCCATTGAATCCATTGAGATGAAACAATCAAGACGCTTTGCCAGGAAGCCAGTGGATCACTACAGAGCAGAGTTCTTAAAGTGTTGAATAGTGTGGAGGTGCAGTTTGGTGACTGCTTTGACCAGGAGAGTCTAAAGCTTCTGCAACAGGTGGAGAGTGCACTCCTCACTGGGAGTTAGATGACTCTCTAGATCAGTACCCTGAACTAAATAGAGCTTCTCTCTCTGTGCCGTTGCCCCTCTTTTGCAACAAATACCTCTGTAGCAGCACAGGTTCTCAGGGGCATGTTGGTGGAGATGCAGGGGTTGTTTGATCAAGTGGAGGTTCTCATTAGAATCTTGTTGGTGGTGGAAGTTTCTTCATGTGAAGCTGAGAGGCGTTTTAGTTCACAGTGCAAGTTAAAGAGCTGGCATCAGGCTACTATGGTCCAAGATAGGTTGAGCAATGTGGTTGTCTGCCATGTCCACAAAGAGAGACTAGACAAGCTGGACACTAAAATGATCTGTCAGCAGTTTGTTGGATCCAGTGACACCTGAAGAAGCACGTTTGGTACTTTTATTAAGAGAGGTTACTTGTCTCCTATGAGTTGGATAAATAACAATTATATGTGTGGTAGACATTGTATTGTAGGTATAATTTGTGGAGATGGATGACTATTTAGTTACAATGAAGAAACGTGTTATCTATAGGCCTACAGTTGCACCTTATAATTTAAACATCTAACGTTTGTGTAATTTTAAAGTTTTGTTGCATATCCAGTTGCACTTTATAATTTAAATGTCTATAAGTTTGTATATTTTAAGTTTTGTGACATTCAGGTTTTCTTTTGTTGCTTCTTGTCAATAGTTTGATAAAAGCATGTTTTTGAATAATAGTTTGTAGTTTGGTCATTCATTGAAGTATTTCTTCTAGTTTTAGAACTTGTATTGAGCTTTCAGTTTTTGTAAAACTGCTCTAGTGGTGATCAGAACAGTGTTGATCCTGACACAGCCTGTGTTTGATTGGTTCCGCTGGTCCAATCTATTTTGCGCATGCGTGGTGTCGAAACAGTATGACGAGCTACAAGCTATATTCTCCGACTCGTAGCTCGGCTACGAGCTCAGGTATTGCCACCGCTCCACCCCAGCAGCATTCCAGTGTCACCAGCACTGCGACGGGTATGACTTGCTGTCACCCATGTCAGTGACAGCAAGTCATACTCGTCAAATGACAATATCGGGGAGCTTTTCCAAAACATTTTCTCAGAGTCGTTTCGTGTGTGGGAAAGTGACCGTGTGACATCTTCATTCTTAGGGTAGAAGTTCCTTGAACATGCAAAGGCTGAAGACCTGCTACAACACATTAACATAAACTAATTTCTCATTGTTTTCCTTTAGGCCCCATGAGCTCTTTAAGGCTGTGTGTGTGTGTGTGTGTGTGTGTGTGTGTGTGTGTTGTGTCACTGAGTGTTTTCCATGACACCAAAAGTGTTTAAAAAGACTTGATTAAATAGTCCATTTAAAATCTGGACTAATTAAAACTGCTAAGGACTTTTAAACATGTTAAACTTGTATGTGATGTGTAGTGATTTGGAACGTGACTTTGAATGGAGACAAGTGAGTCCGTAGTAACGAGTGGTAATTTAATATGGCGACACAGCGTCAATAATGTTGAAAATGACTTATAAAGCTGTCTTCTAAAGGGAGACACGAACAACCATAAATAAAGCCACAAACAGGTATAAAAGCTTTTTATACTGTGTTACAAAGATGTTTTACAGACTTTACCCTGTACCTTGTCCCCACTTGTGGAGAGCAAGATAAGTCTAAGTCAACTTGCATGGCAATAATGTAGACCTTTACTCAGATACCCACATATGGACAGCAAGATAAAGGCTCAGTTGCTTCACATAAGAGCAGGGTTAACATTGATTTTTTACTTTTCATAATGCCAGTTGTCCCCACAATCATGGTAGTGAAATCCACCACGATTCAAAGTGAGGAGTGAATCCTTACCATACCTAACAAGTTTTGGATTTGAAAATGAGGAAAATTTTCCAGCGACGGGCCATCCCACCACCCCAACCAAACTCCAGTGTCCTTTACATTTTAAGACGGGCATACAAGAAATCTAAAATTAACCACTCGTCAACCACTTACTAACTACAATTAGGTTATCAGAATCTGACATTTGTTGACATTGAAATGCTGTGAATAGTCCTACATTATAATATGCCTAAACGAAAAAAAAAACAACATAAGGTTATATGAAACACATTCATTTATCAGTTCATATTCAAGTCAGCACATTACATATTTACTGTTTAATTTAAATTACTTATCTTTAAGTTAAACATTTACATTTTGTTTTCATTACATACTTCTTTTTGAGATATTTACATGACTTCTTTGTTTTTTTTGGCAGAAATACTTTCTCCTTTGTCGCATTTATGCATCTCCTTTGTTTTTCTTGGTTAGTTGCCGCTGTTGTCACTAACCTCGTGAGAACTGCCACCCAGGCTACTGCAGATGGCAGTTCTTGCAAGGCTTTTTCTTCTTCTTTGGTTTTACGGCAGTTGGCATCAATCATTTTGGTGCATTACTGCCTCATTCCCGCGAGGCTAGTGACAGAGTTCAGTTTGGAGAGGCAGGGGAATGATTTTTTTATTATTATAATACGGGAAATTTACGGGAAAATACCGATACGGAAGGACAGCAGGAAAGAGGGGTAAAATATGGTAGTTTCCTGGCCAAAACACGAGACTTGACAGCTATGATCCTTACACTTTTATCAAATGTGGATTCATTCAGATTCTCCTTCAACCTGTTTCCTCTTAAATATGATGTTTCTTTTTTTCTGTCATTTTCAAAGATTGTCATCAAACATCCTCCCCTAAATCCTCAAGTATATTGGTTTACGTCACTGTCTAATTGTTGAGATTATACTCAAAATAAATCTTAATCTGTTATATTTGATTAAGGAAAGCGATAGCCCAAGTGTGAATGGTTGTCTGCCTCTCTGTGTCAGCCCTATGATTGGCTTGAGATCAGTAGAAGGATGTCCCCCCCCCCCTTCTAACCCAGTGTCAGCGGGGATAGTCTCCAGCCACCTGTGACCGCAACGAGGATAGGTGATGAGTTGATGGACAGTCTGCTTGCTTTTGTGGCAAGGTGGAGAGTTGCATTCCCCTCCACCAGAGGTGGTGTGGCCGTCAATCACTGGGTCATCTATAAATACACCTGGTCCGCCCCTTCCTCTTCCTCTTCCTCCCTCCTGGGGCCGGCGGACGTGTGTGTGTGTGTTGTCCTGACGGCGTGCCTGTGTAGCGGCGTAGAGTGGTGTCGGGTTTCCAAAAAAGCAGTGTGGCGTGATCGGGAGCTGGGCTGCTTCGGAGCCCGTGCGGGCGGGGTGCGTTTTCCTGCAGCCATCGCTATTGGGTCTGGGCTGCGTGCGTTCCTCCTCCTGCTGCCAGGCACGACAATCCTGCTCTTCGTGTGCGGCCGTCACCTGCTGTCGCTTCTGGGCCTGCACTGCTGTTTTGGCTCTCTCTTTCTACCTCCACTCTCCTGCTCTCACTTAGGCTCGTGGGTCTGCTGTTGCTTGCTTGGTGCTGTTCATTATCGTGGTTCTGGCCCCTCAGCACACCCTATTGCTTCCGGGTCCTGGTGTTTGGTCCGGACCCTTAGCTGAGGGTTACACTGCATAGCACCTGAAGCATGTCCACATGGCTGGCTCTGTTTTTTTAATCAAAAATGCAGACGCGTAATTTATTTAACGTCCCTTCCTTTTTTTTGCTCCTTCTTCTGTTGAATTATTGAGTTGTTTTGTACTTATATTAGCCATATTGTTTCTAATTTGTTTTGTTGTTTCTTTATTGCAATAAGATATTTAGTGATTATTTCTTTTGGTTGGGAGCAAGTATTTTATAATTGTTTATTATTTGCTTTATTCTTTATTGTGAGTATTTGTAGTTTAGTTATGGGATTCTTTTGGGGTTGGGTGAATGGGGTATGAGGGCTGCCATCTGCGCATAGTTTTAATTGTGTTTTCTTTCCCTTTTTTTTGACAGGTGCTGGGGGCCCCGGAGTGGCAGCAGTTCCCTGGTGGTGGTCCCCTTTTTCACTTTTGTTTGCTGTTTCACTGGTGCTGTGTAGTTTTGGATCCTTCCCCCTTTTTGTTACCGCTGTCGTGGTAAGCCCCAGCCCTGTCCTGGTTCAGTTGCCAGTGGCAGGTCTCATACCCCTCCTATCAATAATTTAGTCTGCTCTTTTTAAATAAACATGGCTTAATAAAGTTTTTCTACTCTTTGAAATCACGTTCTCTGGTCCTGTGGATTTCTCGAAGTGCGGGTCATTGTTAAATTAAAATCTTGGGGTGCAAGTCCCCAGGTGGCGTTGTTCCTCCTTTTATGCATCACTGCTTGTTTTGCCACACTTTCTTTGGCATCTGAAGCAACACCATAGGCAGCGTGACCTGGACTCATGAAACTAGAGAGTCTCCGCCCTGTTTGGGAGCAGTAAAAAAAATCATATTGACAGCAAACACCTGAAAATCATTCTGACTCATCGTCTGGCTTAAAATTGTGTGGCATGCAACCCAAAGAACAAAAGATCAGTTTTTAAAGACAAATCAGGAGGTTAGAAACAAAATTCAGACTTGTCCTGTGTGCTCAGAGATCAACCTGAGGACACAGCAGGCCTAGTTAATATTTGGAAGGTCACTGATGGATGATTGATCTAAACAGAGGGATATAATATGATATCAGCGGACATATCAGTGAACAGTCATGGTTCTACAATGCTTAGAGCTGAGAGCTGTGTTAGTTTGTGCTTGTATGAACCAAGACAGGAGCTGAAATGAAGACCGTCAACAGGCCGTGTCCATCTGAACATGAGAGTGATCTCAAAACCCTACGATGCCGTTAAAAAAGGAAGCACTGAGTGGATTTTTCTTGCTGACAAATATGAGAGTAACATTTGATTGCTTAGATGCTGGGAGTGGCGGGTCTTTGATCTGAGTCCAACTCCTTTTACTGCACATTGTAAAGGAGTGATAACACACCGTGACTGTAATCCCTCTGAAACACTTCAAAATATTCCCTCTCCTTCACTGTGAACTCTGACCCATCAGGAGAGTCCTCTGTTCCCTCCTCTTCACTGTGAACAGCAAAGAGTGAATCACTGCCACTGAGGAACATCAACAGTAAGTCAACGAGAGCAGACGCTTGTCCTCCACCAGAGCTCAGACTCTGCTTCTATCAGCTAGACAAGAAACTTTCTGACACTGAGAGGAGACATGGCTCATCCAGGACTCCAAGCTGCTCCTGCTGATCACTGCTATGCTGGACCTGGAGATGTGGCCTGTGATGTCTGCACTTGGAGAAAATTCAAAGCCCAGAAGTCCTGTCTGCAGTGTCTGATTTCTTTCTGTGAAGAACACCTTCAGCCTCATTTCTCACCTGCCTACGAGATACACAAGCTGGTGGAGCCGTCCAAGAAGTACCAACACAACACTTATCTTTGCCCTGTGGACCAACACAAAGGTCATGACACGGTCTCAGCTGCAGCAGAGAGGACAGAGAGGCAGAGAGAGCTCCAGGAGAGTCGACAAAACATCCAGCAGAGAATCCAGAACAGAGAGAGAGACGTGAAGCTGCTTCAGCTGGAGGTGGAGGCCATCAACAGCTCTGCTGATAAAGCAGTGGAGAACAGTGAGAAGATCTTCACTGAGCTTATCCGTCTGGTGGGGCAAAGACGCTCTGAGGTGAAGCAGCTGGTCAAATCCCAGCAGCAAACTGAAGTGAGTCGAGTCAGGGAGCTTCAGGAGAAGCTGGAGCAGGAGATCACTGAGCTGAAGAGGAAGGACAAGGAGCTGGAGAAGCTCTCACACACACAGGACCACAACCAGTTTCTACAGGACTACCCCTCACTGTCACAACTCAGAGAACCTACAGACTCATCCAGCATCTCTCAACGTCCTCTGAAGAACTTTGAGGATGTAACAGCGGCTGTGTCAGAGCTCAGAGATAAACTTCAGGGCGTTCTGAGAGGAACATGGACAAACATCTCAGAGACAGTGACTCAAGTGGATGTTTTACTGTCAGAGCCAGAGCCCAGGACCAGAGCTGAGTTCTTCAGATATTCACGAGACATCACACTGGAAACAAACACTGCACACAGACGACTGTTATTATCTGACGGGAACAGAAAAGTAACGTTAATGAGTGAAAATCAGCCTTATCCTGATCACCCAGACAGATTCACTGATTATCAGCAGGTCCTGAGTAAAGAGAGTCTGACTGGACGTTGTTACTGGGAGGTGGAGCTGACAGAAGGAGTTTATGTAGCAGTCTCATACAAGGCCATCAGGAGAGCAGGGATGTCAGAAGAATGTGTGTTTGGATTCAATAAAAAGTCTTGGGCGTTAATTCTTAACATAGGAAGATATATCTTTCGCTACAACAAGATCCGCACTGATGTCTCAGGTCCTCGGTCCTCTAGAATAGGAGTGTACCTGGATCACAGAGCAGGTATTCTGTCCTTCTACAGAGTCTCTGAAACCATGACTCTGCTCCACAGAGTCCAGACCACCTTCACTCGGTCTTTACATGCTGGACTCTGGATATATCGTGTTGGATCCTCTGCTGAGTTGTGTAAACTAAAATAGACAGAAGTCTTTTATTTCAGGGACAGTGGGTTAACTTCTGTGTTTTCATTCTTCTTCTTTATTTTTATTCATGTTTGTTGTGCAGAGCTGATTGTTGCCACCTGCCAATCAATCCTTGTGGGCAGGATTTGGAGGTCCTCTCAAATGTTCTGGAGCATTAAATCACAAAAAATTAATTTAATGTGAAAATGTTGATTATAAACTGACAGAGGACCTCCCCACTTCAGCGGGCACCATAACCTTGCAGTGCAGATGGACCTGCCTGATTCATTGTCTGAAATCCTGCATGTCCATCTTGCTAACCTCCATTGTCCACTGATTTCACAGCTAAATGCTTAATGGCCCAACCAGGGAAAAGAGGCGGGAAGTGCAGATGTGACGGCAGCAGGAAGTGACTGCATGTTTGAAAATAATGGCGCCTTGTGAAACGGTGTCCATGGATGCGGCAATATCTGCAGATGGACTTAATTTCTTCTTTAAAGAAGGACAAAGGAACGTCACTTGAACCTCTCTTACAGGAAATAATTTTTTGCTCTTCTCCCGACTGGGGTCACTGCTGGGAAACTGGAGATGCGGAAATGCTGCGCAAACGATGCGGGTAGTATGGTAGCCCAGAGTCGAAGTTACTCAGCTCACCTGATGAAATCTGCTCTCCTGAAAAGTTTACCAGGAGAACTTGGTGGGTATTGTCTTTGATGAGGTTCATGTCACATATAAGTAGTAAATAATACATCTGTGTGGTATAATTTATTTAAGATGATACTCTAAGGACTGAAATGAAGTTTAAGCTAACAGCTAACAACAGGGTCTACCTGCTATGTCATACTGTGGCTTGATATGGATTGGTCTGTGAAGAGTGTGACAAACAGATCGACTGTCCAATCACCAGCTGCAATTGGTTTTTAAAGGTTCTGCCTCTGAAAATATTTTCGAACGGCTCTTTCCCACGTGGACTAGTGAAATATTTCTGTGACGGATATATGAAACTGTTCATCCAGCATGTTAGGTTAGAGGCACCATGTAGACTTGTTGAATCTGGCTGGTGCATAAAAAGCCCAGAACACCCCACCCCACAGGCCTCGAATGTTTTTCTTGAGCATGCCTGGTGTCATTTTGGACTTGTGAAAAGGCCTTTTGGGGTCTTGGCCTTTCTCCTGAAAACTTTTAAAAGGCCTGTGGGTCTTTGTAACTGAATCTGATGATCATTTCTTGCTTGTTGTTGTTTTATTCTTATTTTCAGTTTAAAACGTTTGATCTGGTTTTGTGTTTGATGTAAAAATTCAAAGGTTTGTTAAATTTTTGACTTTTCAATAAATTTTTAAACTTTTGGAGAGAGTATTGACTGAATTTGTCTTTTACCTTTTAAATGGCCTACAGTTAGTCCCTGTTTTCAGGACAATGTTGTCACCGGAAACGAAAAGGTTTTCCCTTTGCATTTCAAAAGCACTCTGCTTTCACACGGAGACTGTGTGAAAATGATGGGCATTCACAGGGATTCACGAGAATGACTGAAAAGGCTGTCGCGTGCCAGACCAGTAGTTGGCGATGTCGGTTTGTAGTGAAACAGCAGTGTCGCAATACGTGTCTACACACTAACGCTTTCCGGTGAAGACAAACTTTTCAGTTATATACGCCAAAGACTCAGTCCTTGGGGAAATATCAAATGGGTCTCTGCTGGTCAGAGCCTTGCCGCAGCAAATCCACATTTTGTTGGAGGAGCGAAAACAGACCAAACAAAATAAGCAGCACACATGTTGCTTGGAAATCTGCCATAGCTGTGGTTGTTGTTCCTAGGAGAGCATGCAGCCTTTATCTGAAAGAGTACTGCGCATATGCAGTGTGTAACCATTTTCCCTGACAATGCTAATATATTTTTACACGGTGATGGATACGAAAACATTTTCAAAACTTTTCACTCTGGACCCTGTTTTCAAAAGATTGCAGATTCCAGCACTCCAGGTACAGTTCTCATGTAAACAGAAGGCACAAATGCAATGAAAACTCTCTGTTTTTGGCTGTTTTCATTGTTGTGTGAATGGCCCCTTAGTTCATTTTTCGTGAAAGACACACTGACTCCACACAACTTCAGAGGAAAATCCAGACAGACGCCCCTTGGCTCCAGGGAGGTAAGCTTCAGCACATCCAAACCACAGTGTCCACTCCTGGTCCACTCACTCAGGCACATTTAACATCTCACACCACTTATTAGCATCTTAAGCCCCGTTTCCACCAGAGGGTTCAGTTCGGTTCGTCTTGGTACGGCCCGCTTTTTGTGGCGTTTCCATAGCATAAAACCGGGACAGGACCCCTTATAAGCGAACCGTACCGTCTTACTTTTTGGGACCCTTCTGTTGGGGTGCCAATCATACCGATCTGACCCCAGAAGGTGGAGCTAGAAACACTGCAGCCCGTTGATTGGTCGAAGGAGACGTCACTTCCCGTGCGACAGCGGTAATATAGAACAACACAGCCCCGCCATGTTTAAATCTCCACTCCTCTTCATGAAGATAACTCTCAAGGCTTTTTTGTTTGGAAAATGGCATCAGGATCAAGCGTCCCATGGTCTACTGTGGAGGTGCAGACCTTCCTTAGTATTCTTAGTGAAGAGAATCATTGCTCTTTGATTACAGGGTCACGTTTTCTTCTTCGTTGTATTTAATAGCCAGGTACACTGTGTCGTGCTGCTATGTTGCATGCTATTGGCATCCGGCTTAGACGCCGCCTATCAAGTAGGGTACGGCTGGCTGTGGAAACGCAACCAGGATCAGGCTTTACTGATCCGGCCTGAGCCAAACCGCGCCGATCCATACCGGACCACTTGGTGGAAACGGGGCTTGAGTGAGGAAGGTTTAGGAAGCTCTCCCCTGGAGGGCCAGCCTTTACTAGCAGGCTCCAGTGGTGGGTTTTAAATAAAAATAAATTATGTTTTTATTGAACCGCTTTCCGTCTGCTGCCCATCCCTCATTGAAATGACTGGAGGCTGCAAGTTGCCTCGCAGCCGTGTAAAAAGGGCCTTAAATTGCAAACTACAACTTTTTAAGACGTGTTGCTAACAACAGCTTAAAGTGGCGATGAAGTCTTAAAATTTTTTTGAAAGGTTCTTAAAAAGTCTTTAAAAGGTATTGAAATGAACCCCAGGATTCCTGCATATACCCTGCTGTTGCAAAGCTGCCCAACAACATGAGCAAGGACCACAAGATCATCACTGTTACCAAAGGACACAAACGAACGGCGTTTTCTCATTTACTACTTTGTCCTTACCACGTGGACAGTCATTTGTTTATGTTAACTGTCATCAAATCTGTCCTCTCTCGAATGTTTCTAAAACCTCAGACTGAAATAAGAGCCGATTTCCTAAATTCTGACGAAGTCCCTGATTTTACAAAGTAATTAGATCAACTGTAAAAGACCGCTCCTCTTCCTGGAATGAAATCAGAGCTGGACGAGCCCTCTTTCCTCTCTCTGCTCTCAAACGCAGCCAGCTCCGCTCTGACCGGACACTTCCTCATTCTCTCCCCTCCAGATCTACAGTTTGTAAATGGGTGGAAGCAGCGCGCTCGGAGCACAAACACATGCTGTGTAGATCAGAGCTCAGTCTACTGTCAGTCAGAGGACAGGCGTTGTTACTGAGAGCTGAAATGGCGCAGAGAGGAGTCATGTCGAAGCTGGAAAAGATTTCTTGTTCCATCTGTCTGGATCTATTGAGGGATCCAGTGACTACATCCTGTGGACACAGCTACTGTAGGAGCTGTATCAAAAACCACTGGGATACAGAAGATCAGAGGATGGTCTACAGCTGCCCTCAGTGTAGAGAGACCTTCAGGCCGAGGCCTGTCCTGAAGAGAAACACCATGTTAGCAGATTTAGTGGAGGACATGAAGAAGACTGGACTCCAAGCTGCTCCTGCTGATCACTGCTATGCTGGAGCTGAAGATGTGTCCTGTGATGTCTGCACTGGGAGGAAACTCAAAGCCCAGAAGTCCTGTCTGCAGTGTCTGATTTCTTTCTGTGAAGAACACCTTCAGCCTCATTTCTCACCTGCCTATGAGAAACACAAGCTGGTGGAGCCGTCCAAAAAGCTCCAGGAGAACATCTGCTATCATCTTGAAGAGGAGATGATGTTCTGCCGCACTGATCAGCAGTCTATCTGTTATCGCTGCTCTGTGGACCAACACAAAGGTCATGACACGGTCTCAGCTGCAGCAGAGAGGACAGAGAGGCAGAGAGAGCTCCAGGGGAGTCGACAAAACATCCAGCAGAGGATCCAGCACAGAGAGAGAGACGTGAAGCTGCTCCAGCAGGAGGTGGAGGCCATCAACAGCTCTGCTGATAAAGCAGTGAAGAACAGTGAGAAGATCTTCACTGAGCTGATCCGTCTGGTGGAGCAAAGACTCTGTAATGTGAAGCAGCAGGTCAGATCCCAGCAGCAAACTGAAGTGAGTCGAGTCAGGAAGCTTCAGGAGAAGCTGGAGCAGGAGATCACTAAGCTGAAGAAGAAGGACAAGGAGCTGGAGAAGCTCTCACACAAACAGGACCACCACCAATTTATACAGGACTACCCCTCAGTGTCACAACTCAGAGAACCTACAGACTCATCCAGCATCTCTGAACGTCCTCTGAGGTACTTTGAGGATGTGACAGCAGCTGTGTCAGAGCTCAGAGATAAACTTCAGGACGTTCTGAGAGGAACATGGACAAACATCTCAGAGACAGTGACTCAAGTGGATGTTTTACTGTCAGAGCCAGAGCCCAGGACCAGAGCTGAGTTCTTCAGATATTCACGAGACATCACACTGGATCCAAACACTGCACACAGACAGCTGTTATTATCTGATGGGAACAGAAAAGTAACACCAATGAGTGAAGATCAGTCTTATTCTGATCACCCAGAGAGATTCACTTATTATGGGCAGGTCCTGAGTAAAGAGAGTCTGACTGGACGTTGTTACTGGGAGGTGGAGCTGAGAGAAGGAGTTGGTGTAGCAGTCTCATACAAGACTATCAGGAGATCTGGAATGTCGGATGAATGTTGGTTTGGAGGTAATAACAAGTCTTGGGCATTAGTTTGTGACAGAGACAGATATGTCTTTTGGTACAACAAGATCCGCACTGATGTCTCCGGTCCTGTGTCCTCCAGAGTAGGAGTGTACCTGGATCACAGAGCAGGTATTCTGTGCTTCTACAGCGTCTCTAAAACCATGACCCTGCTCCACAGAGTCCAGACCACCTTCACTGAGCCTCTACATGTTGGACTAGGGATTTTCTCTGCTGTTGGAGACGCTGCTGAGTTGTGTAAACTGAAATAGACAGAAGCCATTTATTTAAGGGACAGTGGGTTAACTTCTGTGTTTTCATTCATGTTTGCTTCGTAGAGCTGATTGTTGTCACCTGCCAGTCAAACTTTGTGGGTGGGACTTTGACGTCCTCTCATTTGTTCTTGAGTGTTAAATCACAAAAGAATAATTAGATGTAAAAATGTTGATAAAAACAATGATAGAGGAGCTCCCACACGAGCTCGTTGTGATTTAAAATCCTGTTTTCTTTCTATGACGTCAAAACGATCATATTTGATGTCTCCTGCTCAACAGATGTGACGGTTATGTGTCTTTTTTACATTAAACAGGAAAATGATAACAATAACATATTGGACTTTTGATTCAGTTTAATTTTCTTTTCATGCATTTCATATGTTACCTGATAAATACAACCTACAACAACATCCCATTATTAGGATGTTAGGATTTTTGTTTTTACTTCTTGTCTAATATTTTGGACAACAATAATGGGTCTTTATCTTTGAACGTGATGATCATTTTTTTGCTTGTTGTTGTTTTATTCTTATTTTCAGTTTAATACTTTTGATTTGGTTTTGAGTTTGATGTAAAAATCCAAAGTTCTGTTAATTTTTTGACTTCTCAATAAATTTTTAATCTTTTGGAGAGAGTTTTGACTGAATTTGTCGCACCACGGCGTCCACTCTTGATCCACCCACTCGTTCTTATTTAAGATATCACATCACTTATTAGCATCCAAGTGAGAAAGGTTTAGTAAGCTCTCCCCTGGAGGGCCAGCCTTAACTGGTCGGCCTCAGTGGTGGATTTTAAATAAAAATAAATTGTGTATTTAAGCCGAAAAGGTGAACCTAGTGCTACATGCAGAGGCGGAGCTTGTCAACTAGCAAGGCAGGCAGCTGCTTGGGGCCCAGACCACTAGGGGGCCCATGAGGGCTGACAAATTTTACTCCACAGTAATGTCTTACAATAAAGCATCCGCAGTGACCTACCCCATTAACCCCATCAAACAACCAGTGGTCAAATTGCAGTGACATCTTTGACAGATACCTCCCTAAAGGGGCCCCACTGTCATCCCTGTGGTAAAAACACACCAGAGCTGTAGCTATTTTTGGCTAATTGTATTCTGGATTACCTGTATTGCTGTATCGCAATATGTGCATGGATTAAAGTTCTCCGTCGCCACAACAGATTTCCGTCATCTGGAAAATGACAGGGGGAAATGGACAGGACATAGAGGTAGCCTATACCAGAGCCTTTGTCTGGAGCTCATCTCCGCCACCTCGAAGCTGAGCTCCACCTTAGTCAAGTAATGATGGGTATGGATGGGACATGGAGGTAAACCAGAGATTATCAATAAACTGCGTACATGGATGTGGAGAAGGCCTTTGACAGGTTGAATGGAAGTTCCTTTTCTCTGTTTTACACAGATTTAGTGTTGGTAATAATTTTATTAATTGGATTAAATCAATTTACAGTAGTCCTAAAGCAGCAATTATCACTAATGGTATCCCCTCTGAATTCTTTTGTTTGACAAGAGGAAAAAGACAAGGGTGTCCATTATCACCTTTACTGTTCGCTATGGTCATTGAGCTATTAGCATCATGTATTCGAGACAACACAAATATTCAAGGATTAACGATTGATAATCATGAACATAAAATATCCCTTTATGCAGATGACATCATTCTCTATGTAACAGAACCAGAAAATTCTATCTCATCATTATTAAAGATAATTGAGCAATTTGGAAAATATTCAGTATATAAGATACATTTTAACAAATCAAATGGCTATCTCTTCTATATGACACCTACAGAAAATATGTACAACTGCTGTTCTTTTAACTGGTCATCAGAGGGTTTCACATACCTGGGAATAAATATTACTCCTGACTTAGACAATCTATTTAAGATAGACTTTTGATCCTCTCAGCCTTTTCCTTGTTTTAGCATTTTAGATTTCTGTTTTCTGCTCACAAAGCGTATTACAATAGCAGGTTTCATGCTTTTGTTTTTTTGTGGGCAGGAGATGGCATGTTTCAATACCTCGGCTGTCCACTTTTATCTCCTTGCTGTCAAAAAAGTTAACTAGCTGCTGCTCGAGGGAGTCTAGATCAGGCTCAGTGGGTTCTCCATTTGTGCACGACCTGGGTTTGGTTTCCAAGCCGCCAACTATAATGTCATTCTGCCTTGAGTATTGTTCAAGATCTGCAACTTGACACTCCAGTGTAGTTTTTTTGTCCTTTTCAGCATTCTGTTTTTTCAGTTCTTCAATTTCATCCATATGATATATTAGAAATCTCCTCTGACATAAAATTAAGAGATTTCTTAATTTTTTCAACTTGATCTTCTGTAATTGTGCTCACCTTCTTTGGTCCCATTTCACCCTCTTGTATGCTTTTGTAGTGGCCTGGTGGCTCCTGCTACTGGCTTCTTACTCTTAGGCCACGTTTACGCAACAATGTTTTCACCAGAAACGGAGCACTCTAGAATGATTTACGCGCTTGCGACATTTTGATATAACTCTAACTCCATACTGTTATAAAGCCACCCAACAACATGAGCAGGGACCACAAGATATTATTGCACTGTTACCAAAGGACATAAATGAAGTGGAGACGGCCTTTTCTCACTTACTACTTTGTCCTTTAGCACCTGAAAGGTCATTTGTTTGTGTGAAATGTCATTAATGTCATCATCTGTCCTCTCGCAGATGTTTCCAAACCCTCAGACGGAAATAAGAGTTGATCTCATAAATTCTGACACAGCCTCTGTTTTTACAGAGTAATGAGCTCTACTGTGAGCACCAGGTGCACCTTGTATCCTGCAGCTGCTGTATATTTTGGAATTTCCCCCTGTGGGACTAATAAAGTAATATCTTATCTTATCTTATCTCTAAAAGACGCTCAAGCCTCCCCTCTTCCTGGAATGAAACCAGAGCTGGATGACCCCTCCCCGCTCTCCTGCTCTCACCCCTCCCCCCTCTCCTGCTCTCACCCCTCCTCCCTCTCTCTGCTCTCAGACACAGGCAGCTCGCTCTGACTGAACTCCTCCTTGTTCCCTCCCCTCCAGATCTACAGTGTGAAAATGGGTGGGACCAATGCGCTCAGGAGCACAAACACATGCTGTGTAGATCAGAGCTCAGTCTACTGTCAGTCAGAGGACAGGCGTTGTTACTGAGAGCTGAAATGGCGCAGAGAGGAGTCATGTCGAGCCTGGTAAAGATTTCTTGTCCCATCTGTCTGGATCTACTGAAGGATCCAGTGACTACATCCTGTGGACACAGCTACTGTAGGAGCTGTATCAAAAACCACTGGGATACAGAAGATCAGAGGATGGTCTACAGCTGCCCTCAGTGTAGAGAGACCTTCAGGCTGAGGCCTGTCCTGAAGAAAAACACCATGTTAGCAGAGTTAGTGGAGGACATGAAGAAGGCTGGACTCCAAGCTGCTCCTGCTGATCACTGCTATGCTGGAGCTGGAGATGTGGCCTGTGATGTCTGCACTGGGAGGAAACTCAAAGCCCAGAAGTCCTGTCTGCAGTGTCTGATTTCTTTCTGTAATGAGCACCTTCAGCCTCATTTCTCACCTGCCTATGAGAAACACAAGCTGGTGGAGCCATCCAAGAAGCTCCAGGAGAACATCTGCTCTCATCATGATGAGGTGATGATGTTCTGCCGCACTGATCAGCAGTCTATCTGTTATCTCTGCTCTGTGGACCAACACAAAGGTCATGACACAGTCTCAGCTGCAGCAGAGAGGACAGAGAGGCAGAGAGAGCTCCAGGAGAGTCGACAAAACATCCAGCAGAGAATCCAGAACAGAGAGAGAGACTGTGAAGCTGCTTCAGCAGGAGGTGGAGGCCATCAACGGCTCTGCTGATAAAGCAGTGGAGAACAGTGAGAAGATCTTCACTGAGCTGATCCGTCTGGTGGAGCAAAGACGCTCTGACGTGAAGCAGCAGGTCAGATCACAGCAGCAAACTGAAGTGAGTCGAGTCAGGGAGCTTCAGGAGAAGCTGGAGCAGGAGATCACTGAGCTGAAGAGGAAGGACCAGGAGCTGGAGAAGCTCTCACACACACAGGACCACAACCAGTTTCTACAGGACTACCCCTCACTGTCACAACTCAGAGAACCTACAGACTCATCCAGCATCTCTGAACGTCCTCTGAAGAACTTTGAGGATGTGACAGCAGCTGTGTCGGAGCTCAGAGATAAACTTCAGGGCGTTCTGACAGGAACATGGACAAACGTCTCAGAGACAGTGACTCAAGTGGATGTTTTACTGTCAGAGTCAGAGCCCAGGACCAGAGCTGAGTTCTTCAGATATTCACGAGACATCACACTGGATCCAAACACCGTACACAAACGACTGTTATTATCTGATGGGAACAGAAAAGTAACATTAATGAGTGAATATCAGCCTTATTTTCGTCACCCAGAGAGATTCACTGATTATTATCAGGTCCTGAGTGAAGAGAGTCTGACTGGACGTTGTTACTGGGAGGTGGAGGTGAAAGGAGAAGTTTATGTAGCAGTCTCATACAAGACTATCAGGAGAGCAGAGGAGTCAGATGAATGTGTGTTTGGATACAATAAAAAGTCTTGGTCGTTAGTTTGTGACAGAGGCAGATATGTCTTTTGGTACAACAAGATCCGCACTGCTGTCTCAGGTCCTCTGTCCTCCAGAGTAGGAGTGTACCTGGATCACAGAGCAGGTATTCTGTGCTTCTTCAGCGTCTCTAAAACCATGACTCTGCTCCACAGAGTCCAGACCACCTTCACTGAGCCTCTACATGCTGGACTCAGGATTTTCTCTTCTGTTGGAGACGCTGCTGAGTTGTGTAAACTGAAATAGACAGAAGTCATTTATTTCAGGGACAGTGGGTTAACTTCTGTGTTTTCAGTCTTCTTCATTTTTATTCATGTTTGCTGCTTAAGATAAGATAAGATAAGATATCCTTTATTAGTCCCACAGGGGGAAATTCCAAGAGGCTTAGAAATGATTGTTGTCATTTGTCAAATCAAATTTTGTGGGCGGGACTTTGACATGCCTTTTTTTTCTCAAGTATTGAATCACAAAAGAATAGGCTTGCATATTATATGTACAAACTACAGTTCCAATTAAGTTGGGACTGTGTAAAATGTAAATATAAACAGAATACAATAACTTGCAAACCGCTGTTTGGCCTTTTATCAAATTGAATATTATACCGGCAGTTGTGGCACAGCTACATGCTGGGGGCTCCCCTTGGCAAAAAGTAGTATGCTTGAAGTTCATTTTATTAAGCATGCTTGAGTATCAGTATAAGTGTGGCAATTATACTATGGACCATGTACTTGTAGTGCACTAGAAAGTATACTAATCTAATACTTCTTCAGACTAAATTGGAACATTTAAATATAATCTATATTGTCTTTTTTTAACTGTACAAACATACACTTTAAGAATACAACAAGTACATTTATCCATACTACTGGTGTACTAGGTATATCCCTCTAGTCCTCATTTGAGTTTCTTGAAGTATACTTAAAATATACCACAAGTTCAGTCTTCAAGATACTGTCACTGTACTAGTTATATAGTTACTGTCCACATTTTAGTTTATTGAAGTACTCTTTCATGTACTTTTATGAACTAAAAATACTGTTTTTGCTATTTTACTAGTTTACCTGTTGTTATACTTTAAGTATACTTGTAAGTCCTACTTTCTTGTAATTCCCCTTCATGCAGGGATTAAACAAAATATTCTGTATCAGTCAGTCAATCAATCAATCTTTATTTGTATAGCGCCAATTCATAACAAGTGTTATCTCAAGACACTTTACAAGAGAGCAGGCTGAAGACAAACCTAATTTTATGGATACATGTATATGCATAGATATCTATCTATCTATCTATCTATCTATCTATATATATATATAGATATAGATATAGATATAGATATAGATATAGATATATATACAAATACATATACCCAACACCCAACATGAAACCAAATAGCAAATCAGAAATCCCTCATCATGGTGGCAAGGAAAAACCTCTGTTTTAAGTAGGAAATCTTTAATGTAGATTCCAGTCTCATGATCAACAGCCATCCACACGATGCTGCGTTGGGTGTGTGGGTGAAGGAAGGGAGGTGGGTAGAGACAAGTGGACTGAAGTAAGAACTAAAGCTAGTGACAGATCCATTGGCCTATCATGGACCTGTCTCCATCATATTTGTCTCCGCTGAATGGAAATTTATCAGAGGTTAGCCCCTTGAGATGCAGCATCTCGTTTTCAAGAGGGTCCCCATGTCTGTATGATTTTAGTGATAGCTTTTATAGAAGTATAATCAATAATAATCATGAGTAGAATAGTAAATGTAATATTTACATTAACATTGAATAATATAGTAGCATCAAAATGAGAATTTATGGGTGATGTACTTTCAGCTGATAATGTGGGGGAGGGGGGTTGCAGAGACAAAGGACTGAAAATAAGAATTTATGGTAGAGACAGACTCATGCACGCCCAGACCATTAGTCTTTATTAATCTTTCCCCACCACGTTTTCTCCATTGAGTATAGATTTATTAAAGGTAAGCCTCTTGAGATGTGGCATCTCATTTTGAAGAGGAACCTCATGTCTATATGGTGCTAGAGATAGTTACTATGGATGTATAGTCAACCATGGATAGAGAGATCATGCTAATGTCTACATTAACAGCTATAATGATTGTAAACTGGAATGGGGCTAAAAGAATGGCCAAATATGTGTTATGTCTGTAATTGTAGTTATTGAGGCTTCGTGACTCCACAGCAGCAGGCAGTCTCCACCAAGGATCCCAGGCCACCTAAAAGACAAGAGCCAGAGACGAGTACAGGAGCAAACAGAAAGGGGCAGAGGCAGATATGGAGAGAGAGTGTGAGAGAGAGAGGGATAGAGCCCAATGTGCCAGATCCCCCCGGCAGTCTAAGCCTATTGCTTCTTAACTATGTGTCTAAACTATGGACTATGAGCTGGTCCCTAACTGAAAGCTTTATCAAAGAGGAATGTTTTGAGTCTAGCCTTAAAGGTAGAGAGGGTGTCTGCCTCCCGAACCGTGGTCGGTAAATGATTCCAGAGAAGAGGAGCCTGATAACTGAAGGCTCTACCTCCCATACTACTTCTAGAGACTGATGGTACCACGAGCAGGCCAGCATTTTGGGAGCGTAATGTTCTAGAGGGGTTGTACGGCACTACAAGCTCTTTGAGGTAAATGTTGCCTGTCCACTGAGAGCTTTATAGGTGAGAAGAAGAATCTTGAACTCTATTCTATGTTTTATGGAAAGCCAATGCAGAGAGGCTAATACAGGAGTAATGTGGTCTCTTCTCCTAGTTCTAGTTAGTACATGTGCTGCAGCATTTTGAACCAGCTGAAGCGTCTCAAGCGACTTCCTGGGGCAGCCTGATAGAAGAGAATTACAAGAATAGAGGTAACAAAAGCTGGACTAGCTTTTCAGCATCGCTCTGAGACAGGATAGGCCTAATTTTAGCGATGTTATGTAGATGAAAAAATGGCTGTTCTTGAAATTTACTTTATGTGAGAGTTGAAGGATAAATCCTGATCAAATAGAACTAGACAGATTTCTAATGGTTGTGCTAGGTGCCAGGCTAATGCCACCTTGGGCAGTCAAATCACCAGAAAAGATTTCTCTGAGGTGTCGGGGGCCCAGCACATCTAGTTTAGATAACTGATTTGTCTCACCTGGCTTTATTGACCATACAGTTGAGTATCAGCAGCATAACAATGACAATTAACAGAGTTTTTCTTCATGATATCACAGAAGGGAAGCATATATATGGAGAAGCTAATTGGACCTAGTACAGAGCCTTGAGGAACTCCGTAACTTACTTTAGTGTACACAGAAGACTTATTGTTAACATGTAAAAAAATGGTATATCAGATAAGTAGGACTTAAACCAATTTGAGGTGGTCCCTGTAATTTCTCTAATCTCTGTGGAAGAACATTATTATCAATGGTGTCAAAAGAAGCACTAAGATCTAACAAAACAAGTACTGAGAGAAGTCCCTCATCTGAAGCTGATCGTTAGTAGATCGTTAGTTACTTTAACTAGTGCTGTGCTGTGATGAGCTCTAAATCCTGACTGAAAGTCCTCAAACAGGCTGTTGTTTTGAAGGAAGTCACATAGCTGATTAGCCACTACTTTCTTGAGGATCTTTGAAGTAAATAGAAGTTTTGATATAGGCCTGTAGTTAGCTAATGTGCCTGAATCGAGGGTAGGTTTTTTTAAGAAGGGGTTTTTATTACCGCTACTTTAAAGGACTGTGGCATGCAGCCTGTTGATAAAGATATATTGATTGTGGACAAGGATGGACAAACTAAGGGAAAGACCTCTCTCTCTCTGTGCTGTGATGAGCTCTAAATCCTGACTGAAAGTCCTCAAACAGGCTGGTGAATCAGTCAAACTATGACAGACTAAAGAAGAGATACACCAGTGCTGTATGCTGTAAAGATGGTACATTTTGTTTAATAAATGACTTGGTTATTTTTTTTTAAAAGTGTTCACATAAAATGTCAGCTTTTTTGTCCACGTGCCAAACTATGTTGTTTTTTAGTTGAGGTACTTAATAAAACAGACAGGGCTGTATGTAGATTCACAGATCAATGTACACAATATTTACATATATGAGGTTAAAAAAGCAAACTGTTGATGCTGTCTGGCCTGATAGGATTAAATAAAATGTGTTCTTGTTGAAACAGATGACGCTGTGTACACAACACCATTGCCAAACCCTTATAAAAGGGACTACAACTTAATTAATAAAGTCAAGTCAAATGTTTCTCTGTTCATGTTTTAAAGGTACATAAAGATAATGTAATTGAGCACATATACTATTTACTGTAAACTCCATCACTATATGATCTAGAACATGTAAGTTTATAACAGGAGTAATACCTCAAAGCAAATGTGTGCAGTAAGAAACACTTTTATTCCGCTAAATGACTTGACCTTATTCTGTACCTGGATCAAGATATACTAAGTATTAGTACTTTGTGGCAGAAAGAAGTAAAAAGTATACTAAAGTACAAGTATGTTTTAGTATTAAAGTATAAGTGTAAGTCTTAGTATTAATGTACTTAGTCTTAGACTTTTCTTTATACTTTTCAATATAAGTCAAGTATACTTCACTATACCATTCTTCAATATATAAAATGTAGTATATAAAAAGTAAACTTCACATATACTGCCTCAGTTTTATTGTAAAATAAGTATACTCTTAGTACACTTGAATAGACTACATTTTGCTAAGGGTCATCCAACTTCAGCATAACAAAACCAAAAAAGGAGCGATTCTTGCAGTTTTTATTGCTGAGAATCATATATTTTATGACAGAAAAACACTCGTCAACATCGGAAAAGGAAGTGCAGTGATTGTCAATGTCAATGTCAGCTTTATTTATACAGCACATTTAACTAGCCAGCAGGCTACCAAAGTGCTTTACGGTAGAAAAGACAGACACAGTAAAAACAGTAAAACAATAAAACCAATGAGTAATAAAAAACAATAAAAGCAACAAGAACAGGAAACAATACAGTGTAAATATGTTCACTAACCAGTAAAAACCAGAGAGGCTATTTGCAGTTCGCACATTGGACTGAGTGCGACAGACCTTGAGACGGTCTCTGCTCTTGGCATCTCCAGATCATACAATCAAAAACATTCGGACCAGACGTCATCGCAAGCAGTGTGGTCGACCCAGGCAGAGGGGGAAGAGTTAAGCTAAGAAGGCTTGGACTCAAGGCTGTTCCACTCCCCAGCCTAGTCCTGGCAAATGTTTGGTCACAAAGACAATAAAATGGATGGGATGAGACTCACGCTGACTCAGCAAAGAGAAACCAGAAACTGCGGAAGCTGCATATACTGACTCTTACTCATATGCTTGAAAAGACGCCACCTGGTGGGGAGTCCGAAAAATGATCAATTCCAATTCGAAAAGCCCAGACCAACCCCCAGATATAATAAAATGAACGTATTATGTTTTGATTGAAGTCTTAATGCATTTCAATGTCACATTTTGGCACTGAGTGTAACACTTGTTTGTTCAAACTGTATTTTAGACTTTCTGTATGAGCTGAGCTGGAAATAAGATAAAATGAAAACACACAATCTTGCCAAAATTTATGCCACATGTATGAACGCAGCCAAAACTATCAAAACAATAAAAAAGAAGATGACAAGAGCTCATAATGCTCAATACCAATATCCAGCTGTTTCCCAAACGAAGAAACCCAGGGTCAGTTGGAGTGGAGTTTGAATTGTTTGGCGCAGAATTGTATTAAAAGACTGATCGTTATTTGTTATTTATTTAAACTGTTTAATACAGTTTTCTGTGTCTGACTGTGCTCTTCAAAAAGGTCCTGGATGTGTCAGTGTTGGCCGAAGGCCTGTATAAGTCGGGTAGACGACACATATACGCTACTTCTCCTTGGCTGGTGTGTCAGGAGGATGCTGTTGTGCTGTTTACACTCAGTGTTGGCTTTGTGCTTGCAGTTTGATGTTGCATGGCTTCAGCCATGAGGGAAGAAGAGGAAAGTAACCGTGATTGGAAAAAAGTGGAGAGGAGGGAATCAGTCTCAAAACGCAATCGATCTGTTACTTCTCTAGAGATGGAGTGAGCCAGGGTGGTGAATATGCCCATGGCTGTGGAGGAACTTTAGGGTCTTTTTTAAAATGAAAGATCAGGCAGCAGGAGGGTTTTAAGTGATGAATCCTTTTAAAGTGGTGGAGTCATTAAAATGTGTTGGTGAGGGGATCGATTGATGCTCGGGTTCTCCAAAATGGAGCAATGATTGTGATATGTAACTAGAAATTACTCGGAGAGCGCAAACCTCTGCCAAGGTAGGTTTTTTGTGGAGTTATATGCACAAATGCCGAAAATGGTCCTATCTCGCAATGTTAAAGAATCTTCTAAAAAATTCCTGGATCCGGATGGTAATCCGGATCAATCCCAAAATCTAATCATTTCTTCCTTATCCCATTCACACATTTCCCGAAAATTTCATCCAAATTCGTCCATAGCTGTTCAAGTTATCTTGAACACAAACAAACAGACAAACAAATTAACCAACGCTGGTGAAAACATAACCGTCTTGGCGGAAGTAAAAATGTAGAACAAGTAGGACTAGCAAAGAAAATCGGTAAAATAGGAGGGAAAGGTGGACGTGGTTGTCCCAGTAAAGAAGAATGAGATAAAAGGTGTCATTTATGGTGTTTGAGCTGATATGTCTAAGAGAGAAATCAAGGAAAATATAAGAGGAAGTAAAGTAACTGATGTGAAGCGATTCAAAGCCAGAGAGGTGGAAAAAAATACCGCTGTGCTGCTTAGTTTTGAAAGAGATGCACTCCCAGCCGGGGTATTTATAGGATGTCTATCTTTTCGAACCGTAGACCACTCTTACGGAGCTTTAAATGCCAGAGATATGGGCATGTGGCAGCAGCATGCAGGGGAAACAGACAATGTGCTAAGTATGGAGAGGATTATGACATTCAGGAATGTAAGGAAACAACTCATAAGTGTTGTAACTGTGGGGGAAGCCATTTGGCTTCCTTTAAAGAATGTGGTCACTTTGTTGAAGCAAAGCATGTCCAGGAGGTCAGAGATCAACATAAAATCTCCTATGCAGCAGTGTTAAAGAGAGTGGAAGGGGTACAGTCAATGTTTGCAGTATACCTGTGGGCAGGTCCTTGGTCTCCTAGCATCCATCACCTGTTATGACTAATCAAACTGTAATCAAAAAGGAGTCCCTTCTGGCATTTATTATTGATGTGATTTCTGGTGCTCGCGAAAAGAAGTCAATGACAGATATCATCCAGTTTGTGTCTGAGGTAGCAGCGAGGTTCTTGAGTATTAAGGAGTATTCTCCTCAATCACTGCGTTAGTTTATGAAGGCAAATATTATCAAGTCAGGAATCAAGAAGTCCCTCTGAAATGGGGGAAGAGCAAGGGGAAGATATGGAGGAAACTGAGTTCTTAGAGGATGTTGATGATGTTTAGGACTTTTATGGTGGTTTGCATCCTCCAGTGGAATGCAAGGAGTCTGATTGCCAATGGACAAGAATGTAAGATTTTAGTCTGGGACTTAGAGATTAAACCTGACTTTTTATGTATTTAAGAGTCCTGGTTAAAACCCTGCCTTGATTTTGTAATCCCAGGGTATACATGCCTGTGCAAAGATAGATCTGACAGAACAGGTGGTGGGTGTGCAACCTTTGTCAAATCAGGGATTCGTTATAATATTTGGGAGGATGACTCAACTCTTGAATGTTTAATAGTAGAAAAATTGAGTTCTCAGGGAAACATAAATTTAGTCAATATTATAATCCTTTTAAACCTTTAGTCTTGGCTGATCTTGAGGAAATAAGTAAAATTGAGTCCCCCTGTTATCTGGATAGATGATTTTAATGCCCACAATCCCCTCTGGTGAAGTCAGGCACAAATGGCATCATCATTGAGGATTTCTTAGACAACAATAATTTAGTAATTATGAATGATATTATACCAACTTGATTTGAAATGAACTGTTAAAATATCCTGTCTTCATTTATCATTTGCTTCTCCAACTTTACCTAGAGTAAGGGAGTGGAATGTCTTGAATAAGAAGTTAATGGGCAGTGATAATTTTCCAATAAGTAATTTTGGAAGATCCTTAATTCTGGATCCTGGGAGCCAAGTTAAAAGATTTGATTTTGTTAGAGCTAAATGGTATGAATTTCAGGCTGGTATAGAGGAAAGCTTGGGTGGAATCAATGGTGCTGGATCTATTAATAAGCATTATGAGTCCTTAACTAAAATGATTCTGAAGGTGGCTTTAAAGACTTTCCCTTGTAGATGGGCCCCCAAGGAACATGTAAGTCTTCCCTGGTGGAATAGCAACTGTGATGAGGCAAATAGAAAGAGAGCAAGCATTTAAGATTTTAGGTAGAAATCCTTCTCAGGAAAATGATATTTATTTTAAGCAGTGTAGGGCAGTGGCAATTAAGATGATGTAGGTCCCCTCTGTAACACTTTGGGGCCAGATACTCCAGTCAGAGAGGTTTGGTCAAGAATTCACAAAATGTCAGTAAAAGTGTTTAGATCAAAAATGCCAGTCTTGTTTTTTTTACTGTTGAGGCAGTTTAAAAACAAAGAAAAAGCAAGAATGTGTTAAAGTTTTTCAGGAGGTTCATTAATCTGAACGTCTTGGAGATGAGGGTTTAGGATGAGTGAGGAGATCATGAAGATGGAAGGATGGAAATTGAATTTTGTCAGTGAAGAAAACAAGTCTTATAATCTATTCTCTCTCAAAGAGCTCAGGGATGCAGTAAAGGCAGGGGCAAATAGCACCCTGGGCCAAGACCAGATCAGTTATGAAATGCTCCAACACCTAGATGATATTGCTTTGGAAGAAATCCTAGCTCTTTTTAATAATACTTGGAAAGAAGGTAAATTACCAATATAGTGGAAACATGCTGTTGTGATTCCAATTTTGAAAACAGGAAAGAATCCATCATGTCCTTCTTACTGGCCCATAACATTAACATCTGTCCTGTGTAAAATTATGGAAAGAATGGTCACAAAGAGACTCGTTTATATCCTTTAAACTAATGTTTATTTTGGTGAATTATCAAAGTGGGTTCAGAGTAGGAAGAATTACTTTGGATTCAATTGCAATCCTGGATCAAGAAATAAGGAAGCGATTATCAATAAAGACAGTGTAATTGTTATATTTCTAGATATTGAGAAAGCATATGACTCTATGTAGAGGGAGGGTCTGCCAATGTAACTCCATGATGCTGGAATTAGAGGCAGAATGTTTTATTGGATTGAAGATTTTCTCAACAACACATCCATTCAAGTCAGAGTCAGAGGAGATTTATCTGAGACTGTTAATATTGAAAATGGTACACCCTAAGGGTCAGTCATCAGTCCTGTCCTGTTCAATATAGTGATTTATGATACTTTCCTAAAAATCCCTCAAAACTGAGGGAAATCTCTCTTTGCTGATGGTGCCATTTGGAAGAGAGGGAGAAATGTTGACTATCTATTCCAAATATTCATTCGATTTTGTCAAGCCTCTCAGCTCACATTTGCTGTGGTGTTTTCTTTTGTGGGGTGAGTTTATTGAAGGATGCTGGCAAGCAGGTGAACTGACAGAGCACAGGTCTGTGTCAGTGAGTTGACCCAGACTAAAGGTGAATCCCATTTGTACGAAGGGTTAGCATGACAACATGCTCCTGAGAAACGAGACGCCACTTGTTTCCTGCTACGTCATCACCCAGAGCAGCTTGCTGGCTGTGTCGTAGGCAGATGTGACAATAGCTACAGCTGCGAGAGCTAGCCCGTTATAAAGAGAAATTTTAAAATACGACCAACAATTCAAGGCATGATTAATATTTACTTAATGATTTCATAATTACCTGTAATTATGTGCTTCCTTCAGCCTCCGCTTTGCCTTCTTGTCAACGGGCGCAGTATATTATGGGAAATCCCCATACCCCTTCCTTTTGAGTGAGGTCCTGGTCTGTCTTCGTTTCAAGGGCTGTGTAGCCCGTTGTCTTAGCCCTTCCCCTTACGCTTACGGAGAATTGGGACAACCCTTCACTAGATATGAACACGCAAAACAAAGTGGTAATACAAGGGCTAAGGTGTAGAATTAGGCAGACCCTAAATAGGAGAAGGTAGGTACAATAGAAACTTAATAATTACAACAACAACAGGTAAACCCAAATTTAAATAAAAGACCATGAGTTAACAGAACTATGTGTGTGTTAGCAAGCAACTCTGGAAACGCCATCATGAGTTCAAAATGAGAAACTAGGTAAACAAATGGGAAGAGGAGCACTGAGAGTACTCTGACCAGACGTGGTAAAACAATAGCAGACAAAAGACAGGCTACTTACATACAAACGTCAGGACTTTGCAAGTATGCATACAAAGTTCCTTGGGGGTTGTAGTTACCAGGCATCAGACAGTTTGCATTCCAAGGTACTTGATTTACATGTAACACCATTTGTCATCCAAGGCACTTACTTTACATTGAAGACAGTTGATTAACATTTTCTCTTGAATGAGAGAAACTCATAAGAGAAAGACATGTGAGAGATGTTTCACGAGAGCAAGAGAGAAACAAACATGACACTGAACCAACAGAAAACAAACATTCCTGGGTATTTTTTAAAACAGACACAAAAAAGACATAATAAAAAACAAGAAACAATACTGTCACAAACACCAACTGGGTTGCAATCACGTCCTGGACAGTGCTGTAGAAGGACAGTTAATACGGCACACCCCAAGGGTCAGTCATCAGTCCTGTCATTTTCAATACAGTGACAAATGATATTTTCCAAAAAAATCCCTCAAAACTTTGGGAAATCCCTGTTTACAGATCATGTTACCATTTGGAAGAGAGGGAGAAATCTTGACTATCTTTTCTTCCAACTTCAAACTGCAATATCTCAGATTGTTCAGTGGGCAAATAAGTGGGATTTTAGGATTTCTTCTCAAAGTAAAGTTATGATTTTAGGATTTACAGCCTTCTGCTAAAAGTCAGAGGTTGAGGATGAGATCCATGCAGAAGGATGGATTGATTTTCACCAAATTGAGACTGGACACTGTGGTCTTCCAGGGTGTCTAAAATTAGTTGGGAAGCATCCAGATGGGCTGTGTGAGTGTGGCCGTCTAGAAACAGTGCGTCATGTTGTGTAGTCATGCAACAAATACAAAAGAGAAAGACAACAGATGTACAAAGAGCTCTCTGTTCAGGGACTGTTCATCTGGACTTTATGTGAAACTTTATGTGCTGCCTGTGGAGGGCAGCATTACGTTTCCTTGCATACAGTCTGCCAGAAACCGATTAGAAGAAGAAGAGTGGCATTTGGAGCATAGTTGCCAGATATCCTTATTGTAAGTCACCTGGGGCTTATTTTCCTTCTTTTATTGTTTTAGGAAAAGTTGTGTTTAAATATTGGCAGATGTGGGTTGTATTTTGGGCTTGTTAGAAAGGTGCAGTTGCTCATTGTTATGCTCCCAAATGAGAGAAAATGTCTTGTTAGTCAAAAATTGAAATGTAATGTAGATGAAAATTAAAACATGTTTTATGTAGACTTCTCTTTAAAAACAGCAAAATAAGTAATTTATGGCATTGGAAAAAACAGCTGGATGTTGTTTGTTATGGACTAGTTTTAATTGACCTGGTTGCTTACTTCACCAGAAAAATCTGGCAACACTTGTTTGCAGCAGAGGAGCACATTCTTGCATGGAAAACAAACTATTAGCACCATTTTTGAGGCCTCAGCTCATTGAACTGGTGACCACACCTACCCTGACCACACCTGGTAAAACAATAGCAGACAAAAGACGGACTATTTACATTTTCTTTTGCAAGCATGCATACAAAGTTCATGGGGGCTGTAAGCATGCATCAGACAATTTGCATTCCAAGACACTTAATTTACATTGGAGACAGGTTACATAAGACACTTGATCAACATTTTCTCTATAAATACTTTTCACAGCAACAGCAAAGAGCGAATCAGTGCAGCTGTGGAACGCCATTCACTGCAGCAGGTCGACTAGAGCAGACGCTTGTCCTCCACCAGAGCTCAGACTCTGCTTCTATCAGCACCAAAAGGAACTTTCTGACACTGAGAGGAGACATGGATCATCCAGGACACCGAGTGGACCCAGAGAAATTCTGCTGCTCCATCTGTCTGGATCTACTGAAGGATCCAGTGACTACATCCTGTGGACACAGCTACTGTAGAAGCTGTATCAAAGACCACTGGGATACAGAAGATCAGAGGAGAGTCTACAGCTGCCCTCAGTGTAGAGAGACCTTCAGGCCGAGGCCTGTCCTGAAGAAAAACACCATGTTAGCAGATTTAGTGGAGGAGGTGAAGAAGACTGGACTCCAAGCTGCTCCTGCTGATCACTGCTATGCTGGAGCTGAAGTTGTGGCCTGTGATGTCTGCACTGGGAGGAAACTCAAAGCCCAGAAGTCCTGTCTGCAGTGTCTGGCCTCTTTCTGTGAGGAACACCTTCAGCCTCATTTTCATGCTCCTCCATTAAAGAAACACAAGCTAGAGGAGCCGTCCATGAAGCTCCAGGAGAACATCTGCTCTGTTCATGATGAGGTGATGAAGATGTTCTGCCGCACTGATCAGCAGTCTATCTGTTATCTCTGCTCTGTGGACCAACACAAAGGTCATGACACGGTCTCAGCTGCAGCAGAGAGGACAGAGAGGCAGAGAGAGCTCCAGGAGAGTCGACAAAACATCCAGCAGAGGATCCAGCACAGAGAGAGAGACGTGAAGCTGCTCCAGCAGGAGGTGGAGGCCATCAACGGCTCTGCTGATGAAGCAGTGAAGAACAGCAAGAAGATCCTCACTGAGCTGATCCGTCTGGTGAAGCAAAGACGCTCTGATGTGAAGCAGCAGGTCAGATCCCAGCAGCAAACTGAAGTGAGTCGAGTCAGGGAGCTTCAGGAGAAGCTGGAGCAGGAGATCACTGAGCTGAAGAGGAAGGACAAGGAGCTGGAGAAGCTCTCACACACACAGGACCACAACCAGTTTCTACAGGACTACCCCTCAGTGTCACAACTCAGAGAACCTACAGACTCATCCAGGATCCCTGAACGTCCTCTGAGGACCTTTGAGGGTGTGACAGCAGGCTGTGTCAGAGCTCAGAGATAAACTTCAGGACGTTCTGAGAGGAACATGGACAAACATCTCAGAGACAGTGACTCAAGTGGATGTTTTACTGTCAGAGTCAGAGCCCAGGACCAGAGATGAGTTCTTCAGATATTCACGAGACATCACACTGGATCCAAACACAGCACACAGACGACTGTTATTATCTGATGGGAACAGAAAAGTAACACTAATGCCTGAAGATCAGTCTTATTCTTGTCACCCAGACAGATTCACTAAATACCGTCAGGTCCTGAGTAAAGAGATTCTGACTGGACGTTGTTACTGGGAGGTGGAGATGAGTGGAGCAGTTCGTGTAGCAGTCTCATACAAGACTATCAGCAAAGGACAGTTATTTGGAGGTAATGACAAGTCTTGGGTGTTAGAATATTTCACAGACAAATATATCTTGGGTTACAATCACACCGACACTTCTGTCTCAGCTCCTTGGTCCTCCAGAGTAGGAGTGTACCTGGATCACAGTGCTGGTATTCTGTCCTTCTACAGCGTCTCTGAAACCATGACTCTGCTCCACAGAGTCCAGACCACCTTCACTGAGCCTCTACATGCTGGACTCTGGGTTTATGATTATGGATCTTCTGCTGAGTTGTGTAAACCAAAATAGACAGAAGTCACCTATCTTAGGGACAGCGGGTTAACTTCTGTGATTTCATTCTTCTTTGTTTTTATTCATGTTTGATGCTCAGAGGCGATTGTTGTCAACTGTCATCAAACATTGTGGGCGGGACTTTGAGGTCCTCTCAAATGTTTTCGAATATCAGATCACAACAGAATGATTTGATGTAAAACTGTTGATTTAAATTGTCAGAGGGGCTTGCCCTTAGTGATATTATATCCTGTTATTTCTACTGATGAAATAAAACTGATCGTATTTGGATTCCTTGGCCATCATGTGTCGTTTTAGTATATTTATCAGCACGTTATGATTTTAAGCGTCTGTTCTCCCTTCAGAGTATTGACTTGATCTGACCAATCACCACAAAGTTGACAGGTAGACCGATCAGAGCAGACTGGGCCCACGTGGGGGAGGGGGCCTTAAAGTGTCAGGAGCTCCAACAGAGACAGAGAGAGAATACAGCTGGATCAGGGCTGCTCAGTCTGTGAACACTAAAAGGTTTTATAAGTCAGTCATCATTGATTGTGACTGTACTCTAACAGTCATCAAAAACATGAACTTGAGTTCAGACAAAATATGAGCTCTTTAATATGCTGTGAATCACTGAGATTATTTGATTATTAGGATGTTAGGATTCTGTCACACTTCACTGAGGTTTCATTTCAACTGTTTATCATGTATGAGGAATAATACCCTTAGGCTGCTGAATAGAGATTTGTCATTAATTATTTTATAGTTTAAATTACTTTTATTTGACAGTTTTGAGAAAATAAAAAGAACAGAAATAAAAACACGTCTGCAGAAATGCCAGTGAGCTAACCTAATGCTAGGTGCTGCTCATGTTGTAGCCCTTAAAGTGTTCAGCTAAAACTTCGGTCTTCTGTTGTCTCTGTCAACATCTGTGTTTTTGCCAGAATGTTGACAGTTCAACATTGGCTGCAGCTGCACAAAGCCTCATCAATGTGCTTACACAGAATCTCGATCAGAACCTCAGTCAGGGACAGCAAGAGCCACAGACAAGGCAGGAACAAGGACCAGCCTCTGTAGATCAGGAGATGGCCAGCTCATGCTAACATAATGCCCACCTACTGCATGGACACATTAAAAACGTCTTTCTGGATGACCCTACGTCTCAAAAGTGACACAGTATTATGCAATTTAGCCTAATTTCCACTGCAGCTTATCTGTAGAGAGCATTTCTTACCTGTGTGCCTACACGTGCAGGTTGCCCCGGTGAAGAGGACGCCGTTGTATTAATTGATGCCACGATGCTGCGCTGCGTTCATGGTCTTGTGTTGATTTGGGACACTTCGTTTCTTTAGTTATAGGTGTTAAACTCAACAATCTGGCATATGTTCCAGTTTTTATTTATCAAAAATGACCAAGAGTTGTCTAGAATTACTTTTAAAAGGTATATCTGTCCTTAGCATCACTTTACTAACAGCTATCAAGAAAATAAAGTGTCGAGAAAGTGTTGAGACATAATCTATCAAAGCGCCCACATTTCCTGAAGGCAACATCGTTTGAGGATGCTTTGCTAGGGTGTCACTCACAGTCCCACACCCCTCTCAGTCGAGGCGACGTCCCCCACGCCAGAACACGACCAAAAGTTTGAAACTGAAAAAAAAAAAGATCTGAAGGTGAAAAAAAGAAATCTGAAACCAAAACGTTAAGATTTAAACCCGAAAATATTATTTCTGCAACTGAAAAAATGACACATCACATGATCAAAAACTTTTTAGGGTAAAAAATGAAAATACATAATTTGATCAAAATAGTTACAGAGCTGAATTAAAAGTGTGTTTAAACTGAAAAAAGTTATCTTACACTTATTTTTATTTCAATGATATTTTTTTTATTTTTTCAAAGATTTCAGAACAAACCTTAAACTTTCAGTTTCAAAATTTATTCTTTCAATCTTTTCTTTTTTTCAAATTACAATACTTTTGGCCTGGATTTAGCTCCATAAAATAATAATTCATTTTCTTAGATATGAAACCATTGGAAGGAAGGTTTTTTTTGTTTGTTTTATTACGATGGTATCATGTTTTCTGATGGAAAAAAAATTACAACATGTAGACAAGATTTTTTGTCTACTGCAGCCCATGACCTTGTGAAGTCAAGTCAATAGTCCTTTTTGGGTAGGAACCTTCCTAACTGAAGAAATGACCCGGAAGCATTTCAGCATCAGCCACGACAAGAGCTGTTCGAATTCTCCAAAAGGTAAGGAAAGGAGGGTCGTTGCTTCCTTTACTATCTGCTTTAGCTTAGGAAACACTGGACCATCCTTTACGAACGGAAAAGGAGAAAAGAACGCCCCATAATGCCTTGCAGCGGGTGACGTATATAAAAATAGCACCCACCAAACATTTACAGAGACTTACGAAGGAGAAAGGCCAGTTTTGTGGGACTGTGAAGATATGTATATAATACTGTGTAAATGTTTTTGGAAGGTTTTCTCCATAACTGCGTACAATGTGGATGAATATTAAACATACAATTGTGGTACTTGTTTCCTATATTTATATTATATATTAATGACCACATTTACATCTTTCTTAATTTATGAAGTAAATTATGCCCATAATGAAGACAGAACAATGGGGTCTCTCATAATGTTTATTAAAAAATAGCCAGTAAAAGGACAAACGAGGCATTCTACAATACTTCAAATATAATGATAAATTTAAACAATGTTCACAATGATATATGTGAATGAAACAGACAGAACAGTGCTTCTGAAACATTCTGGTGTATTATCAGACTTCAGGTTTTCAGTGCCCTGTCAAAGATGTCCACATTTATAGATGCTCTCACCAAACCCCACAGCTGAGAGCAGAAAACACACACTGCATGACCAAAGGACAAAACACCTGTCACAGGTAAATCCTCTGATCATGGATTGTTAATGTTGATAGGTGACGCCGATACAAAACAAGGCTGTGTAGTAAAGCAGATGACAAAGACACTTGTTGTAATTCATTTTAAGAGCACTGTAGTTCATCATGGCTTTCCTACGTCACAAGAAATCGTAGTCAAGTAAATACGACCCGAAAGTGAAAGTGCAGTCAAATTCCTCTTTTACCGCAGTTCTCCTTTCCTTTCCTCTTATTCCCTCCTTTTCTTTGACCTTTGGATAAGGGAAAGTGGATAGGAAAGGACTTAGGAAGGACATTTCGCTACCCTTCCCCTCGGCCCTACGGAGAGTTGGGACACCCCTTCACTAGATATGAACGTGCAAAACAAAGTGGTAAGGGGTAAGACAAAGGGTTAGGGGTTGAATTGCAGTTGGACGGACCCTAAGTAGGAGAAAGAAAGTACATTACAAACTTAATAATTACAACAATAACAGAAAAACCCAAATTTAAAAAGAGACCCTGATGCCTAACAGAACTATGTGTGTGTTAGCAAGCAACTCTGGAAACGCCATCATGAGTTCAAAATGAGAAACTAGGTAAACAAATGGGAAGAGGAGCACTGAGAGTACTCTGACCAGACGTGGTAAAACAATAGCAGACAAAAGACAGGCTACTTACATACAAACGTCAGGACTTTGCAAGTATGCATACAAAGTTCCTTGGGGGTTGTAGTTACCAGGCATCAGACAGTTTGCATTCCAAGGTACTTGATTTACATGTAACACCATTTGTCATCCAAGGCACTTACTTTACATTGAAGACAGTTGATTAACATTTTCTCTTGAATGAGAGAAACTCATAAGAGAAAGACATGTGAGAGATGTTTCACGAGAGCAAGAGAGAAACAAACATGACACTGAACCAACAGAAAACAAACATTCCTGGGTATTTTTTAAAACAGACACAAAAAAGACATAATAAAAAACAAGACACAATACTGTCACAAACACCAACTGGGTTGCAATCACGTCCTGGACAGTGCTGTAGAAGGACAGTTAATATTGAAAACGGCACACCCCAAGGGTCAGTCATCAGTCCTGTCATTTTCAATACAGAGACAAATGACATTTTCCAAAAAAAATCCCTCAAAACTTTGGGAAATTCCTGTTTACAGATCATGTTACCATTTGGAAGAGAGGGAGAAATCTTGACTATCTTTTCTTCCAACTTCAAACTGCAATATCTCAGATTGTTCAGTGGGCAAATAAGTGAGGTGTTAGGATTTCTTCTCAAAGAAAAGTTATGATTTTAGGATTTACAGCCTTCTGCTAACAGTAAGAGGCTGAGGATGAGATCCATGCAGAAGGATGGATTGATTTTAACCAGATTGAGACTGGACACTGTGGTCTTGCAGGGTGTCTAAAATTAGTTGGGAAGCATCCAGATGGGCTGTGTGAGTGTGGCCGTCTTGTTGTGTAGTCATGCAACGAATATAAGAGAGAAAGACAACAGATGTACAAAGAGCTATTTGTTCAGGGACTGTTCATCTGGACTTTATGTGAAAATATAAAACAACTGACTAATTCTGCCTGTGGAGGGCAGCATTACGTTTCCTTGCATACAGTCTGCCAGAAACCGATTAGAAGACGAAGAGTGGCATTTGGAGCATAGTTGCCAGACATGCTTATTGTAAGTCACTTGGGGTTTCTTTCCTTTTTAGGGGGGGAACAGTTGTGTGTAAATATTGGCAGTTGTGGGTTGAGCTTTTTTGGGCTTGTCAGAAAAGTGCAGTTACTCATTGTTATGCTCCTAATCCCAGGAGGGATCTGATGCTCCTCTACAATCAATATGAACTCATCTCAGAAGTTACAGAAACTATATTAAACACAAATGTAAACTGAATGGAGAAAAGAGAGCAAATGATATTTCCTCCAAAAACAATCCTTATAGCCAAGAATTAAATTTATTTCTAGTGTACCTAATATTGTTTTTACCATAATAATGCTGTAGAGGATCAACATAAAACTTAGCGTGACTGTCTGTTTAGTTGCAAAAATCAAGGTTAGACAGACTGTTTTGTTACAACAGTTATAAATAACACTAGTCCCTTCATTCACTTCTGTATAAAGAAAAGGATGTTCCACCTCCAAACAAAAGGATGTTGAAGAAGTAAATAAAGAACCAAATAAGACAAATGTCTTATTTGTCTAAAATTAAAATGTAATGTAGATTGTTTAAATTGACCTGGTTGCTTATTTCACCAGAAAAATCTGGCAACACTTGTTTGCAGCAGAGGAGCACATTCTTGCATGGAAAACAAACTATTAGCACCATTTTTGAGGCATCAGCTCATTGAACTGGTGACCACACCTACCCTGACCACACCTGGTAAAACAATAGCAGACAAAAGACAGACTATTTACATTTTCTTTTGCAAGCATGCATACAAAGTTCATGGGGGCTGTAAGCATGCATCAGACAATTTGCATTCCAAGACACTTAATTTACATTGGAGACAGGTTACATAAGACACTTGATTAACATTTTCTCTATAAATACTTTTCACAGCAACAGCAAAGAGTGAATCAGTGCAGCTGAGGAACGCCATTCACTGCAGCAAGTCAACGAGAGCAGACGCTTGTCCTCCACCAGAGCTCAGACTCTGCTTCTATCAGCACCAAAAGGAACTTTCTGACACTGAGAGGAGACATGGATCATCCAGGACACCGAGTGGACCCAGAGAAATTCTACTGCTCCATCTGTCTGGATCTACTGAAGGATCCAGTGACTACATCCTGTGGACACAGCTACTGTAGGAGATGTATCAAAAACCACTGGGATACAGAAGGTCAGAGGAGGGTCTACAGCTGCCCTCAGTGTAGAGAGACCTTCAGGCCGAGGCCTGTCCTGAAGAAAAACACCATGTTAGCAAATTTAGTGGAGAACATGAAGAAGACTGCTCCTGCTGATCACTGCTATGCTGGAGCTGAAGATGTGTCCTGTGATGTCTGCTCTGGGAGGAAACTCAAAGCCCAGAAGTCCTGTCTGCAGTGTCTGGCCTCTTTCTGTGAGGAACACCTTCAGACTCATTTCTCACCTGCCTATGAGAAACACAAGCTGGAGGAGCCGTCCAAGAAGCTCCAGGAGAACATCTGCTCTGTTCATGATGAAGTGAAGAAGATGTTCTGCCGCACTGATCAGCAGTCTATCTGTCACATCTGTGTGATGGACCAACACAAAGGTCATGACACGGTCTCAGCTGCAGCAGAGAGGACAGAGAGGCAGAGAGAGCTCCTGGGGATTCGAGAAAACATCCAGCAGAGAATCCAGGACAGAGAGAGAGACGTGATGGACTATACAGCAGGAGGTGGAGGACATCAACGACTCTGCTGATGAAGCAGTGGAGAACAGTAAGAAGATCTTCACTGAGCTGATCCGTCTGGTGAAGCAAAGACGCTCTGATGTGAAGCAGCAGGTCAGATCCCAGCAGGAAGCTGAAGTGAGTCGAGTCAGGGAGCTTCAGGAGAAGCTGGAGCAGGAGATCACTGAGCTGAAGAGGAGGGACAAGGAGCTGGAGAAGCTCTCACACACACAGGACCACAACCAGTTTCTACAGGACTACCCCTCAGTGTCACAACTCAGAGAACCTACAGACTCATCCAGGATCCCCAAACGTCCTCTGAGGACCTTTGAGGGTGTGACAGCAGCTGTGTCAGAGCTCAGAGATAAACTTCAGGACGTTCTGAGAGAAACATGGACAAACATCTCAGAGACAGTGACTCAAGTGGATATCTTACCGTCAGAGTCAGAGTCCAGGACCAGAGCTGATTTCCTCAGATATTCACGAGACATCACACTGGATCCAAACACAGCAAACAGACGACTGTTATTATCTGATGGGAACAGAAAGGTAACATTTATGAGTGAAGATCAGCCTTATTCTGATCACCCAGACAGATTCACTAAATACTGTCAGGTCCTGAGTAAAGAGAGTCTGACTGGATGTTGTTACTGGGAGGTGGAGCTGAGTGGAAGAGTTGGTGTAGCAGTCTCATACAAGACTATCGGGAGAGGAGTTAAGTTTGGAGATGATAAGTCTTGGGCTTTAGAATATGGCATAGGCCGTTATATGTTGAGTTACAAGGATTGCGATTCTTGTCTCACTTCGCCTTATTCCTCCAGAATAGGAGTGTACCTGGATCACAGTGCTGGTATTCTGTCCTTCTACAGCGTCTCTGAAACCATGACTCTTCTCTACAGAGTCCAGACCACCTTCACTCAGCCTCTACATGCTGGACTCTGGGTTTATGATTATGGATCTTCTGCTGAGTTGTGTAAACTAAAATAGACAGAAGTCATTTATTTCAGGGACAGCGGGTTAACTTCTGTGATTTCATTCTTCTTTATTTTTATTCACGTTTGATGCTCAGAGCCGATTGTTGTCACCTGTCAATCAAACTGAGTGGGTGGGACTTTTATGTCCTCTCATTTTTTCTCAAATATCAACAGAATAATTTGATGTAAATATGTTGATTTAAATTGTCAGAGGGGCTTGCCCTTAGTGATATTATATCCTGTTATTTCTACTGATGAAATAAACTGATCGTATTTGGATTCCTTCGCCATCATGTGTCTTTTTAGTATATTTATCAGCACATGTTATGATTTTAAGCGTCTGTTCTCCCTTCAGAGTATTGACTTGATCTGACCAATCACCACAAAGTTGACAGGTAGACCGATCAGAGCAGACTGGGCCCACGTGGGGGAGGCGGCCTTAAAGTGTCAGGAGCTCTAACAGAGACAGAGAGAGAATACAGCTGGATCAGGGCTGCTCAGTCTGTGAACACTAGAAGGTTTTATAAGTCAGTCATCATTGATTGTGACTGTACTCTAACAGTCATCAAAAACATGAACCTGAGTTCAGACAAAATATGAGCTCTTTAATATGCTGTGAATCACTGAGATTATTTGATAATTAGGATGTTAGGATTCTGACACACTTCACTGAGGTTTCATTTCAACTTTTTATCATGTATGAGGAATAATACCCTTAGGCTGCTGATTAGAGATTTGTCATTAATTATTTTATAGTTTAAATTACTTTTATTTGACAGTTTTGAGAAAATAAACAGAACAGAAATAAAAAACCATGTCTGCAGAAATGCCAATAAGCTTTGATATTACATGTACAGTTCCAGTAAAGTTAGGACAGTATGTAAAGTGAAAATAAAAACAGAAAACAGTGACTTACAAACACAGTGTATGCCGTTATACACACTGCAAAGAGTAGATACATGTAATGTTCTGTTTTTTTTCAGCTGAAGTTACGCAAACATGACGGAGGACGTGGCAGAATAGCCGACTAACTGCCAAATTAACGACATCATTAAAAATCATGAATTTGCTCGTCATTAATTGTTTCTTAGAATAAGGTCAATCCATCAATCAATCAATCTTTATTTGTATAGCGCCAATTCATAACAAGTGTTATCTCAAGACACTTTACAATAGAGCACAAAGCTCTTCATATTATGGATACACATATATGCATAGATACATATATACATATAAAAATACACATATACATATATATACAAATATATACATCATGACGGCAAGAAAAAACCTTCTGTTAAGCAGCAGGAAATCTTGAATGTGGACCCCAGTCTCATGATGAACTGCAAATTCACACCATGCTGTGTTGGGTGTGTGGGCAAAGGGAGGGAGGTAAGTGGAGACAAGTGGACTAAAGTAAGAACTAAAGCTAGTGACAGATCAATGGACCAATAGACCTGTCGCCGTCAAATTTGTTTCTGCTGCAAACAAATTTATTAGAGGAGGGTCCTCATGTCTGTGTGGTTGTGGTGAAAAATTTATAGAAGTATAATCAATAAAAGTCTTACTGGAAGTAAGAATTTATGGTAGTGACGAACTCATGGGTGCCCAGACCACAAGTGCATCCCTACCATGTTTGTCTCCGTTAAGTCTAAATGTATTAATGGTAGACCTCTTGAGATGTGACACCTCATTTTCAAGAGGGATCTCATGTCCATGTGGAGCTAGAGATAGTTACTATAGATGTATCAACCATGGATAGAAAGATCATGCTAATATCTACATTAACAGCTATAATGATTATGAACTGAAATGAGATGGCCAAATATGTGTTATGTCTGTAATTGTAGTTATTGAGGCTTCGTGACTCCACAGCAGCAGGCAGTCTCCACCAAGGATCCCAGACCACCTAAAAGACAAGAGCCAGAGAGACGAGTACAGGAGCAAACAGAAAGGGGCAGAGGCAGATATGGAGACCGAGTGAAGGTGAAATGTAACACATTTTTTGAAATAAATCTTCATTAATTCTTTACAGAAGTTAGACCATATTATTTCCTGTGGCCATTAATGACACTTGTTGCCAGGTCTAATATTACTCACACTACAGACTGCAGAAAAAAAGGCTTTTCAAATTCAAGCTGTGCAAAAATATCCATCTATACTGTCCCCTGCTTTCCTAATAATTAATTTTCTTAGATTTGAAACTGAAAGGATTTTTTTTATTGCGATGGTATCACGTTTTCTGATGGAAAAAAGTATACAACATGTAAAGAAGGTTTTTTGTTTTTATTTCTGATTGTTGGAGCCTGGGATATGCTAATAATTAGCAGCAAACACTGATTTTTATGCATTATAATTTTCTGCTCAGTGAATAACTCACACTCACACTACTAAGAACAGCAGTGTTTTTTCATAATATAAAAGAAAGACATATATACATATATTTCTATAATTTCCACGACATTGATTTTTTTTAAAAACCAATATCAGTCTAAATCAAACACATAATATTCATGAGTTTTTAGAGATGTTAACCCTTTAAATGTCAGGTTTATGCCATGATGCCTCCATGTTTTCAGATTAAAAAAAGATTATTGTCATTTACTTGCTTTTTTACTCATATGCTTAAAAAGACACCATGTGATGGAAAAACCTAAAGATGATCAATGTAATTCAAAAGCCCTGAAATATAATAAAATGAATGTATTATGCTGTGGTTGAAGTCTTACTGGGATTCAGTTTCACATTTGGGCGCTGTCTGTAACACTTGTTTGCAAAAGACTGTATTTCAGACATACTTTAAGGGCTGAGCTGGAAATAAAAGGCAAATCAAAAATACACAATCTCGCTAAAACGTTTGTCACATGTATGAACGCAGCCAAAACTATCATCAACAAAAAGAAGAAGAATGTGTACAGTGACGAAACGACAGGTGGTGCTAATACACTCATAACGCTTGATTCCAATTTCCGGCAGTTTCCCCGAAGAAGAAACCCGGAAGTTACATCCGTGTGGTGTTTGGAGCAGAGGAGCACGTTCTCTCACGGAAAACAAGGTATCACCCTATTTCTGCGGCGTCAGCTCGATAAACTAGTGAGTTTTTGTTCTTTTGTTGTCCTTTTGTCGCCACTGACTGATGTCTGAAGAATCCGAGAGAGGTTGTGGTCGTTTTCTAAAGATGTTTGGCCTTCAGTCTGTGTTGTTTTGGAGCTGACGTTACGGTTTGGTCGCTGTTGTCGTAGCTACAGCAAACCTTCAAAACGGAGAAAACTGCGTTGTGTCTTTGTCTTTAAGGTCTTTCTGGATGGTGGACTCAGCATTTGTCAAGGGAAGGAGTCAAACCCAGTCCGTGTTCATTTAACGACCTCAACAAACAGACGCGTTCGGCCAAAGGTCGCTGGTTAACACGGTCACTATTTCATGCAGAACACCCACGCAGTTTGACGAGGAGCGTTGAGGAGATTTGAGTCATTTAACCCTTTCGCCATAGCTTGTAGGGCTACTGATCTGAAAAAAAAACTATTTAATATCCATTTATAACTTGTTAAATCTTAGTAGAGGGTTGTTTGCTTCGGCTGGCTCGGCTAATAAACAAACTGACCTACTTTTACACGAGTTACGCCTCCCCCCATTTAACTACTGTTAGGTAACTCTGATACGACTGTTCAGTGCAACTCAGCCCAACCATCTGAAAATATTTATTTCACGCAGCCACCATTTAGATGTGAAATCCGCCTACAGGACTAACATTGACACAAGTAAGAACCAGCCCTGAAATCCCGGAGAACCTTAAAGAAAAATGTTGTCCATAAAGAAATGGACAAAGCTAGGGGTGCCATACCCAGAGCTGGGCATTGTGAAGAACCTCACGATTCGATTCGATTTTTTTAGGTGGCGATTCGATTCAGTATTGATTCAATAAGAAGTAGAAATACACAAATAATTAGAGTACCTGTTGACAAGTTTTGAATTTTTATTTTGATGCCAATGTGAACGTATGTGGTCTGTCACCTCATATTTTTGAGCAAACATCTGAAAATACAATTTTGCACAGTAATAACTTATTTGTGCACATGGAGTACAAAATAAAAAACATAAACAGTTAACACTATAATAGTAAAAATCCACCTGGTCTGTGTTGCTCATTAATGTTTCAGGAAATGTTTCGATACATTTTTTTCACGAGAAATGAAAGTTGGCAATTCTTGAAAGTATTTGACATTATTATGTTATAAATGCTTGAAACAGTTAGCAGACAAGAATAAAAATGGATTTGAATTTTCAACAGGATTCTCTTTGTGAAAGTCACAATTCTGACTGCCTCTGAACCCTGTCAGTGGAAGGAGATGATAAGGGAATTGATTAGCAAAAAGACTCATGATATCAGTACTTTGATGGAGCTGTTAAAGATTCTCAACTGAAATTGGTTTTCGATTCCCATCCCTAAACATTTTGTCACATTGTGATCTAGGTCTGGCTTTAACATTTATTTAACTCCCTCCTCTTCCTCTCAGGTTGCTATGGCCGCCTACACCTGCATCAGCTGCCGAGTGGCCTTCGCGGATGGCGAGGTGCAGCGAGCTCACTACAAAACTGACTGGCATCGCTACAACCTGAAGCGTAAGGTCGCAGACATGCCTCCGGTCACTGCCGAAAACTTTCAGGAGCGCGTCTTGGCCCAGCGCGCGGCCACGGAGCAGCAGCTGAACGATGCAGTGGCCACCGAGGGCTGCGCCACCTGCAACAAAAAGTTCTCCAGTGCAAACGCCTACCAGAACCACCTGCAGTCCCACAAACACCAGCAGGCCGAGAAGCAGGCCCTGCTCGCCGCCCAGAGGAAAGTGGAGAAGATGAACGAGAAGAACCTGGAGAAAGGACTGGGCGATGAGAAGGTGGATCACGACGCGAGGAACGAGGCCCTGCAGCAAGCCCTGAAGGAGCAGCAGACGTCCAGCCTGGCAAAGCAGGCGAAGGTCCAGACGGCGCGAGGAGAAGGAGAGGGGAAGCAGGACAAACCGCCGAGGATGGTGTGGCTGGAGGAGCAAGCCAAGAGGAGAGAGAAAGACGAGGGAGCTGCTGCGGAGGAAGGTCAGGAGTAGGAGCGGGAATCAAGCACCAATTCCAGTCAAGAATTAATAACAAATAGCAAAAGGAATCAACGTCACGAAATGTGATATTTTCATAAATGTTATGAATTATTGTTTAAAGTTTCGTAAAGTTTTTCCTGTGTGTCAGGCTTTTATCTAAGTTTTATGTTGATTCTCTACAGAAGAATCAGAATCAGAATCAGAATGGCCTTTATTGTCATTATACAGAATGTACAGCGAGATTGGAGGGCTTCTCCTTTTCAGTGCAATAGATTGATAAGTTAAGAAGAAAGGTAATACAAAAATAGTATAAGTAAAAAAAGTATAAAGAAGAATTTAAATGTACAAAATATATACAAGATGAAATAAAATCGTACCTGACAACGCAATTGAAGCTCTATGTACAGTATGAGGTAGAGGATAAATGTTAAGAATAAAAACAGTCCAATTTCTAGTTCTCAGTATTTCTATTGTATATGGAAATGTATTGCACAGGACAGCTGAATATTTACTGAATACTTATAGTGCAAATGATGGTTAGTATTTACAGATGATTATATGTCAGCTTTATAATGGTGAAAACAGTAAGAGCTATATTAGAAATCAATTTAATTCTGACTGTAAGAATTTTTGTTTTTTGTGGAAACATTTTTCTCCTTTTGTAACAGTAAAATTTAAATTCGTTTCTCAATTCAGTATCACGTCGCAACACGGTTGGTAGCATCCTTGATTTTCTGTTACTGCTTCTTTAAACACACAGTATTTGCATTGCAAACAGAAAAAAAATAATTTTAAGGGTCTCAGCTTCCTAAAGTTGTTCATTTTCTCCTGAGAGAGCAGCAGCTTCTGCCAGATCATATGCCCAGCCCTATTTGATTCAACAAAATGCCCTAAAGCTGCGTCTGTTTGGAGCATTTCTCTGTCATGAAGTGCAGTTTTTAAAGGCATGTACAGTTTGACACCATTTAGAATAAAACATTTTCCCCCAAACTTGTAGATGATTGGGAGGACGTCGAAGAGGATGATGATGATGAGATGGAAGAAGAGGATGAAGAGGAGGTGATGGACCAAGAGGAAGGAGACTCGGCTGCGTCCTCTGACCCCCACCCCGCCGCTCTGCCGGGCTCCATCCCCGTCACCGACTGCCTGTTCTGCTCCCACCACTCCAGAACGCTCATGAAGAACGTCGCCCACATGACCAAGGTCCACAGCTTCTTCATCCCAGATGTGGAGTTCCTCGTAGATCTGAGGGGCCTCATCCGCTACCTGGGTGAGTTTATGGTGCCAGGTTTAAATCATCCATCTGTTTTCCAGGTCATCCATGACCTAGTCAAGGCCATACTTATACCAGTGTGATAGTTGCAGGGACTACCCTGTGTATTAATTTGTTAATCTCCCTGAAGTGGATATCAGAAACTGCAGTGATAATGGAATAGAGCCAAAGTGGAAGTTCAGTATGTATATAACTGTAGCTGAAGGTTCTTTAGGTTGTGATTCGATTCATTATCAATTCAGTAATAAGTAGAAATACACAAATAATTAGAGTCCTGTTGACAAGTTTTTAATTTTTATTTTGATGCTGATGTGAACATATGTTGTATGTCACTTCACATTTTTTTAGCAAACATCTGAAAATAAAAATCTGTCGTTTTTTTTGGCATTTGTTTGTCCCGGTGTCCAGGCAAAGTAAAATCATATAGATGTTTGTAAATTCTAACTAACTCGCAGAGTTCCTCTTCAAAAAGTTATGCCATTATTATTTCTCCCTTGTGTCTCACTAGAGCTACCTAATGGGTAGTAACAGCAACACTGCCAAACGGTTTCCAGTGGTACTGCTCCGTTTGACCCGTATCCCTAAGCTTTATGGAAACGCGCAGAAATATGGACAAAATGAACACAGAGCACGAACAGGAGGTTCAGTCCGAATCTGAAACGGTCTTGAGCATAAATGGGCCTGTAACAGTCTCTCCTGGCAGCACACTGTTCAAGCACCTGTGGACTCGTTCCTCCAGCTCTGACCATCTTGCTTTTGATTAGCTTTCTTCATGTTTTTCGCTGGAGTAAGAGTAACCTCTGCTTTTCATCAGTCCCTCACGAGTTTCTCACTCACTCCAAACTTTATTTCTGCTCGATTACCGCTGCATATTTTACTACCAGTAGTTTGTTAGAACAGGATTTTCATTTTGTTGGCATTTTGTTTATATCTAGCCTAGCCAAGAGCGCCCTCTTGCGGCTGTAGACGGTAATGTTTACTACTTGGTTCATGTCAGTAGGTATGAATGAACTTAAACTTGTTAACTTTTGTATGTTTTGATGTAAGTCGCACCTGACTGTAAGTTGCAGGACCAGCCAAATGATGAAAAAAGTGACTTATAGTCTGGAAAATGTGGTACTCAATGAAATGACACATTTATTGCTTATTTTTAATTTATGAATTAAAATTATTGACTGACTGAAAGGTATATTATTTTATTAGACAGGGAAAACTGTACATCAAAATGTCAATTAAAAGCAGTGCATTGAAAATTATATAATTTCTATCAGTTCCTTGAATGGATGGTGTTTTGTGTTTCAGGAGAGAAAGTCGGCGCAGGGAATGTTTGTTTGTGGTGTAACGAGAAAGGGCGTTCGTTTTACTCGGCTGAAGCAGTACAGAAGCACATGACAGACAAAAGCCACTGTAAGCTCTTCACAGAAGGAGACGCTGCACTGGAGTTTGCAGACTTTTACGACTTCAGGTAAAGAAAAGAATAGAAAAAAAGAGCCCATATTATATGCTCTCTAAAATGTTACATACAGCAGTTTTTCAGGCACATTCTGAACATACTTCAAAACTGAATAAAGACAAAACATGGGCTCTGTAACCTTTAATTTTAGTTTCTTTGTGAAGGGATCATGTTTAATTGATTGAATACATCTCCTTTTGCAGATTCATCCACACACTTGTCTTTAAATGTGTTTTTTAGGAGCAGCTATCCAGACAGAAAGGAGGGAGAGGATGAAGTTATGGACGACGAAGAGCTGCCTGATGATAAAACTCTGGAGTACGATGACGAGACGCTGGAGCTGACTCTTCCTTCAGGTAAATCTTGTTTAAAGGTCCCATATTTTGCTCCTTCTCTGCAGTTTAACGTGGATCCTTGATGTCTTCATAAAACGTTGGTAACATGCTTTGGTCCAAAAGGCCTGCTTCTGAATTGAGTCTATCTGCTTGAATGGACTCGGAAGTGAGGCAAGACACGAAAAGAAAAAAAAAAGTTGCCGTATCCCTTTAATAAAGTAAATTGAAGCTCACAGGCAAGAAAACAGCCAATTATAGCTCAATTCTCATGGATTCCGTCAAGGTTTCCGTTTTCTGCGTTTTTGTGGCTTATTTTGACACTTTTTGTTTGCACTAACTTTTGCCCTTCCCTGCCTTCTTCAAGGTCTTACAACACATAATACCTGCTCTGAGTTAACACCATAGCAATTTAAACCACTGTAATCACGCTTTTTCAGGAGCCAGGATCGGCCATCGCTCCCTCATGCGGTACTACAAGCAGCGTTTTGGAGCTCAGAGGGCCGTGACGCTGAGCCACAACAAGAACGCCGTGGGCAGAGTCCTCCGGCAGTACAGAGCTCTGGGCTGGGGCGGAGATGGAGGTAAGATTTCCACAATTATTACAGACATTTACAAGGGTAGTGAAGGTGCCTTGTTAGAGCCCAATATGAAATAATTGGTCAGAAATGTAACGAAAGTGTTGAGTTCAAAATGTAATTAAAAAATATATAACATTTTGGGTCATTGGTACATATTGGGCTCTCATATGCCTCACAGCAAGAAAGTTGCTGGCTCGATCCCCGTGTGGGTCAGGGCCTTTCTGAGTGGAGTTTGCATGTTCTCCCCATGCGGGCGTGGGTTCTCCCCGGGCACTGCAGCTTCTTCCCACAGACCCAAAACATGCTCCTGAGTTGATTGATGACTCCAAATCGTCCTTAGGTTTGAATGTGAGCGTGAGTGGTTGTCTGTTTCTCTATGTGGCCTTGTGATTGGCTGGTGACTGGTTCAAGGTGTACCCTACCTCTTGTCCAGTGCCAGAGTTCTTACCTCCGAGTTCTCCTCCCTTTCTCCTCTCAGGCTTCGCCTCCATCGCCCGGAAGCAGAAAGACATGCAGTACGTCCAGATGATGAAGTCCAAGTGGATGCTGAAGACGGGCATGAGCCACAACGCCACCAAGCAGAAACACTTCAGACCACAGGTCATATTCTGAACCAGGACTCAAGGGAACCAGTGCTTGGTGAAAGAGGAACCATCGGAAGGTTTGGTGCTGTTTTCCTGCCGTGGAGACTTCAAACAGCTGGAGACGTTTCCTGTGACGGTGGCAGGAAAACGAATCACTCATGTGGTTTGAATAAACCCTCATGTGGAGTCACTGACTGCAGTTCATTTGGGCTGAGATTAAAACAGCTGAATAACATCTTGTCCTCATATGGGATCAAACTCTGCGACATAATGTTGCCTTTCCTTCCATCTTCTGTAAAAGAAATCTAGGTGGCGGCTCCGCCATCACTCAAAACGTAGACAAGGTATGTATCGATGGATTTTAATTAATATGATCAACATTTAAAGGAAATCCTCACTATTTTTTTTAACTTATCAGTTCTGTGACACACAGGTTATGTTGTCATGATTTCACATTCTCCTAAAACATCAACCAAATAAAGATTATCAGTATGAATTTGATCTCTGTCTTTTTTTTTTTTTACATGTTGTTTAAGGTGTTAACAGTAGCTTACTCAGGAGAAATTCCCAGATCCAGGTGTCCAAAATAAACCTGATTGGATTTAAACAATTTAGATTTTACTAAATCTAGAAAAATCTTTTTCAGGAGACAAACAAAGGTTCAAAATTTGGACTAAAGTGGATATTTTAATCCTCTTTAATCTGATAAAACCAAATTTGTGCTCAAATGTCTGTTATAGAGCAGGGTTCAGCAGGTATGTTTTGCCTCGGACCAAATTTTTCGATGTAACTTAACAGTAGCAGACTGTAGCGTGCCGGAGGACTGTGCGTTGGAGAGGATGATGGATGGTAGCGAGAGAGGGGTTCTCCCTCGTTTCCTGACCTTACACCATTGTCCTTCAGGACCCTTAGCAAAAAGTAGTTTATTCAAGGGTACTACTAGTATACTTATTTTATTCTTAAACTGTGGCAGTATACTTGAAGTTTACTTTTTATATACTATATTTATATACTTAAGAATAGTATAAAGAAGTATACTTGGCTTATACTGAAAAGTATAAAGAAAAGTCTCAGACTAAGTACATTAATACTAAGATTTACTCTTAAATACTAAAACTTGTACTATTGTATACTTTTACTGCCAACCAAATAACTGAAAAGAAGTCATAAATGTAGCATTTTTGTCTCTATCGAGTTTACTTCTGGTTTCAAAGATGAGCACTTTTCTTTTACCTTTAGTTAACAAGAAAGGGCTTCAGTTCTCAGTTGGAAACACTATTTTGTTTACATTTTTACAAGCAAATGCACACTTTTTTCCTTCACCATTTTTGACAAAGAAGGACTTGATCTTGGAGAGACTATTATGTTTGCATTTTTACATGCAGATGTGCATTTTTCCTTGCATTTTTTCATCAAAGAATGGCTTGATTTTATAAAGGTTCTTTGTTTTTTAAATGCACATTTTAATGATTTAAACAGGTACTTGAGAATACACTGTATTTTAAAATGTTAGATATATCAAACTTGCTCTCTACATTCTGTCTTGTGGTTTGTAAATACATTGTAAATAGTGTACGGTATGAGTTAACTTTAAGAATACCTAAGTATATTACAAGTATATAAATAATATGCTACAAGTAATTCGCTAACTTACAAGAGTACTTGAATCATAACAAGTAAACTAGTAAAATGGTATAAAACAGTCATTTTAGTTCATTAAAGTATACCTAAGGTATACTTCAACAAACTGAAATGTGGACTGGAAGTACATAACTAGTACAATGCTAAGATATAGAAGCCTGTGTTGGATCAGCCCATGTATGCTTCTCTAATCCGGCCTGTGGCCCGTCTGCAGAGTGTCCTCCCCCTGCTCTGTCACCCCCTTTCAGAAACCCATCCACTGTCTCTTTCTCTTATCAGAAACGACGTCCAGTCAGACTCTCTTTACTCAGGACCTGCCAGCAACCACTGAATCTGTCTGGGTGATCAGGATAAGGCTGATCTTCACTCATTACTTCTACTTTTCTGTTCCCATCAGATTATAACAGTTGTATTTTTAATTTATGATTTGGGCACGAGAGTGATTCGCCACTATTCCACTTTAATAAAGATGCCGGGCTGCATGCAATTCTTGTCCTCACCATTGAAGTGTGGGGGCGCTATGTCTTAAATGCCACTTTAAATCACACATCAGAAACAAAAAAAAAAACGCGCTGGACCATTTGCGCTGGAGCCAATTTCGATGCTGAATCCGATCCAGCTTCTGTTTTAAGGAAAGGGCTAATCAGTAGAAACTGTATTATTAAGTGTTAGCACTGTGTTGTCTATGATGTTGTTGAGGAGACTGGATCTCTTGTAGGCAGTGTGGCATGTGTGGTGTCATTGATTGCTTTGTTGATGCGCGTTATAGTATTTCAGAGGTTATTCTGTGCTTATATGTGACATAATGCAAGCAGATGTTCAGGCTTGTACACCCCCCCAACGCTGCATAATAGTTCGCACACTGACTTAAGTATTTTCAAAAGCAGGGACTCCAGTACTTTAACTTAAATAAAAAAATTAAGAACAACTTTCACTTGTATTGGAGTAATATTTGACCAGGAGTATCTATACTTTCACTCAAGTAATGGAGTCGAGGACTTCGTCCACCACTGATTTTGTAAATTAACAGACAAAATTAAATTAGTCACTTTGAAATAATTCTTACTTTGCAGCTTTGTTCTAGCATCTGTCTAAAGTCTTTGCACCTTATTATATTGGCTTTATGTGATAAGTGTGTAAAGTTTTAAATTTGAAGACTTGAGATAAATCCCAAGTCTAAAATGATCAGAAACAGGCACCAGTTACCATCAGTTCACAGAATCATCTCCTCCCATCATCTTCACAGTGATGATGCCTCTCAGCCACCCTCCCAAAGCCGTCCTGATCAATTAGTCTCCTTTTTCGCCGTCGGCCTGTCTGAGGGCCCCTCCCCCTCTCCGTTATTCCTGTCGACTCTGTCAAACGGCGGCGTGCTGGACGGGCAGAGTGCCCTAAACCCTGAAACCATCGCTTTGCAAACACTCTCCCAGCCTGCAAAAAGGAAGTGGAGAGGCTGCCAAAGATAAAGTGGAGCACCGCAAACAAATGGAGTAACTGAGCTCATTAACGGGGGCGGTGTGGTGGGTCAGCATCCTGCCCAGGGCCCGATCAGCTTTCCATGACATCATCTGCACCAGGATCTGAGTCATTGAGAAATCTGACGTACCTGAAAACAACTTCAGAGAAGATGAGATCAAAACATCTTCAACATTAGAAAAGCACTCATAGAGCTCAGACCTTCGCCAAGCAGCTCAGTTCCGGCAGTGGCTTTTCTACAACTCCTGTAAAAGATAGAATTCTGGATCACCAGATCCAGAATAGAGCCAGAATCCAGACCAAACTCAGCACATACATGGAGGTTGTTATCCTGTAGCTATAATACTTGATTTTATATGAATTATTGAATGTCGTCAATGGGATTTTCCATTATAAAGTTCAATGTTTTCTGTGATGTCATTCTGGATCTGATCTGGAAGAAATTTGCCCTGATGACAGAGACATGAACCCCATATTATCCTATAAAATTTGAGGCAAATCCTTTAAAAAATGGCAGGGATATGATTCCTTAAAATTCTGCCCAATGTTAGCTTAAAAAATTTAAGGAATTTTTTGCATCCGGACAAATTACGTATCCCCACCAAAATCTAACATTTCTAAATTGGGTTGTATTATCGTCTTCTACTCCTAAACAGAGGCTTTGTTTTGTGGACCGTCTTCTGCAGTGGTTTTCGGGAGAGATGTGACGTCTGCGAACGAGTCGAGTCTTTTGAACCACTCTTTTAAGTGAACGATGAGGACCAATTCGCAGTTGTCAGTGAGCCGTTTCTTTGAGTGCCTTTCTTAAATATGCAAATCGGCTCACTCACAACTGCGAGTTGGTTCTCATCGTTCACTTAAAAATGGACTTATTCATCACTCTCATTATCTTATTTTCCACTGAACTTAAACTCTGACAACAGATATCAGCTGGACTTGATCAGTCAGAGGGTTAAAACCTTAAAGTAAATCTAGAGAGCGTCTGTGTCAGTCCCCACCCGACCAAACAGAAACAAGCTCTGAAGCCGCCCTCCTGGCCCTCCCTGCTCTCAGCACGATCCCCGGTCTCCCTCGGAGCCCTGAGGGACCTGGTATTGATTGGTGCCTCGTAGGTAGTGATTGGACATGAGTGGATAATTTCCTTTGCTGCATTAGAGTCCATTACTGGCCCGCTCCCCGGAAAGCGATAGACATCCTAAACAAAAAAAGGGAGGAAGATTCTTCTTGGAAAAACAGTCAGCTCTCACTCCATCACCACCAGGCCCACGAGGAGGCTGGAAATCAGAAATGCTGACAATAAGGGCATTATTGCTCTTTATTTAGGGTAAAATTAAAGGTACCATGTCCTGCAAAATCAATGTACTGTGCAGTTAATGTTGTTAGAAGGGGCTTGGGGATCAGAAGAACATGACACTTAATAAATCCTTAATTAAACGAAAAACAGGCATGATGTGAAAAAATCAACCCCCTCACAATGAGAGCACATAGATGTGTTAAAGTTTTAGCCTGAAGCTGTTTTTTGAACCAGGCTGTCGAGATGTTCATTTAGGCCGCCAAAAATGTTTGTCTCCCTCACACAATCAATAACATATCGGGGGCCTCATTTATAAAGCTTGCTTACGCACGAAACAGGTACGCCACTTCCCACACATAGGTTGTGATTTATAAAAACAAACTTGGAGGGAGAATGTGCGCAACGGTATGTTAACTTTTATGCTGGTGCACGAACATTTGGGAGACAGGGGAAACTGGCGGCACAGATGGTGGAGTGGTGAATTGAAGGCAGATTCATTCCATACATTTGATGTCATCACATATCAGACTTATGGACCCGCGTAATCATGAACACCCAAGTCTGCAGTGTCATAGACGTGTTCCTTAAGTGAGCCATTAGGCCTACCACTGTATGCAATATTCATATCAGACTTCCACCTTCAAATGATATAGAGCAGTGGATACCACTGATTAATTAGTATTATTTGTGACAAAGTGCATAACAAGCAGTCTAATTGCCAGTAAGCATATAAATAGTGCAGTGACACAGCACAATGGATGCGATCAGGATGGAGAGAGTCTTCAGGGACCATGAAGATGTCCTGGCCCATGACGATGACTGGCTAATAAGCTGATTTAGATTCCACAGAGCAGTGCTCTTGCATCTCTGCTCTGAACTGGACCCAGTGTTAGACAAAACCACCCGCTAGAACTGTCCCGGTACGTGTGCCCGTGTGTATACAGGTGCAGACTGAAGATTCAAAAGCAAGGCAACTGGACTGTGTAGAGTTTGTTGGGACTGTGTAGAGTTTCCCAACAAACTCTACACAATCCAGTTGCCTTGCTTTTGAATCTTCAGGATGACCATGACCTGGATGAATGAGAATCTACACAGACGTATACAGGTGCAGACCATCCCGGGGTTTCTGGCAACCGGCTTCTTCCTGTGGAAATTATCCGACAGGTATGTGTTTGATATGATTAACAGTGCATAATGTTACATATTCTGTCTAAAGCCTATTTTGGGTATGATATAAATATAATACAGTTAAATTCTGTCCTTAGGTCTGGGATATCGCAGCCATTGCTGGTAAAGAATGAATGTATGAATGAACAGAAACAAATTGAACTTTTGTGTGAAATGCAGTCACCTTTATTTAGGCTACCTGGCAGAGCATCTCAGTTACAATACCAGAACTGACAACAAACAGTGAACCCGGTCCACATCTTATCCCACCACCACCAAGCTAAGGCAGCTGTGATTGGATGTCCCTCTTAACTCATCCAACCTTTCCACACAACCAAAGTAGCTGTGATTGGATATATTCCTAACTTGTCTCTACTTTCTACATGACCAAATTAGGTCTGAATGGAGTAAGTCTTTGTCAAACATTTTTGTCTAGTTTTTATCTGTTGATGAAAATGTCAGTTAATTTAGTTTGAGTTTTTGTCCATGTTCACTTGTTTTTACTAGTTATTGTCATCAGGGGAATAAAGGTTGTTGATGAAAACTAATCAGTCAACAATATTAACACAGCCTCTTGAAGCCACTCTATCCCCTCAGATCCAAATGTTTCCAAAGAGGAGGGAGAAGGGGCTGCATCTGTTCCTCTACGCAGACGAAAGGTTTCATCTTTTTGTTTAACTTAAATAAAATCCTTGCCTAGCAGACACCCAAGACATGATGCTCATGGTCAAACACCCCCGGACATGGACCCTTCATGTCCCCCTCTCCTGCTGCTGCTCCATCAGTGCAGGAGCAGAGTGTGCACGGCTCTGTAAACGTATCTCCTCCATCATATTAATGGGATAATAATAAGATTGATTGGCCATCTCCTCCCGGGAAAATGGTCTTTTCTGCTTCCTGAGACACCAAGACTCATCACTCAGACTGCTGCGTGTAACCCTGGATGATACAGAGAGGAAAGGTGGAGTTATTTTGCCACTATAACACTATAACTGGACTCTTCTATACATTTAAACCAGGAGCTGGTGGCTGCACATACGCAGAGGCAGTTGTCATCTAATGAGGACATCTAATGGACGTCGTTGTAAACATATTGGAGGACAGTCGGGGCTCACAGGCCTGCTGAACTTCCTGACGTGGATTCAGCTCATTGATTACAACTAATGAATGAATGAAATACCCATCAGTAATCGATTCAATCATCAGATCAGAGGGTTGTTTTTTTTTCAGCTTGTTCCAAGAGTGCAGTTGTTCATTTGGTGTTGTTGTGCCCAACCCAAGAGGGATCTGATGCTCACTCTACTACCAATATAAACTCATCTCAGAATTTACACAATCTTGTCCCACTCCAAACACAAATGTAAATTTTACTGTAAAAAGAGGCAAAAATAATGTTTCCGCTAAAAAGAAATCCTTATAGCCAGAATTAAATTTACTCTAATGTAGCTGTTACTGTTTTCACCATAATAAAGCTGTAGAGGATCAACATAAAACTGAGATAAAAGCCTGACTATGTCTGTTTGGTTACAAAATTCAAGGTTAGACAGCAATAACAGAGTTATAAAAAACAGTAGCCCCTCCCTTCGCTTCTGTATAAGGAAAAGGATGTTAAATAAGTAAATTAAGAGACAAATAAGAAAAAATGCAACTGTGAAATTAAAATGTAATGTAGATGAAAATTAAAACACTCTTTTTGTAGATTTCTCTTTCTGGCAGCACAGCTGACAGCCATTGTTAGCCAGTGTTTAACTGGGGGAAACAGTATTCTGGGGGCCGAAACCAGTGATGGAGAACACGGCAGGAAGCAGAATGCAAAATATCTGTATTCTCCCCTGGGGCTGACAGTAGTAGGGGTGGTATGAACCAATCTTTTAAGGCTCAGAAACACATAAAATTGCCATGAAGCCACTTGTTACAACAGCGTGGCTTCATTGTGAAAGAGTGCAGGTTGAAAATTTGCAGGCAAAATTTTTTTTTGCAATATTTTATTTTCATTTTCTGAGTAACTTGGATACATTAAATGAACAATGACAGTGTGACGCCCATACTCTAAATGAGCCAATGGCTAAACAAATAAACAAGGACAACAAAGATGTTGTACCCACACACACAACACATGAATATATAATATACATGGTACAGTATATATAGTTGTATATGTGCATATATGTGTATCTGTAAAATGGAGAGTTTGTCTTCAGCCTTCTCTATTGTAAAGTATCTTGAGGTAACACTTGTTATAAACTGGCACTATAAAGATTGACTGATTGATTGATTAACATGAAAATAAAATAGAAATAAAAATAAATAAACAATCTCAACCCCCTTACTCTCTTTTCCTATCCACGTTTTAATATTTACTTTAAAATAAACAACATTTAATAACTTCACAATAGGTATTTCCTTTGTATTTCTACTAAATCTTACACCATTTTTTCAGTCCATAAGGGAAGAAAAAAAAAATCATTTTCAACATAAAAAGTTTCTACCTGAAGGAAATATGTGAGGCATTATGAGGCACAAAGTACAACAACAGAGACCCCAGATTGTTGAGCAATGGGCATTGTACATCAAGCAAGAATGTTAAATGATTTCACCTACATTCACAATCGCTTTGCTAAAAGGAGAGGTGATGTAACACAGTGGTAACATGCCCCTGTCCCAGCTTTATTGATACAAGTTTCAGGTATCAAACTCAAACTGAGTGAATGCTTGCAACTTGCAAAAAAAACTATAAGTTTACCATTTTGGACATTTAGTGTCTTGTCTTTGTAGCGTACTTACATTAAAATAGGTCAGAAAAGAACTTATAAATCATTGTTTTCTGCCTTAATTTATTTTACGAAGTGTCCCAACTTCACTGGAATGGAGTTTGTAAATTGTGATTTTGGACCAGACTAGAACCTTGTTTGTTCCAGGGTTAATTTTGGCAACACTTCTTAGTTTTGTTTTAGTTACAGTCTTTTGCTGGAAATATTTTTTTAGTTTTAGTCATAATTTAGTCATCTAAATTGTTTTAATTTTAGTCTGGTTTTAGTTGATGAAATTTCACTACATTTTAGTTAATGAAATCTACTGTAATTTTAGTCAACTGAAATATAAAGTGTAAAGTCATGTTTTACACTTGGATAAAATGAAACATCTAATAACCCTTTATTGAATTCTAGTAAAGCTTGAACTTAGAAACTTACAGAAACAAATTGAACTTTTGTGTGAAATGCAGTCACCTTTATTTAGGCTACCTGGCAGAGCATCTCAGTTACAATACCAGAACTGACAACAAACAGTGAACCTGCTCTACATGAATATATCAATTCATAAAGAGAGGAGCTCTGATTGGATCGCTCCACAACTTATCCCACCACCACCAAGCTAAGGCAGCTGTGATTGGATGTCCCTCTTAACTCATCCAACCTTTCCACACAACCAAAGTAGCTGTGATTGGACGTATTCCTAACCTGTCCCTACTTTCTACATGACCAAATTAGGTCTGATTGGATTAAGTCTCTGTCAAACATTTTAGTCTAGTTTTTATTTGTTGATGAAAATGTCAGTTAATTTAGTTTTTGTCCATGTGCACTTGTTTTTATTTCATCATGGGAAAAAAAGGTTGTTGATGAAAACTGTGAAGAAAATAATTCGTCAACAAAATTATGACTGTTTTGTTCGTAATGTAGACACGGGCATTTTAAAGGGGGTGTATGTAACAGACAGAGCTTCTGCAGACAGCCTCTAGAGGATCCTCGAGGAACTGCAGCTTCATCACCTCCACATCAGCTTCATTGGTCAATATTAGGATTGTCCTCCAGGAAACTTGAAAAAAGTCCATATTTTGATTTTGAACTCATGATTCTTAAAGGCAGATAAAGAAATCGTGGCCCTGATCCTCTTCCGTGCAGCAGACACAGGTCCACATCCGGATGGTTTCAGCCCCGGTTTGCTCCAGTGTCGCTGTGCAGCTTCCTCGGCGTGGACTGAAGAGGAGGAGGGAGGAAGAGGAGGAGGAAGAGGGAGAATCCAGCGCCTCAGGACGGCTGGGTCCCGCTGACATGCTCGGAGGCTGTGAGGAAACGCTCCCCGGGTCTGCGGAGCTCATGAGGCGGATCCTGCAGCAGCGGGAGGACCCGAGGATCCACGGAGCAGACGCGCCGTGAGGACCCACGGAGAGCCGTGAATCTGCATCACAGCTCTGCGCCGCAGCGGAGGACCCTGGGTAATCTATGCTCCTGAACCTGGACTTTACATTTTACCATGAGCACAGACGGGGGAGAGGAGGGGGGAGGCACTGCCGTCACCCACCGACACACCTGGGAGGAGGAAGGCGAGGCGGACGGCTCCCAAGGACGTCCGCGCCCCGACGATGAGGAGCAAAGAGAGGAGGAAGAGCAGGGCTGCGGGGAGGCGTGTGGAGGGACCAGCGGGGGGAACATCTCCAGTGAGGAGGGGGCTGTCGGGGGCAGATCGTGTAAAACCATGAATTCCAACTGCAGCAGTGAGACCTGCATCCCCACTCCCAGCTGCAGGATCTGCTTCCAGGGCGCAGAGCAGGTAACTGAAGGTGAACCTGAGCAGGAGGACTGTGGTCAGGTTGTCGGCCAGGGTTGGTGTTGGTCATTTAGAGGCCCTGGGCATTGCACCGATAAAGGGCCCCCTCCCCATTTAGCTGTAAATTGACCACAGTGTGAGTTTAAATTTTTCTGCAGCTATGTGATGAGCTTTTGGGGTACAGAAACTTTAATATGTCATGTCGTATTGTCAAAGCAGAAGACAAGGAAATTATTTCTGTTTCAGTAGATTATGGCTTAAAAAGGCTAATATTGCTATCTGTGGATTTATTAGATGGTTTTCTCCTGATATCCCCTGAAACATCGACGGATAGTATGGATGTACCTTAATGCTTCACCCTTTTATCACTGAATTTTAACGTAAAAAAAAATCAACTATCTTTTTAGAGCGTGATTTTTCTACCATTTTTGAGCTGCGGCACATCTTTCCAACCTTGGACATTTCCAATCTGGACTAACATGTGATCAGGCCACTCCACCTAACGGCTGTGAGCATCCCAAAGCGGCATAGCCCAATCAGAGTCCTTTAGAGCAGGAAGAAGTAATGAGCGAGGTGACAACAGGAATTGACTGCATGTACAGGGATTAGCAGAGATGCTAACAGCTTCAATAGCAGTGAGAGCAGCTCTGGACCACATTTCTTTATTATTCCTTTATTAGTCTCTCTGGGGGGAATTCAAAATTTACAGCAGCAATAAAATACAAAGAAGAAATTTAAGGAATGAAACTTTCGAATGTAAATAAAATAAATATATGTAAGTGTTATTTACAGCTGTTATTTACATGTTTGATGTATTACAGTTGGAAAATTGGACATATTTATTTATTAATATGACTATACACACAAAATATGCTATCATGTATGAAAAGGATAAGGGTATTATGAGAGTAGAGAGATGATGAGCGTGTGTTTTACGAAGTGGCTCACGTTCTGTAGAGCAGTGGCTCCCACCTTTGAAATCATCTGATTGGCTAGTAATGAATGTGATTGATCAGGAAAAGGTAAATTTTAGTTACGAGAAAACTACAAACTTTTGACTAAAAGTCATGTGTTGATCACAGTGGGTACAGAAATATTAGCATACTGGATATTAGTAAAAATGCCAAACTGTGCCAAACTGTGCATCCCTGTTAAGTTCATTAATGTGTTTAAAAAGAGAAAGAGAAGCGAAAAAAATCAAAGCGCGTGTACAAAAACACAAAATGGTGAAAATAAAGACAGTATAGATCAGTGGATTTTGAACTTCTTTTTATTTTAAATAAAAAGTGTGCTTGAAGGGTTTTAAGATTGTGAAAAGTTACAGAATTTGTGATCCTCGCACGCCAGATGGACTGTTAAAAATATTTCACCAGTCCATCTGGGAAAGAGCCCATAGAAAGTGTTTGGGGAGGGCTGACCCTTTCAGAAGCATATCTGCCAGGTGATTAGACGATCGTTCCGTCAATTCTGTTTATTACGGGCAAATCAGATAAAGTTGTAGGCGGGCGCTACAGAACTTGAGCCACGTCGTAAAACAAGCTCTCGTGAAAACGTGGAAATGGAGCAAAAATATCCTTACTGTAGAGAAGTTTGTGGTGTTGATTGTTTTTCATTGAATAAAGACGTATGGTCCAGATCTGATAAAACTGCTACCAAAGCTCTTAGCATCTATGCTAATCCCTGTATGTGCAGTCACTTCCTGCTGCTGTCTTGCCTGTAGCTCCCACGTCTTCCTGCTCTTAAAGGAACACTCCAACATTTTTTTGTATTTGAGTCTTCCCTCACTCCTGAGTCCATGACAAGCAGATAGACACCATTCTTTCGACTGTGCATGCAGTTACAAGAAAAGGCAGAGCTCGCCCACCATTAGTTAGCTTGGGGACGTGTTAGCCTGCCTCTGCCTACAGTCATCAGATAAGCTTGTCACCAACTCTAAATGGTCCAGTGCACTTGCTGTGACCCATTTTTTACCGTGTTATGTCACATTGTCGTTATTATGTTTCTTCCTCTACTCCTGAACAGAGGTTTTGTTTTGTTGACCTACTTCCGCGGTGGTTTTTGGGAGAGACGTGACATTCGCGAACGAGTCGAGTCTTTTGAACAGCTCTTTTCAGTCAATGATGAGAACTGATTTGCAGTTCTGAGTGAGCCGTTTGTTTGCGAGCCATTATTAAATGCAAATTGCCTGTAAATTTAAGAAACCAACGTTCTGGCTGTCTCTTCCTTGTTACTGCACGCACAGTCAAAAGAATGGTGTCTGTCTGCTTGTCATGAACTCAGGAGTGAAGCAAAACAACAGAAATGTTGGAGGGTTCCTTGACGGATGTGGATTGGGCCGTCCCACTTTGGGAAGCTCACAAAAGTTGTATATTGGAGCTTGGCAAGACAGATCTACATGATTACAGATGTTAAACCAGGAGGATCCATCTGCTGTGCAAGGTTAAGAATTTTTATCATAATGCAAAAATTATGGCAATATTTAATGCATGGTTGGACTGGACAGTTCCCAAGGCACACCATTAGAGAAGCACTGGTTTAGATAAAACTAGCTTAAAATCACAAGTTAAACCGTGCTTATTTTAATGGTTTTTTTTAACTATTAAAGATCTTTTTTACTTAAGCACAAAGAAACTGTTTTATCCTTACATCCTCAGTCTGTCAGGGATTCTCAGATAATAAATCAAACCAATAGAGAGGTGTAATGTTGCCTAAATCAAGCTTAATGTTCCTAAAAGCATAAATAAACCATTTCAAAATCTTCCACTCCTTGCATAGTTTTGGACCAGAAGACAGACTGTACATTTGCAGTGCTCACACTATGACACAGCACATGAGACAAAGCAGTCTAATTTGACTTTTTTATAAAAAAAAAACAAGAGGTGTTCAGGTGGATTGCATGTTGATTTATCAAACCAACATTTATTTAGTCATCATTCATAACTGAATTATCTTCTATGTAAACATTTAATCCTTGTGCCCAGTCAGTCTCAGTCTGGGCCAACTGGCCCAGCCTAACAACTATCCCACTTAATGGATTAAGTGCAGCATCAGCTGAATTTGTCTGCACCCAGATGTGAAGGGGACAGACATGGACCAGGAGTAGGACAAGTAGACTCTCAGCAGCTCTATGTGGATTTGCCTCAATGAGGGAGCAGGGCTGAGGGGCAAACCTGAGTTGGAGCAGAAACTGTCCAAGTGAATATCCTGTCCTCTCAATGTGGGCTTTAGCCTATTAGCTGCTAATCTAATAGCCCTGCCTGCGGCTCCAGACTGATATTGGATTTCACAGTGAGGCTGGTTCTTTGCTGTTATCCAGAAAAGACCCTGAAAAATCATAAATCTGACACTTCTGGTCATAATTTATGAGCAGAAAGAGTGAGAATGAGATGCTATTCACCACCAAAGATGACAAATGTCCTGTTAGAAAACTGTGATTCATGAAATGGTGAAAAGAAAATATAGTAGTTGGACAAGGACATGTTAAAAATCTCATTATGTTCATAATAAAAAAATATCTTAAGTTTGGACACTGGTTGATCAAAATGAAACCAAATAATGTAACTGGGGTGCCACCATTTGCCAGGAAACAGGGCATTTTGGCATGTAGCGCAGGTGTCCCTCCTATTTTCTTCATTCTTTTAAAGGGATAGTTCAGTATTTTTAAGTTGGGTTGCAGGGAGTACTTGACAATAGTCAGTGGTGGTTGAACTTTGTAAAAAAAAAGAAAAAAGAGGCACAACAAGCACACAGGATAATTTGGTTGAAGAGTTTATCTGTGACTGTAGGCAGAGACAAGCTAACAATACACATTGACTCCCAGTGTTTGAGCTAAACTAATTAGCAGCGGGTGAGCTCTGCCCGTCTCTTTCTTGTAACTGCATGCACAGTAGGGCTGAACGATCACTTTCCGATCAAAATCGCAATTTCAGACAACGCAATCATGTGATCGCCAAAGCTGCAGTTTTTTGCAGTGCTTCTAACTGATCCAGGATCTGTTATGTCAACTATTTCACACATACTATTTTACAAATTTGCAGGCAGTTTGCATTTACAGAAGTGCTGGTAAGCAGGTCAACAACTCAAAGCCTCTGTTTAGGAGTAGTAGTTGGAGTATCCCTTAAATAATGCAATCAGATTATTTATCATCAATATTAGGTAATGAAAAATGTGTTTTTTGCTTTTTATAATTGATTTTCTTACTGTCGTCTATACTGTAAACATAGTGAATATTGTACTGAAGAAAGATCTGAAGAAAATTGTGAATTGAATTGAAATCGCAATATCTGCCAGAAAAATTGCAATTAGATCTTTTCCTAAAATCGTTCAGCCCCAACGCACAGTCGAAAAAATTGAGTCTACCTGCTTTTCATGGACTTGGGAGTGAATCCATGACAAGCAGATAGACTACCTGTTGACAGACATGGAATCTGGTGGTTACAGCTGCTCTAATACAACGCTGCGTCCTAACTGAAGTCAAATGTCAAGCCGCAACTTGTAGCATCACACGCCTGCTACCCAAACTGCAACTGCAAGTAAATCCTACATCGTACTTTTCCCCTTGTAAACAGTCCTGTAAGTGAACATTTCAGCCACATAAAATGGATGTATCTCCACTGTGTAAAACAGTAAAAGGAGAAAAGGGCTGATTGTACAGAAATGTGTCGCTCAGGGCGCAGCGGCACCAAAAACAACCTTGAGAAAAGAACACAGGGAGTGCCTGTAGAGAGGATCCGCATCCACACTCATGCAGCAGGATCACACAGCTAGAAGTGGATCGTCACTCAGTGGATTACAGATGCATCCACTTAAAACTTCCCTATTTTCCCTGATAGGGTCTTCTGGTCCATGGCAGGTCCATGATGGGGTCGTCCTGCCCTTACAGTTATGAAATGTAAACTTCAGGCCATGCTTGTATGAATTTGAGTTGTCCAGTTTGCTCTCTGTTGGTGGCAGCTACTCTTACAACCAGGGAAAAGGTTTAGTACACAGACACACCCTTCAGTGGAATTTAGGCAGGGCTGGGGGGATTTCTTGTGGCTGGTAACTGGCTGGAAGTTGGCAGGCAGCTGACTGGGAGGGGAAAATTGAAGTGGCTGGATCTGTAAGTAAAGAGTCTTCATAAAACGATTAATGGTGTTGCCAGAAAACTATAGATGGTTCACCAAGGACATCAACAATCAGCCACACCTGTTTATCTGACTATTATCGTCCTAATTGATGGCTGCTTTCCTGCGTTATTACCTCCGCCAAGGAGGTTATGTTTTTGCCAGCGTTTATCTGTCTGTCTGTCTGTTTGTCTGTTTGTGTTCAAAATAACTTGAAAAGTTCTGAGCAGATTTGGGTGAAATTTTCAGGAATTGTCGGAAATGGGATATGGAAGAACTATTTAATTTTTGGGGGTGAGAAGCCAGAAAGGACCACCAAAGTGGACTGAAGCTGCTTGGCGGAGGTCTGCGCTCTCTGAGTGCTTTTCTAGTTTGTAAAGTTTAAGGAGTAGTTCAGTTTTTTTGAAGTGGGGTTGTTTGAGCTCCTTATGGCCACTAAGTACATTAGATCCAGTAGAAAGTTCTCTCCTCTCCCTCAGTAAGCCACAGTCTGTAAGAGTCTGTAACGCAGAACCAGCCGCAAACAGGGAAGTATTGTACCGAATACAAAGGGTGTTTTCTCCGCCTACAAGAACTCCCATCAAAAATAATACCACAGTTTAAGAGTACGCTACCTAGAAATTTTTTTGAGTGCATTAACTTTTCGGAAAAATAAGGTTTATCTGGAACTAACCGCCTCACGTCACGTATTCATCTGCACAGCGCTGCCGCAAGTTCCAAATAAACTTTGGTCTCCCGGTTCCCTCGCCTCATGAGAGAGGAAAATAGTGATCAGGCATCGAGGCAAAATCTAGTGCATTAGAGACACTCACACATGATCCAATTTAATGACAGGGTTCCCACGTGTCCTGGAAAACCTGGAACATGATTGACCAAAACATTAAAATGACCTGGAAAAGCTTGAATTGAATTGAATTTCCTTCTACCTCGCAAGTGAACAAAAGTCAGACATAGGTAATGAAGTAAAAATGTACTTGGTAACTAATGCACACTTAGCCATAAAATATGAGTAGATAAAATAACACAAGTTAAGGAATAAAATATAAAAACTCAAAACAATGGTGACAAAAAGAAATAATAAAAATAGCAAAAAAAATTTTTAGGCTACTTAAACAGTAAATCAACTAAATATATTTATTAAAAAAGCAGAGTAAAAAATAAGTATAAACCATAAATTTATAATATTAAGACACTACGTAAAAGCCAGACTAAAAAGATAGCTAGCAGACATTCATGCCCGAGAGTTAGAAATACATGAATTTGAAGTTCAATATGATGCGGTGGAGCTAGCTAGAAAATGATTTCTAGAAAAGAGTGGGAACAGATAAAAAACTCAATATTTATGAACAAGATCCAGAACAGCTGCAGCAAAGCATGTGTCAGTATCATAATGTATCCTGTTTTTATGGTTGTGGGACGCCAGAGAGAAACTTTGAATTGAAACCATGTAAATTCTCAGCTCTACTGTAGAGGCAGTTTGTCTACCGTATAGAAAGTGAAATAAGATGTATGCTTTATCAAACATCCCCTCAGAGATTTATTAAAATTGACCTTGATGTTGTTTTTATCATTCTTCAGTCAGCGGCAGACCTGCTTCATTTCATCTGAGCAGAAGCCTCTGAGGTCTTTTTAAACCCACAAGGTTAATCTGACACAATGAAAAATGAGCGGCCAGACCACTGACCTTAATATACTATTAATATGCCACTCAGCGCCCAGCCGGCAGGTCAGAGCTGCAGTAATGGCTGCTTCAGGCCTGCTTGTAGGAGGGATAACATCTGAACAAACAGACACCACTGTGATGATTAATGTCGTGCTGCATGCAGCCACTAACATCCTCCAGTGTTTCAGCTTTGAGGCGTCAGCATTGATCCGAGCAAGGCTGGTGAAACACTGGAGAAGAACGAGTCCTCTTTATATTCTTTGTTTTATGAGTGCTGGAAAACAGAGCCTAACAAATCAACAAACATGACATCATTTAAGACTAAATGTTGACTTGTTGACTGTAAACACTGATTTAATATTTAACAACCAGTTAAAAGGATACACCAACATTTTTTCTTTTCATATCTTGCCTCACTCCTGAGTCTATGAAATGCAGATAGACTCCATTCTTTTGACTGTGCGTGCAGTAACAAGGAAGAGACGGGCAGAGCTCGCCCACCGCTAATAAGTTTAGCTCAAACACTTCGAGTCAATGGAAAGTGTTAGCCTGCCTCTGCCTACAGAAGAAACAGAGGTTTGGTTTTGTTGACCTACATACAAGCACATCTGCGATTTAGTTTTGATGTATTTCTTTCGAAAATTGTGCTGAGTGCTAATCTTAGTCTAAAAATAGATAACGTAACATGACAAGGTAAAAAAATAAAAAAGATGAGTCACAACAAGCACACAGGACCTTTTAGAGTTGCTGAAGAGTTTATCTGATGACTGTAGGCAGAGGCAGGCTAACACTACCCATTGACTCCCAGTGTCTGAGCTAAGCTTATTAGGGGTTGGCAATCTCTACCCCTCTATTCCTTGTTACTGCACGCACAGTCGAAAGAATGGTGTCTTTCTGCTTGTTATGGACTTGGGTGTGAGGTAAGACTCAAAAACAATAAAAAAATGTTGGCTTATCCCTTTAAAGGCTATGCTATTGGTCCAGAATTTGATAGTTACTTTTTCAAGATTTTGACCTTATTCTTACGTTGATTGTGATGCCATTACTGCTAGGGAAGTCACTTTTCCCAAAAATCAAACTTATCCCTTTCGGGGTCACAGGGGCCTGGAGCCCATTCCAGCTGCGTTGGGCAAGAGGCAGGGTACACCCTGATCTGTTCACCAGCCAATCACAGGGCCACATAGAGAGACAACCATTCACGCTCGCACTCATACCTGAGGTCAATTTGGAGTCACCAAACAACCTAATGAGCATGTTTTTGGTCTTTGGGAGGAAGCTGGAGTGCCTGGTGAGAACCCACGCATGCACAGGGGGAACATGTATACTCCATACAGAAAGGCCCAGGGATCTACCAGACACTACCTGCTGTGCAGTGTTAATTGGTCGACTAATTATTTTTATCGTAGTTTTTGTGAACAACCTTTTTTCCCCTGACAAAAACTAGAATCCAACCAATAAAAACAAGTGCACATGGACAAAAACTAAAACAGTCAGACCTAATTTGGTCATGTAGAAAGTAGAGACAAGTTAGGAATATATCCAATCACAGCTACTTTGGTTGTGTGGAAAGGTTGGATGAGTTAAGAGAGACATCCAATCACAACTGCCTTAGCTTCATGGTGGCGGGATCCAAGTGTAAAACATGACTTCAGAAATTCAATGAAACATAAAAAATGCCTTACATTTCACACTTCATATTTTAGTGAACGAAATTTACACTAGATTTAGTCGACTCAGATGTTGCGAAATTTCATCAACTAAAACTAGACTAAAATTAAAACAATTTAGATGACTAAATTATGACTAAAACTAACAGATATTTCAGGCAAAAGACTATAACTAAAACTAAATTAAAAAGTGTTTTCAAAATTAACACTGCACCATGCTGCCTTGATAATGATGACGATAATAATGAATAACAATCGTGGCACAAAATGGTCACCTGGCAGCTACAAGGATTGTCCTGAGTCCGACTGTATCTGTTCTTCCTCCAAGAAGATCTCAGTGAAGTTGTGACCTGACAGGGGGCGACATTATGAGGGCTTTAAACGACACCGTGGTTTATTCTTTGTTTAATGTGACCTCTCTCTCCCCGGTTTCTAGGGCGACCTGTTGAACCCGTGTCGGTGTGACGGCTCGGTGCGTTACACCCACCAGCACTGTCTGCTGAAATGGATCAGCGAGCGAGGCTGCTGGACCTGTGAGCTCTGCTGCTACCGCTTCCACGTCATCGCCATCAACATGAAGAGACCTTGGCAGGTATGACCCTGAAACACGCCGTTTGTTTTTTAACTAATGCCAGAATCACACGTCAACGTATGGTCAGTGATGTTGAGGAATCATAAAAGTTTCAGGTTGAGTATGTTTCTGGGGACAGTTTTGCTGTGTTCATAGGGCTGTTTTCTACATTTTCGCTAATAACTCTAATATCTTCTCAGCAGATATTGATGACATTATCTGGGATGTTGGCCATGGCATAAGGGAGAGGTGATCAGATTTTGGTGAATCCAGGAATTTTTTCAAGGATTTGTTAAGGGCAGTTTTCCACAATTTTTGACAGACTTGTGTTGAAAATGTCTTGATGGAGGTTTGGTTTGTTACTTGTGAACTCAAAAAGGTATGAGCAGATTTTGATGAATTTCCCAAGGGAATGTTGATCATGGCACAAGGGACAAGTGTTTTATACTCTGGCCAACTCAGGAATTTTTTCAAGGATATATTGCTTACATAAGACATGTATGTAAGCTTTTCTCAGTGCAAATACTCACCCATCTGCATGTGCAACCGTGTGCTAAGGGCATCGTGCAATATTATATTCAACATGGCACTTTATTATCTTGGACAGTGGGGCAATGTGCAATGCAATATGCACTTTATATTCCTGTGCAATATTGGGCAATGTGCAATACAACAAGAACCAGAACTCCCAGGCAACTGGGAATCTGCACTTTAGCATTTGGCACTTTAGTTAGCACTCCAGCACTTTTTTAATTCATTGTCAATAATCCCCATGGTCCCCCAACTCCTGGCCCTTTTTCTTTTGGACTGTATGGCATTTTAGTCTGTATGACTGTATGTCTTTTAATATGCTCTGTGTGTTTTTATTCCTATTACGGATGTCTGTTTCTTGTCTCTATGTGTTGACACCAACCTGCTAATGGGACTGGGGTTGGAAATTAGCCACTCTGCTATAATCCCATGCATTTACATGTCAATGTTTATTAATGCATACTGTCCCATTTTAAAAAAATAAATAAATCTCAAATCTCCAATTTGTTAACAGTGTGAGACTGAGCAGTTTACCACAATTTTGACAATAATTTGCCAGCAGTGTTGTAAGTGCCTTGGCGGAGGTTTGTGCTCTTGGAGCACTGCTGATATTTTTGCTAAAAATAACAAAATATATTGGAAACAAGGCTGCTGGTTTGGTGGATTGGGTAAAAACTATACCCCCTTCTTTCTCTCCTCCCTATCCACTGTCCTCAGTACACTGTAAAAGGTGTAGTCGATGTCCATGATTAACAGGTATTGCAGTGTGTATTGTCTAATGGCCTTTGCATTTGGATATGTTTCGAATCCTTAACTTTGGAAATACCCTGCCCCATTGCAAACAAGCAGCATCTAAAATTAACCTTTTTCTCATCCGTCAAGCTGGCTAGTAGATTAAAAAAAACTCACCAGACAAGCATTAGGATAAATTGTATTTATGTGTGGCATACAATTGCTTCAGTGTACTTAATTGAGTTGTGGTATTATGCAGAAATGGCTGGGCCAATAGGCAAATGCAAAAGGTGCTAAGGCCTCCAGGGGGCGCCACAAAATCAGGAAAAAAATTGACCTTTTAACTCTTAAAGTGGAAAAGCTCACATTGATTCAAATACAAAGCAATGCCCAATTAATATTATACCAAATGATAATACCAAATAAGATATTATTATTTATTCACTTATTTACATGATTTTTATTTTTTGGTTAGGCCATTTATATCTTATTTAAGATTTTTTTGTATTTATTTGTAATTTGTTAAGCATGTACATTGGGGGACATGTTATCTTATAAATTAAAGTAAATAGTAAAAAAAATACTATTTAATTTCTTTAATTAGCATATCGCAGATGGAAGGGGGCGCCATATAAAATCTTGCCTAGGGCGCCACATTGGGTAGGGCTGGCTCTGGTTTAACGTTCAATAGAACTGAAATTTTCATCAGACAAGAAAATTAAAAATTGTAACAGTTTCTTCCTCTATAAGTCTGTTTTTTAAAGGGTCAGAAACATTCCCCAGTCCAGTCCACTGCGCCGCGCTGTGGACAAATCTGATCAGAAAACAAACATTCATCTGTGTATTAAAAAGTGGCTTCACTGAACAGGAACAAGGATTTGTCTCAGTTAGGCTTTAAAATGTTAAAAATGTTACATGAGCTTACCGTTCATGTAGAGCAGAGAAGGGAAATTACAGTCAGGGCCACATCAGTGTTATCAACACTGTTAAAGGGACACATTTTTACAAATCAGTGCTCACAAAATTAGGTATATAATGACTCAATTGACCATCTTTTAAATTTTAACTTAAATCTGAAACAGAATGATCAAGTTAATGCACTGAAATCAGTTGAAACTACTTTTTATATCAAGAAACTCAAAGTCTACCAGTTGTTTCAATACCTTTATTCTACAGAGAGGCACATACTTGTTATATTTGTACAAATATTTCTTTATACGTAATGTGTTTGTCATTTCTGATGCTTCTGCAAATAACCTCAGAGTAGCCTAACCCCTTTAACCATCCCTGCTGCCCTGTCCATGTCCTCTTCAGGTCCTGGATTTTCTCGTCTTTTTCCTATCTGAACTGACAAAGACTCCAAAAACTTAAAATATCTGCTTTCTGGATCATCCTCTCTCCCTAAAGAACACTCAGGCCTCCTCAGATCTGTTCTCTCCAGATGGGACTGGAGTCTCTGGCAGACTGAATAAACACAGCTGAGGCTCTGCTTTCTGTCCACCTGCCTTCAGCTTTTCTTTATGATGAACATGGGCGCTTCGAATCTCTGTTTCCATGTTGTTTTCCATCAGGTTTTTATTCTGTTTACTCCTGCACTTCAACGTGGCGTTGCTCTGTCATTATTGACGCGACTCTGTTAGACATTTGTCAGATTCTTCCTGGTCTCATTGCTCTTACCCTCCCTCTTGCCCTTAAAAGAGATTGTGATGTTAGCTGATGGTTGATGGCAATGTTGGGTGAGTTATTTTCCTAAAAGTGGAAAAATGGTGTATCTCCAACTGTTGAGAAATCCTAAAGAAAATAATTGATCTGCGTCCTGGTTCAGATCACCACTAAAATGAAACCACCTATCCCTTGTGCTACGACCAACATTCCTCAAAGTCGTCACCAAAATCCATTTTGAACGTATTGAAAACTGCCCTTTCTTGAACTGTTAAGAAAACTATCTCTTGGCCAAAAAAGGTGAAACAGATGTATAAAGAGAGGACGGAGAGAGCGTGTGCCAGTGTGAGAGCTCAGTGTGCCAAATACCCCCAGCAGTCTAAGCCTATTGCAGTTTAGCTATGAGCTGAACCCGAACCAGTAAATGGTTCCAGAGAAGAGGAGCTTGATAGCTGAAGGCTCTACCTCCCATACTACTTCTAGAGGCTGATGGTACCACGAACAGGCCAGCATTTTGGGAGCGTAACTTCACTACAAACTCTCTAAGATAAAGTGGTGTCTGCCCACTGAAAGCCTTAAAAGTGAGGAGAAGAACCTTGAATTCTATTCTAGATTTTACTGAAGCCAATGCAGAGAAGCTAAAAGGGGAGTAACATGATCTCTTCTCTTAGTAGTAAGTGCAGGAATAACACCAGGATCCAGACAAAACTCTAGTATGTGATAGATTTTATGGTGGTGCTATTCTGTATTTTTTTTGTCAAGAATTCTGTGCATCGTTTGTGGAGTTGTGAGTAAAAATGGAAATATTGGCCCATCTTGTATTTGAAGAATCCTGTAATAAAATTCTGGATCCAGACCAGTGTTAATTTTGTTGACTAATTATTTTCGTAATAGTTTTCATCAATAACCTTTTTCCCCTGACGAAAACTAGACTGTAACAAAAAAAAGACCAAGTGTACATTGACAAAAACTAAAACTAGATTAACTGACATTTTTGTCAACAAATCAAAACTAGACTAAAATGTTTGACAGAGACTAAATCCAATCAGATTTCATTTGGTCATGTAAAAAAGTAGAGACAATATCCAATCACAGCTACTTTGGTTGAGTGGAAAGGATGGATGAGTTAAGAGGGACATCCAATCACAACTGCCTTAGCTTCATGGTGGTGGGATCCAAGTGTAAAACATGACTTCAGAAATTCAATGAAACATTAAAAAATGCCTTACCCTTTACACTTCATATTTTAGTCGACTAAATTTACAGTAGATTTCATCGACTAAAATGTTGTGAAATTTCATCAACTAAAACTAGCCTAAAATAAAAACAATTTAGATAACTAAATTATGACTAAAGCTAAAAGGTATTTCAGGCAAAAGACTGCGACTAAAACTAAATTAAAAAGTGCTGTCAGAATTAACACTGATCAAGTGCCTGGTTTTGAAATGTTGAGCTTTCAAATTTGTGCCCAAAAGCAAAGGCTAAACAGAAGTCTCTGTGACCTTGACTTTTGACCTTTGACCTCCAGAATCTAACAGGTTCACCCTATGAGTGAAAGTGGACACAGGTGCAAAGTTTACCTCATGTCCTCTCTTCACCGTTTGCAGTGGCAGTCCATCACCATCACTCTGGTGGAGAAGGTGCAGATCATCGCCGTGTTCCTGGGCTCTCTCTTCCTGGTGGCGAGCATTTCCTGGCTGCTGTGGTCAGCTCTCAGCCCGCAGGCCGTGTGGCAGCGCAGAGACGTCCTCTTTCAGATCTGCTATGGCATGTATGGATTCATGGACCTGGTCTGTGTAGGTGGGTCTGGGACTGGTCAGCTATAACGGGCTGAGCTCGGGTAGCTCCTAATGTGGTATGCGATACACGGTTTACATTTCATCAACACTGTGTTAAGGTTTATCCTGCAAGAGTATTAATCTATTATATACACAGTGTTGGAAAAAAGTTTTCAGACACCTAGAAATTTTTACACAATCTTTAATATTCTCAAGAAATATTTGCAGAAAAATCTTTTTTGTGTTTTAAGCTGTGGCAGCATCAGACAGACGCAAACAAATATATTTTGTTTTGTTGTTAACAAGAAAAAATATCAGAAGTAAAATCCTTGATAGTTTCAACATGTCAGTTCTCAACAATGTCAAAGTCAAAAAATAACAGAGGATGTGATCATTATTTATTTGATGTAATACTAACATCACAGGAGCAACTAGAAAGCACTCAGAGATCACAAACCTCCACCAAGGTAGCTCACAAATTGCTGTTACATCTATTAGCAATAGTTCCATGATAAAGTTACCAACATAATATGATTCCTTGACCCTGAAAACCCACAACTAGCATTTGGAATCTTGCTAATGGAGGTTATCCGGATCACCACCAAAATGTAACGGTTTCTTCCTTGGACCAAACCCCACCTCTGTTAAAATTTTCATGTAAATATGTCCAGTAGTTTTTGTGTAATCTTATAACAGACAAACAAACAAACATATGCCGGGAAAAACCTAACCTTTGCGGAGGTCATAATGAGGATCATTAGGTAATCATGGGAGCGAAAAAAAAAAAAAAAAGCACAAGACTAGTCTACTAATCATTGACTGGTCGACAATAGCATTAGTTTTTTGGATCCCTAGTCTGCCGTGAGGAATGACCAGAGATGTCTGCCTGGGAATCTCAGTGTTCGTTTTGGCTCATATGATTCTAAAGGTCAGCGATATATCTATCAGTCTATCTTTCTGTATATCTACAGTTTATTTCTGCAGCTATGTTATAGATGCAACAGTTCTCAATAAAATATTGAACATACGGTACAGCGTCCAAAGGTCTCCAGACCTTTTCAGAAAACATTTTTGCAAACAATATTTAAAACATTTTTGGAAGGAATAAAATAAAACTTAACTTGTCACACCAGATAGATGGTTTAATACATACTATACTATACAGAATACATTTCACTAGTCTAGGGGTATGATTCACACTTGGGGTGTAACAGGTCCTGGGTCTGAATCCCGGTTGAGCCCCCAAAATTATGTAGCGCACCCATCAAGGGGAAAGGTGCATAACTTCTTAAACGGAAAAAACATGAAAGGGATGTTGCTCCTTGGTCCCAAAAACCAAACACTAGACCAAAATGTGTATTTACTCAATTTATTACAACAAAGGTAAAAAGGTATTTACAAAACCAACTGAAAACCAAGTATCAAAGGCATACAAAAACAAAAGGCAGCAAAAGCTTGCACGCAAACTAAGTAATTAAAGAAATGAACTAATACAAAAAAAACTAAAAACGAACAATCACAAAGTTACAAAGCACAGTTTGGAGGCCGAGGGCGACGAGCTGCTGCTGCTGTCAGAGGACACCATCTGTGTACTCGGCTGAGGATTTTTGAATGTCCCGTTGTTAGGTTATTGTCCAATGGGAGGGCTGCTCTCCCCTGCTGGACCCGCTTCCCCAGCCAATCACAGGAGGTCACCTGACTTTCGGCAAAGACCCTCCTGCTGAAAGAGCACTCACTCTTCACTCTCTGTCTCACACACACACACAGCAGAAGGCAGCATTACCACAAATAACAAAATAAAATGACTATTTTATAAATATATATATATATACTTTATGGCAGATTTGATCATATTTATTGTGCATTTTGGACATTTGTAGTCCGCTGGTGGGCCACACCAAGTGAAAGGAAGGGCCTTGTGCAGGGTGCCATTTGCCCACTCCTGGTCTAAGTGATGGTTTGGCCCAAGGTCATACCTGATTGCCGACCCCTGACGAATGCTCCTTTCATTAGTGAATCAGTTGTAGAAAATAGGATAGTTTGGCATTTTCTGTCTCCATTGTGGTTACGTAAGACACAGTCTGTGGCACAGATGGAGCACAGCTTTAGATCAGACTGAGGACTGAACCCACAGCTTAGCAGCTCCATGAATATTTCACTGTCATTCACAGACAGCTTCACTACACTTTACCAACAACATCCACTCTTGCTAACACAGGCTGACACAACACCTGCCACAGTCGGAAGGTATATTTACCTCTGATCCATGGGTTGAGATTCCTCCAGTAAATATGTTCGGTCTCTGTCTGAGTGTGGATGCAACAGTTCTCAATGAATGATTGAACCTCTTGGTGCAACGTTTAATATGCTCATGTGAACTGTATTTTAAGTTAAGAACTTTCTTAGTTTCATGGCTTTGTGCCTTTTCCTTGATTTGCGCTGCTGCATTTTAGCCCAGGAGTCAGAGCCCAGGGTGATAGAACTCTGAAAGTTTGGCCAAGACATCACTCTACTGCTCCTGCTCAGGAGCAGTAGTAGACTTTCAGGCATCTTGTTTGCAAATATGGGCTGCAGTTATAAACAGTAAACATTAAGATAGGCCTTCTGCACTGTGGGTGATGGTGATCAGAGACAACCCCCTTGCCCCGTCATTGACACTGTTGCCCTCCAGGCAAACAGTCAGATGTTTAAAGAGAAATGCCATTTTTTTTTCTTTTTGTGTCTTGCCTTGGTCCCAAGACCATGAGAAGCAGATAGACACCATTCTTTCGACTGTGTATCCAGTAACAAGGAAGAGATGGGCAGAACTTGTCCACCACTAATTAGCATAGCTCAAACAGTGGGAGGCAATGGGTTTTGTTAGCCTGCCTCTGCCTACAGTCATCAGATAAACTCTTAAGTGACTCTAAATGGTCCTGTGTGCTTGGTGGGTCAGGTTTTTGAAAAAAAAAAAACGGCATGCTAATATATGACTTTTACAGAAGAGGATTAAAGCCACTGTAAAAGTAAAAAGTTCTGAGTTTAAAGTCAGAATTCTGAGATTCTGACTTTTTGTATAAATAGGTACTTTTTGTACAATCATACTGTCTAGTAATTCTGCATCATTTTTCTCTAAAATTGCATCAGATTGATGCTTTCAAATATGAAATGTTCAAAATTTTCTTCCAAGGGGGTGTGGCCCCAGACCCCCCTCGAGGGGTCATATGCTTCCCACCAACTGTTTTTATAATGTTGGCATAGTACTATCAAAGCTACATTAGCAGAATATCATTATAATCAAAATGGTGGCTGAAGCATTAAGAACAAAAGAGACTCAGGCACCCTGGCTTATGCATCCCAAAATGCTGGGCCTGGTTTTAATTTATTTGGATAAAATATTACACAGCAACATTTTTATATCCATGTGTAGCTATATAAATAAAAAGGTTGTATCTTTGGCTGAAAGTGTCTCCATATTTCTGCTCTAATGGGCAAGTTTTATAACACAAAGGTCACCTTTGAAATTCACCCTGCCTTTGTCCCAGAAACTCATCAGTCTGGTTAATTTAGCTTTAGAGCCGCAGCTTAAATTTCTATTAAACATTGTTAACAGATGACGCTATGTTATAATCAGACAAACCTTTTTAACCAATCAGTGACTCCTCAGATTAAACTGAGCCCTGATATAATTTTATTTATCAAAGTTTAAATTAAGATTTTTGAATCTTAGGCCTTAAAAAGTCTTTTAATGTCTTAAATAAGATTTGTGAATTACAAAGCCTATATCTAAAGCCTTAAAAGTTTTTTAAAAAGTCTGTTTTTCGACTGTTGAATTGTAAGGCCTTAAAAAGCTGTAAAGTCTTGAATTACATTCTTGACTCATTAGGCTTTAAAAAGCCTTGAATAGTATTGAAAAGATTTTAATATGATTTTGGAATTTCAAGGCCTTAAACTATCTTACAAAGGATTCAGAAATATTAAATGAGAATTCTGAAATACAAGGCCTTATAAAGTCTTAGAATTTCTGAATTACAAGGCCTGAAATAGTTTGAAAAGTCTAAAAAGGTCTTTAAAAAGGAAATACAATTACAAGCCTTAGAAGGCTTTGAAATGTCTTAAATTACAGTGTTTGAATCTTAGGGCCTTAAAATGTCTTTAAATGCCTTAAATAAGATTTCTGAATTGCAAAGCCTTATATATAAGGCCTTAAAAGGTTTTAAAAGTCTGTTATTCGATGGTTGAATTATAATGCCTATAAAAGTCTTAAAATTACTTGATTTTCTTTTTAAGATTCTTGAATCATTAGGCTTATAAAGTCTTGAAAAGTATCTAAATATTTTAATAAGATCTCTGAATTACAGGGCCTTAGAAAGTCTTCAACAAGATTGTTGAATTAAAAATCCTTATAAAACTTTAAAAGTCTTTTAAGTTGTTTAACAAGGTTGTTTAGTTTTAAGGCCTTAAAATACTTTCAAAGGTCTTATAAGATTTCTGAATAGCAAAGCCTAAAACAGCATTCAATCAGGTTTTTGAATTAAAAGGCCTTACACAGTCTTACACATTATTTAAAAGTTTTTAATAAGAATTCCAAAATATAGGGCCTTTTAAAATCTTAAATTAGTATTTAATTAGTATTAAAGACATCTCAGAACAGATATCTGAAGGTCAGAGATTCAAGTCTTGGCCAATTTCAGTTGATTTTAAATTCTAATGTCCAAAGACAGAAGTCAAGACCTCGCAGAAGGACGAACAGATGTCTGTCTCCATAGCTCAGTGGGGTAGAGAAAGGGCTTTAAGTATGAAGATCCAGGGTTCAAGTCTTTACTAGTTTCAGTTGGTTTTATTGTCCAATGTCCAAACAAGGAAGTGAACACCTCTCAGAAGGACCAACAATCTGTGACCATGGCTCAAGGAGTTAGAGAGTGGACTGTGAGCTTTGAGGTCACAGGTTCAAGTCTTGGCTGAACTTGTTAGATTTTAAAGTCTAATGTCTAAAGATGGAAGTGAAGACCTCACGGAAAGCCTGATTGGTGTCTGTCTCTGTAGCTCAAGGTGGTGGAGAAAGGGCTGGGGTTCTGAAGGTCCTAGGTTCAAGTCTTGCTTGGTCTGAATGGATTTTAAAGTCCCTTATCCCAAGTGTGGAGGATAGATGCGCCCCGAAAACATCTCCCATTGTATAGAGTGCCGATAGTCTGGTGGTAAGATGTGCAACTCGGGCCCCAAAGAATCGGGAAATTCTGGGTTCAATCCCCACGAATTTGGCAACTGGACCAACAAAGGTGAAGCTCAGGCTGGACCAGGGCCAGGAGGATGTTATTTCCCCTGGTGTTCTGGAATAGCGGGGGGTTATGAGAAATTTTACACCAAGGGGTTAAAGTTTGGATTACAACATTTTAGTGACCAGCTTCCTGTCCATCGCAGTGGGCTTTGGAGAAGGACACCACTGTGCCTTCTTGAGCACGCTTCTTCTCTTCTTCATCGGACATTAGAATCCACTGAGACCCGACCAGACTCGAACCCTGGACCTTGAGACTTTCACTCCTCGCTCTACCTCCTTGAGCTATGGAGACAGACACCTGTTGGTGCTTCTGAGACGTCTTGACTTCTGTTGTTGGACATTAGACTTTGAAAACCCAATGAGATCAGACAAGACTAGAAACCTGGACCATCAGACTCTCACTCCTCGCTCTACCTCCTTGAGCTATGGAGACAGACACCTGTTGGTGCTTCTGAGACGTCTTGACTTCTGTTGTTGGACATTAGACTTTAAAACCCACTGAGATCAGACAAGACTAGAAACCTAGACCATCAGACTCTCAGTCCTCGCTCTACCTCCTTGAGCTATGGAGACAGACACCTGTTGATTCTTCTGAGACGTCTTGACAAATTTTTGAAAAAAACGACATGCTAACTTATGACTTTTTTTTGCCATTTTGGACCCTGAAAAAAATATGCAAAAAAGTGATTTTTTGGGACTTGTTCAGGCAGGACAACATGCTGGTACAGAAGTTTCTTGTCTTATTTCACCTGAAAAATGAATTATAAGCAGTTTTCTCTCAGTTCAGATTTTTTGAAAAAACGACATGCTAACATATGACTTTTTTACCATGTTGGACCCTGAAAAAAATATGCTTAAAAGTGAGTTTCGGGGACTTTTTCAGGCAGGAGAACATGCTGGTAAAGAAGTTTTTCGTCTTATTTCGCCTGAAAAATTAATTATGAGCATTTTTCCCTCAGTTCAGATTTTTGAAAAAACAACATGCTAACATATGACTTTTTTGTGATTTCAGACCCCGAAAAAAAATATGCTAAAAACTGACTTTTTGGGACTTTTTCAAACAGGAGAACATGCTGGTACAGAAGTTTCCTGTCTTATTTCCCCTGAAAAATGTATTATAAGCAGTTTTCTCTCAGTTCAATTTTTTGAAAAAATGACATGCTAACATATGACTTTTTTACCAAGTTGGACCCTGAAAAAAATATGCTTAAAAGTGAATTTCTGGGACTTTTTGAGGCAGGAGAACATGCTGGTACAGAAGGTTTTCGTCTTATTTTGCCTGAAAAATTAATTATGAGCATTTTTCCCTCAGTTCAGATTTTTGAAAAAACGACATGCTAACATAATGACTTCTTTGTGATTTCAGACCCCGAAAAAAAATATGCAAAAGACTGACTTTTTGGGACTTTTTCAGGCAGGAGAACATGCTTGTGCAGAAGTTTTTGTCTTATTTCCCCTGAAAATGAATTATAAGCATTTTTCCCTCAGTTCAAATTTTTGAAAAAAATGACATGCTAACATACGACTTTTTTGCCATTTTGGACCCTGAAAAAAATACCCTTTAAAAGTGAATTTCAGGGACTTTTTCAGGCAGGAGAACATGCTGGTACAGAAGTTTCTCATCTTATTTCACCTGAAAAATGAATTATAAGTATTTTTCCCTCAGTTGAGAATTTTGAAAAAACGACATGCTAACATATGACTTATTTTTGTGATTTCAGACCCTGAAAAAAAATGCTAAAAAGTGATTTTTTGGGACTTTTTGAGGCAGGAGAACATGCTTGTACAGAAGTTTTTGTCTTATTTCCCCTGTAAAAAGGATTATAAGCATTTTTCCCTCAGTTCAGATTTTGGAAAAAACGACATGCTAACATATGACTTTTTTGCCATTTTTTGTGATTTCACACCCCCAAATACATATGCTAAAAAGTGACTTTTTGGGACTTTTTTCAGGCAGGAGAACATGCTGGTACAGAAGTTTCTTGTCTTATTTCACCAGAAAAATGGATTATAAACATTTTTCCTTCAGTTCAGATTTTTTGACAAGAACGACATGCTAAAATATGACTTTTTTTGCCCTTTTGGACCCTGAAAAAACTTGCTAAAAAGTGACATTTTGGGACTTTTTCAGGCAGGAGAACATACCTGTACAGAAGATTTTGTCTTATTTCCCCTGAAAAATGAATTATAAGCATTTTTCCCTCATTTCAGATATTGGACAAAAACAACATGCTAACATATGACTTTTTTATGATTTCAGACCCCAAAAAAATATGCAAAAAAGTGACTTTTTGGGACTTTTCTCAGGCAGGAGAACATGCTGGTACAGAAGTTTCTCATCTTATTTCACCTGAAAAATGAATTATAAGTATTTTTCCCTCAGTTAAGAATTTTGAAAAAACGACATGCTAACAGATGACTTTTTTGCCCTTTTGGATCCTGAAAAAAATTGCTAAAAAGTGACTTTTTGGGACTTTTTCAGGCAGGAGAACATGCTTGTACAGAAGTTTTGTCTTATTTCACCTGAAAAAAGAATTATAAGCATTTTTTCCCTCAATTCGAATTTTTGAATAAAATGACATGCTATCATATGACTTCTTTGCCATTTTGGACCCTGAAAAAAATATGCTAAAAAGTGACTTTTTGGGACTTTTTCAGGCAGGAGAACATACTTGTACAGAAGATTTTGTCTTATTTCCCCTGAAAAATGAATTATTAGCATTTTTCCCTCATTTCAGATTTTGGAAAAAAACAACATGCTAACATATGACTTTTTTATGATTTCAGACCCCAAAAAAATATGCAAAAAAGTGACTTTTTGGGACTTTTTTCAGGCAGGAGAACATGCTGGTACAGAAGTTTCTCATCTTATTTCACCTGAAAAATGAATTATAAGTATTTTTCCCTCAGTTAAGAATTTTGAAAAAATGACATGCTAACATATGACTTTTTTGCCCTTTTGGATCCTGAAAAAAAATTGCTAAAAAGTGACTTTTGGGACTTTTTCAGGCAGGAGAACATGCTTGTACAGAAGTTTTGTCTTATTTCACCTGAAAAATGAATTATAAGCATTTTTCCCTCAATTCGAATTTTTGAATAAAATGACATGCTATCATATGACTTCTTTGCCATTTTGGACCCTGAAAAAAATATGCTAAAAAGTGACTTTTTGGGACTTTTTCAGGCAGGAGAACATGCTTGTACAGAAGATTTTGTCTTATTTCCCCTGAAAAATGAATTATAAGCATTTTTCCCTCAGTTCAGGTTTTGGAAAAAACGACATGCTAACATATGACTTTTTTATGATTTCAGACCCCAAAAAAATATGCTAAAAAGTCACTTTTGGGGACTTTTTTCAGGCAGGAGATGATGCTGGTACAGAAGGTTCTTGTCTTATTTCACCTGAAAAATGGATCATTAACATTTTTCCTTCAGATCAGATTTTTGACAAGAACGACATGCTAACATATGACTTTTTTGCCCTTTTGGTCCCTGAAAAAAATATGCTAAAAAGTGACTTTTTAGGACTTTTTGAGGCAGGAGAACATGCTGGTACAGAAGTTCCGTATCTTATTTCACCCGAAAAATGAATTATGAGCATTTTTCCCTCAGTTCAGATTTTCGAAAAAAACGACATGCTCACATATGACTTTTTTTGCCCTTTTGGACCCTGAAAAAAATTGCTAAAACGTGACTTTTTGAGGCAGGAGAACATGCTTGTACAGAAGTTTTCGTCTTATTTCACCTGAAAAATGAATTATAAGCATTTTCCCTCAATTCAAATTTTTGAATAAAATGACATGCTAACATATGACTTTTTTGCCATTTTTTGACCCTGAAAAAAACATGCTAAAAAGTGACTTTTTGGGACTTTTTGAGGCAGGAGAACATGCTTGTACAGAAGATTTTGTCTTATTTCCCCTGAAAAATGAATTATAAGCATTTTTCCCTCAGTTCAGGTTTTGGAAAAAACGACATGCTAACATATGACTTTTTTATGATTTCAGACCCCAAAAAAATATGCTAAAAAGTGACTTTTGGGGACTTTTTTCAGGCAGGAGAACATGCTGGTACAGAAGTTTCTTGTCTTATTTCACCCAAAAAATGAATTATAAGCATTTTTCCCTCACTTCAGATTTTTGAAAAACGACATGCTAATATATGACTTTTTAATGATTTCACACCCCAACAAAAACATGCTAAAAAATTGACTTTTGGGGACTTTTTCAGGCAGGAGAACATGCTGGTACAGAAGTTTCTCGTCTTTTTTCACCTGAAAAATGAATTATAAGCATTTTTCCCTCAATTCATTTTTTGAAAAAAACGACATGCTAACATATGACTTTTTAGTGATTCCAGACCCCAAAAAAATATGCCAAAAAGAGACTTTTTGGGACTTTTTTCAGGCAGGAGGACATGCTGGTACAGAAGTTTCTCGTCTTTTTTCACCTGAAAAATGAATTATAAGCATTTTTCCCTCAATTCAGATTTTGGAAAAAAACGACATGCTAACATATGACTTTTTTGTGATTTCACACCCCAACAAAATTTGCTAAAAAGTGACTTTTTGGGACTTTTTGAGGCAGGAGAACATGCTGGTACAGAAGTTTCTTGTCTTTTTTCAATTACAAAATGAATTATAAGCATTTTTCCCTCAATTAAATTTTTGAAAAAAACGACATGCTAACATATGACTTTTTTGTGTTTCCAGACCCCAAAAAAATATGCCAAAAAGAGACTTTTTGGGACTTTTTTCAGGCAGGAGAACATGCTGATACAGAAGTTTTTGTCTTATTTCACCTGAAAAATGAATTATAAGCATTTTTCCCTCAATTCAAAATTTTGACAAAAACGACATGCTAACATATGTTTTTTTTGCCCTTTTTTCACCCTGATAAAAATATGCAAAAAAGTGACTTTTTGGGACTTTTTCAGGCAGGAGGACATGCTTGTACAGAAGATTTTGTCTTATTTCCCCTGAAAAATGAATTATGAGCATTTTTCCCTCAGTTCAGGTTTTGCAAAAAAACGACATGCTAACATATGACTTTTTTGTGATTTCAGACCCCAAAAAAATATGCTAAAAAGTGACTCTTTGGGACTTTTTTCAGGCAGGAGAACATGCTGGTACAGAAGTTTCTTGTCTTTTTTCACCTGAAAAATGAATAATAAGCATTTTTCCATCAGTTCAGATTTTTGAAAAAAAAACGATATGCTATCATATGACTTTTTTGCCATGTTGGACCCTGAAAAAAATTGCTAACAGGTGACTTTTGGGGACGTTTTCAGGCAGAAGAACATGCTGTTACAGAAGTTCCATATCTTATTTCATCCGAGAAATGAATTATTAGCATTTTTCCCTCAGTTCAGATTTTTGAACAAATGACATGCTAACATATGGCTGTTTTACCAAGTTGGACCCTGAAGATAATATGACAAAACGTGACTTTTTGGGACTTTTTCAGGCAGGAGCAAATGCTGGTACAGAAATTTTTTGTCTTTTTTCACTTGAAAAATGAATTATAAGCATTTTTACCTCAATTCAAATTCTTGAAAAAAACAACATGCTTACATATGACTTTTTTGTGATTTCAGACCCCCCACAGAAATATGGTTAAAAAGTGACTTTTTGGAACTTTTTCAGGCAGGAGAACATGCTTGTACAGAAGTTTTTGTCTTTTAAAACTTGAAAAATGAATTATAAGCGTTTTTCCCTCAATTGAAATTTTTGACAAAAACGACAGGCTAACATATGACTTTTTTGCCATTTCAGACCCCCCAAAAAATATGCTAAAAAGTGACTTTTTGGGACTTTTTCAGGCAGGAGAACACGCTGGTACAGAAGTTTCTTGTCTTTTTTCACCTGAAAAATGAATTATGAGCATTTTCCCCTCAGTTCAGATTTTTAAAGAAAACGACATGCTAACATATGACTTTTTTGTGATTTCACACCCCAAAAAAATTTGCTAACAAGTGACTTTTTGGGACTTTTTCCGGCAGGAGAACATGCTGGTACAGAAGTTTCTCGTCTTTTTTCACCTGAAAAATGAATTATAAGCATTTTTCCCTCAATTCATTTTTTGAAGAAAACGACATGCTAACATATGACTTTTTTGTGATTCCAGACCCCAAAAAAATATGCCAAAAAGAGACTTTTTGGGACTTTTTTCAGGCAGGAGAACATGCTGGTACAGAATTTTCTCGTCTTTTTTCACCTGAAAAATGAATTATAAGCATTTTTCCCTCAATTCAGATTTTGGAAAAAAACGACATGCTAACATATGACTTTTTTGTGATTTCACACCCCAAAAAAATTTGCTAAAAAGTGACTTTTTGGGACTTTTTGAGGCAGTAGAACATGCTGGTACAGAGGTTTCTTGTCTTTTTTCAATTACAAAATGAATTATAAGCATTTTTCCCTCAATTCAATTTTGGAAAAAAACGACATGCTAACATATGACTTTTTTGTGTTTCCAGACCCCAAAAAAATATGCAAAAAAGAGACTGTTTGGGACTTTTTTCAGGCAGGAGGACATGCTGGTACAGAAGTTTCTCGTCTTTTTTCACCTGAAAAATGAATTATAAGCATTTTTCCCTCAATTCAGATTTTGGAAAAAAACGACATGCTAACATATGTTTTTTTTTGCCCTTTTTTCACCCTGATAAAAATATGCAAAAAAGTGACTTTTTGGGACTTTTTCAGGCAGGAGGACATGCTTGTACAGAAGATTTTGTCTTATTTCCCCTGAAAAATGAATTATGAGCATTTTTCCCTCAGTTCAGGTTTTGCAAAAAAACGACATGCTAACATATGACTTTTTTGTGATTTCAGACCCCAAAAAAATATGCTAAAAAGTGACTCTTTGGGACTTTTTTCAGGCAGGAGAACATGCTGGTACAGAAGTTTCTTGTCTTTTTTCACCTGAAAAATGAATAATAAGCATTTTTCCATCAGTTCAGATTTTTGAAAAAAAATGATATGCTATCATATGACTTTTTTTGCCATGTTGGACCCTGAAAAAAATTGCTAACAGGTGACTTTTGGGGACGTTTTTCAGGCAGAAGAACATGCTGTTACAGAAGTTCCATATCTTATTTCATCCGAGAAATGAATTATTAGCATTTTTCCCTCAGTTCAGATTTTTGAACAAATGACATGCTAACATATGGCTGTTTTACCAAGTTGGACCCTGAAGATAATATGACAAAACGTGACTTTTTGGGACTTTTTCAGGCAGGAGCAAATGCTGGTACAGAAATTTTTGTCTTTTTTCACTTGAAAAATGAATTATAAGCATTTTTACCTCAATTCAAATTCTTGAAAAAAACGACATGCTTACATATGACTTTTTTGCCATTTCAGACCCCCCAAAAAATATGCTAAAAAGTGACTTTTTGGAACTTTTTCAGGCAGGAGAACATGCTGGTACAGAAGTTTCTTGTCTTTTTTCACCTGAAAAATAAATTTTAAGCATTTTTCCCTCAGTTCAGATTAAAAAAAAAAAAACATGCTAACATATGACTTTTGTGATTTCAGACCCCAAAAAATATGCTAAAAAGTGACTTTTTCAGGCAGGAGAACATGCTTGTACAGAAGATTTTGTCTTATTTCACCTGAAAAATGAATTATGAGCATTTTCCCCTCAGTTCAGATTTTTAAAGAAAACGACATGCTAACATATGACTTTTTTGTGATTTCACACCCCAAAAAAATTTGCTAACAAGTGACTTTTTGGGACTTTTTCAGGCAGGAGAACATGCTGGTACAGAAGTTTCTCGTCTTTTTTCACCTGAAAAATGAATTATAAGCATTTTTCCCTCAATTCATTTTTTGAAAAAAACGACATGCTAACATATGACTTTTTTGTGATTCCAGACCCCAAAAAAATATGCCAAAAAGAGACTTTTTGGGACTTTTTTCAGGCAGGAGAACATGCTTGTACAGAAGATTTTGTCTTATTTCCCCTGACAAATGAATTATAAACGTTTTTTCTTCAGTTCAGATTTTGACAAAAACGACATGCTAACATGTGACTTTTTTGCCCTTTTTGACCCTGAAAAAAATTGCTAAAAAGTGACTTTTTGGGACATTTTGAGGCTGGAGAACATGCTGGTACAGAAGTTCCATATCTCATTTCACCCGAAAAATGAATTATGAGCATTTTTCCCTCAGTTCAGACTTTTGAACAAATGACATGCTAACATATGGCTGTTTTACCACGTAGGACCCTGAAGATAATATGACAAAACTTGACTTTTTGGGACTTTTTCTGGCAGGAGAACATGCTGGTACAGAAGTTTTTGTCTTTTTTCACCTGAAAAATGAATTATAAGCATTTTTCCCTCAATTCAAATTTTTGAAAAAACGACATGCTAACATATGACTTTTTTGCCATTTTGGACCCTGAAGAAAATACGCTAAAAAGTGACTTTTTCAGGCAGGAGAACATGCTTGTACAGAAGTTTTTGTCTTATTTCCCCTGAAAAATGAATTATAAGCATTTTTCCCTCAGTTCAGATTTTTGACAAAAACGACATGCTATAACATATGATTTTTTTATGACTTCAGACCCCCCACAGAAATATGGTTAAAAAGTGACTTTTTGGGACTTTTTCAGGGAGGAGAACATTCTGGTACAGAAGTTTTTGTCTTTTAAAACTTGAAAAATGAATTATAAGCATTTTTCCCTCAATTGATATTTTTGACAAAAACGACATGCTAACATATGACTTTTTCTGCCCTTTTGGACCCTGAAAAAAATTCTGAAAAGTGACTTTTTTGGACTTTTTCAGGCAGGAGAACACGCTGGTACAGAAGTTTCTTGTCTTTTTTCACCTGAAAAATAAATTTTAAGCATCTTTCCCTCAGTTCAGATTAAAAAGAAAAAAACATGCTAACATATGACTTTTTGTGATTTCAGACCCCCAAATATATGCTAAAAAGTGACTTTTTGGGACTTTTTCAGGCAGGAGAACATGCTGGTACAGAAGATTTTGTCTTATTTCCCCTGACAAATGAATTATAAGAATTTTTCCCTCATTTCAGATTTTGGAAAAAAATGACATGCTAACATATGACTTTTTTGTGATTTCAGACCCAAAAAAATATGCTAAAAAGTGACTTTTTGGGACTTTTTCCGGCAGGAGAACATGCTGGTACAGAAGTTTCTCGTCTTTTTCACCTGAAAAATGAATTATAAGTATTTTTTCCCTCAATTCAAATTTTTGGAAAAAAACGACATGCTAACATATGGCTTTTTTTTTATTTCAGACCCCCCAAATAAATATGCTAAAAAGTGACTTTTGTGGACTTTTTCAGGCAGGAGAACATGCCGGTACAGAAGTTTTCGTCTTTTTAAACTTGAAAATGAATCATAAGCATTTTTCCCTCTTTTCAAAATTTTGAAAAAAACGACATGCTAACATATGACTTTTTTGCCATTTTGGACCCTGAAGAAAATACGCTAAAAAGTGACTTTTTCAGGCAGGAGAACATGCTTGTACAGAAGTTTTTGTCTTATTTCCCCTGAAAAATGAATTATAAGCATTTTTCCCTCAGTTCAGATTTTTGACAAAACGACATGCTATAACATATGACTTTTTTGTGATTTCACACCCCCCAAATACATAAGCTAAAAAGTGACTTTTGGGGACTTTTAACAGGCAGGAGAACATGCTGGTACAGAAGTTTCTTTTTTTTTTTCACTTAAAAAATGAATTAAAAGCATTTTTCTCTCAGTTCAGATTTTTGAAAAAAACGACATGCTATCATATGACTTTTTTACCATGTTGGACCCTGAAAAAAATATGCTGAAAAGTGACTTTGGGGACTTTTTCCGGCAGGACGACATGCTGGTAAAGAAGTTTTTGTCTTATTTTCCCTGAAAAATGAATTATTAGCATTTTTCCCTCAGTTCAGATTTTTGAAAAAACCGACATGCTAACATATGACTTTTTTGTGATTTCAGACCCCAAAGAAATATGCTAAAAATTGATTTTTTTGGGACTTTATCAGACAGGATAACAAGCTGCGGTTACAGAAGTTTTTGTCTTATTTCCCCTGAAAAACAAATTATTTCATTTTTCCCTCAATTGAGATTTAAAACAAACCCAACATGCTAACATATGACTTTTTTGCCATGTTGGACCCTGAAAAAAAATTGCCAAATAGGGAATTTTTGGGACCTTTTCAATCAGATAAGCATGCTGGTGCAGAAGTTTTGGTCATGTTGACTTAAAATATGACTTAAGAATACTTTTTTTACCTCAGATCTGACTTTAAAAAAAAAAAAAAAAAAAAAGACATGCTAACATATGACTTTTTTGTGATTTCAGACCCCGAAAAAAAAATATGCAAAGAAGTGACCATGACTTTGAATGAGCATTTTGTTTTTATATCACTCCAGATTTTTGAAAAAAAACAAAACAACATGCTAACATATGACTTTTTTGCCATTTCAGACCCTGAACAAAAATATACTAAAAAATTATTTTTTGGGACCGTTTCAGGCCACGAAACATGTTGGTGCAGATGGTTCGGTCTGATATTACCTAAAAAAATGAGTTATAAGCATTGTTTCCTCGGGTCAGATCTGAAAAAAAGAACAACGTACTAACATATGACTTTCTTGCCATTCCGGACCTTGACAAAAAATATGCTAAAAAGTGAAATATCTTTTAAATGTATTCTTACTACAGTCTCTTTCTCAGTTTTGAGTTTTTTACCTTTTTGTTTTCTTCTCCACTTCTCCATTGTTTCTTATCCAATTTCCAGCCTCAGTTCTCATTGTCACCTGAATTGTCGTCAACGCACAGCAACAAGAAAACTTGTTTTAAAAAAAAACAATTACAAAAAATATATGTATATATGTATGTATGTGTATATATATGTATATTGAATATATTTGTATTTATATATAAATATTTATACATATATATATACATGTGTGTGTATATAAATAAATAAATAAATATATATATGTATATATATATATATATATATAAATACATATGTATGAAAAATTCAGATTTTCTTGCAGTTCAAAGCAGAATTTGTGTCATTAGTTGATTTTTTTTTTAAATTAAAATATAATATTAAAATATAATAAAATCAAATGCAGGATGACACGGTAGGGTTGACTATGAGGCCCCCTAGAGATCGGACGCCCCCAGGCACTGGCCCAATCAGGCTGGTAGTAAATCCGTGCCTGACTATTGCTTAAAGATGTAACAGCAATATGTGAGCTACCTTTGCAGAGGCTTGCACTCTCTGAAAGATACTCTTGGAGAGGTGAGACACTATACGTGGACTGGATTGATACCATATGATAATTTTGACTACTTCCTGGTGCGTTAAATTGCATTTTAATGAAAGTTTAAAAAAGTGTTCCTGTCATAGGATCAGCACTTCCTCTCAAGCTGACTTTTCTGTCCTTTTAATAGGCCTGATTGTTCACGAGGGGGCAGCGGTGTACAACGTCTTCATGCGCTGGCGGGCCGTCAACCTCCACTGGGACGTTCAGAGCTACGACAAAGCAAAGGACATGGAGGAGACGAGCACAGGTCATTCCTCTTTGGCCCCCAGGACGCTGTGGCTACCTCTGGCCACATTTGGGCCCAGCGGACCCTTGAATCCCACTCAGCTGGGGTCGCAGCCGTGGGCCTGCCTCTGTTTGGCCCCGTTCTGCCCCGGCCTTGTGCCCCGGAACAACCTCAGCCAGGACAGTGACTCAGAGGTGGTGATTCGTGTGACGTCGGTGTAACAGGCGGCTGTATTTATACAGGAACAAAACAGCTGATAGTTAGCACAATGAGGCAACAGTCTGAGCTCCCCCAGTGGGTTTTTTCCTGTTACAAGATGTTTTTGAGTTCTTAGTTTCCTTTGAGGCTGGTCCTCAAAATGTTAACCATTCAGTCAGGTCATGACGTTGCCTTCATGTTCCCTGGTTTTTCCTTAAAGACACAAATCACACTTTTCTTTACTGTCTTTTTTACAGACAGCTGGTCATGCCATGTTGGATTGAAGGTAAATCCTGAGAAGATTTTAAGAATAAGAGTATGAAAGAATTTATGCGATGCCACATCTCAAAGTGGTTCCAGATTGTTGCAATGACTGAGTTGACCTTGACCTTCACACATGACCTCCAAAATCTAGTTGGTTTGCACGTGTGTTATGTCAGACATTTGAGCAAAGTTTAAAGATAATCACATGAGGCATTTGTGCAATATCGGGTCTCACATATATGCATTTTACAAGCACAAGCAAAGATGACCATTAGTGTCCTAGACCTCGATCTTTGAATCATGACCGTGAAAATCTAGTTACCCTTACATAAAAGTAGACATGGAATGGTGCGAGCAAGTGGAAGCAAGTTAGCATTTAGCACTTGTTGGTCCAGGGCCTTGTGGTTTGGGACTTCTGTTTTACCATTCCTCAAAATAAAATATATGAACCTGAACTGAGGCTTTAAATCTATAAGGGGTCATGGTTTATAACATTAACTTGTTGTAGCGAAGACTTAAAACTATTATTTAAGGCAACAAATGCATCTTGAAAGTCCTTTTGCAGACTTCGGTCACTTTGACACCTAAAAGTCTGCGGACTTGGTTCAGTTTAGGGTGAAGTTGCAGCATTGTTTCATTTTTCTCTTGATTTGGTTTCAAACTGCACTTTGTCAGTTGGACCAAAGCCTATCAAATGTTGTGTAATCTAGCCTCCGGCCACTAGTTGGGGCTGTAGTTGTGGTGTTTGTTCCTGCCGTCCAGCCCATTGTTGCATTGTGTGCCAGAAATACACAACCGGCATCGAGTAATAACATTGATCAGCTCAAAGCAGTTCTTAAGTATTCTGTGCCATAAAATAAAGATAAAGCTGCATTTAGGCAGCATTGGGTGGCACTAGTATATTGACTTGAGCAATATATAAACTAATTCCACGCAGATGGGTAGACGTTAACCTGTTAAGAGGACCGGAGGCTGGTGGTGCTAAAGTTAGGCGCACTCTACATTAGCGTTTTGTGACAGTCGGCCAAATCCAAGCCACAATTCTCTCCCTTGTGATTCATCTGCCTCCTTTGGTCCTTGTTTGTTTTGGACTGCCTTCACGCCCATCGTAAACTTAATTCTGGTCTGCCTGGAAGCGAACCGAAACACCTGTTTTTCGGTGGACCAGAGTTCGTTGGGTCTGAACCAACGTGTTCGGTGCGAAACCACTCTCAAAAACAGTCAGACGTCTTTCTGCCATGATCAATACACAATTATGAATCTGTTTCTAAGCTTCTTCTGAGTGATAACATCAAGCTTTGCTTCGATGCGGGATCTTCATGAAACCGCAAAACCATGTCAAAAGCATTTTATTTTTAAGTTCGGTTTTGCCAAATTTTTTTTTTTTTTTTTTTTTTTTACATGTGAACCTTTTTTCTCAATTGGGGCTCAAGACAGAGGGGATGGTGAGTCTCTACGCAAAAAAAAGCACAAAAAAGCAGAACTGCAATGTCAGAAAATTATTGCAGGTATTGAAATTTGTTCCTGTATAAACACAGCTGGTATAAATGTGTTTTTGATGAGTCTGTTATCCATTATTTGGAGCTTCCAGGAGTCCTGTGGTGTTTGGTTTGGGTTGGGGAGGTTTGTGTAGGTTTGTGGTGGGTTTGGGTCTTTTTTTCCCAACCAGTCAAGAGGTCTTTAATTGATTAATTTATTTATTTTGTGCCTTAGGAGGCTGGGGGACGTCGCCCCTAATGTGCAGCACAGAAATGACTTGAATGTGACTTTTGCTGTTGGCTGTATTTCTATTTCTTTAAAATGTAACATGGATGTATAAAGAATATTTGTACAAACAGAGCGGTGTGGGTTAATTCCTGGAGGTTGAATAAGGTTAAGGCTATGTCCTTATGAAGGAAGGTTGCTTTTGACCCTCCATTTTCTGAGGTAATCCTGTGTCCACACTTGGGAACTTTTCAAACACATCTTCTCCCACACGTAGCACCGCAAATGCTCCGATGAAGCTGTTAATAACATAAGAGGATGCCCTTGAACTATGATTATTTAGCTTTTTCTACCCAAAGACGACTGTTTCATAATATATTTTTTAGTCTGCTCACGGTTTAACTTCTGACCGTATTAACTGGTACTGGCAGGCTTTGACTTTCAAATCTGTGCATGTTTGGAGTCAGAAGTTAAGAAAAAAAAACCCATCAAGCTCTGAGACAACTGTCTGAAGAATACCCGCTGCACTGCTCTGATCAGTGAATATAATAATAATAATAACAATAACTGTATTTATATAGCAACTTTTAAAACAGATGTTTACAAAGTGCTTTAACAGACAACACAAAGGCAGAAAAAGGCAGAACTTCGGGGTACAATAAAATCAACAATCAGGTCAAAAGAGACCATGAGAGTCAAAGGAAAGGCACAGAGGGTCATGTTAACTAAAGCAACAAAATCAAAGAAAATAGTATGAAGTGGTAAGCTGGAAACAGCTGAAGTAATTTAGGAATACACAAAATCTGTATAGCTCTCCATGTCAACATGTACAGATGAAGAACATGGGTGGAGAAGGTATTTCGTTTTATGTATAATGACAAGGAGATGACAAGACAATAAATAGATAATATACTTATAGATACAAAGATACATTTATGACTGTTGAAAGTTGACGACATCACATCAGGAAGATAGAAAAGAAGAGGGTAAAAGAGAAAAAATACATAAATAAATATAATAAATATATACAATAAAATAGAATAAAAATAATGACAATAAAAAGGGAGTGTATTAAAACAAGAAAAGATGGTAAAAACAGAACCAAAACGATGAGTAACCGGTGAGGAGACTAAGAACAGTAGAGTCTAAAAATAGTAAAATAAGTAAGAAAAAAAGGATAATGTAAAAGCAAGTCTAAAAAAGTGAGTTTTAAGATGTGATTTAAAAGATGTCACTGATTCAGCTCGACTTATCTCCTCAGGCAGGGCTTTCCAAAGTCGAGGAGTCCTGACAGAAAACGCTCGATCACCTTTAGTCTTCAGCTTCGACTTTGGAATAGCCAAGAGGCCACCGCTCGAGGATCTGAGGCTGCGGGCTGGCTCATAAGACGTCAGTAATTCAGAGATGTAGGTTGGAGCCAGACCAGTAAGGGCTTCAAAAGTGATCAGTAAAATCTAAAAGTCGATGTGAAAGTGGACAGGGAGCCAGTGGAGAGAAGCAAGGACAGGGGTGACGTGATGCCGTCTGTTAAAACCAGTTAAATGTTAAAACCAGTGAAGACCTGAGTGTTGATACAGAAGGACAAAGACACTGAAAATATGTTCTATAAAATTGTATCACACTCTTTTTATAGCTAATGAATAAACATCCATGAGTACTTCCCTGGATTTCAGCATCAGCACTGACCTTTTGTTGGCTTTTAATTGGTTCACTGACCAACCAATGGGACTGTATGGGACGGTAGAATCTAAAACTTAATGCAAAATAAAGAAAAACACTCAGAGGGATTCACATTCACACCAAATATGTAACCATTTATTGTTAGAGTCATCCTTTCAGTACATCACACAGCTAATACATATAAAAAACTAAATACCAGTATTGTGTTTAAGGTCTGGTCAGTCAGATGATTATGCAGAGAAAAATACAGCAAGATTTTTGTTTTAAGAAAACATCTGTGTGGTCCTTATTTGAAGGAGAAAAATAGAAGGCAAAGACTTACAGTATAAAATGTACAGCCACATGATTATATAATATATATTTATATCACATTGCACATTATACCAACACAAAAGAATCCCACGTGAAAAAGAAAATAAGTTTACACAATTTACAACAAGGCACTATGGAAGAAACCTGCACTCGAATCTTTGGATGGATCTGCCGCCTGCGGAGCTCCAGAGAAATGATGTAGGAATGTTACACCGTGAAGAGTCCAGCCCAGCACGCCATTCAGTCCAAAGTCTGGTCCCATCATACATTTCGAGCGATAAACCCAGAGTGAGGGTTCTGTATGTGTGATGGAGTGAACTGTGTCGGCTATAGTCCCAAGGCTGGCGTATATTTTATCTTTGGTCATGTTTCATACTTTTTTAAGTGCTTTGCTGAAGTGGAGGTCACAAGAGCTGGAACAAAAGAGGAAGTGATTCATGATCAAAATGTCCTCAAAATTTTTGTTGTTGAATTCTGAAAGGAGAAAAAATACTTTAGTTTATAATTGCGTATTTTTATTTTATTCTTCTGAAACCTTAGTCCTTAAAAAGTCACATATAGACAGAATTTGATAATGCTTGTCCTGTCAACAACCCCTTGAACATCCCTTCTCTCTCCCTCTTCTTTCACTGCTCCTGGAGGTTAATGGCTTGTAAAATTGTCATTATTGTTGTTACCATTACATTTATCATTATCATGTTGAGTGGGCATTGAGCACCTTTATAACCTTGAACAGCAGCTGGATCCACCTGATTCAATGCCTGTAATCAGGCAGGTTTATTTTGCCAAGCTTAAGGGGTCGTTTGCACGACAACCAAAAACGGCCAAAAACGGGGAGTTTTTGTTGCGTTTGTGTATTTGTTTACACAAGAATGGTGCCCGGAGTGCCTGAATTCGCAAACTTTTAAAACCATGGTCCACAGTGAAAAGTTTTGAAAATGTTTTTGTATCCTTCTCCTTGTAAACGGGAATCAGTGTTTTCAGGGAAAACGATGACGCGCAGCACATGCGCAGCAGCTACTCTTTCAGATAAAGGTTATGCACACCTAGGCTGTCCACCGAGCAACATGTGTGCTGCATGCTAGGTTTGATATCCAGAAAAAAATATCCAGACAGATTTGTTATCCAGACAAGAAACTCCTTCGTTTTCGTGCGTCCATTCCCTGTTTTTGTTTGTGAAAAGTTTGTCTCCACCAGAACGCGTACGCGTGTTTTAACATCGCTGTTGGCATGCACGCTGCACCGTTTTCAGTCGTTCTCACGGATCCATGTGAATGCACATTGTATTCACATCGTCTCTGTGTGAACACAGAGCGCTTTTGGAGCAGGAAGAGGTGGAGATTTGAGTGAGATGACAGCAGGAAACGACTATGCAAAGATTAGCATTGATGCTAACAGTTTCTTTAGCAGTTTTATTGGCTCTGGACTGATTTCTCTAATAAATGGAAAACAAATAACACTAAAAAACTTCTCTATAGTAAGGATATTTTTACTCCACTTCTGACATGTTTTGAGGAGAGTTTTTTTTTTTTACAAAGTGGCTCACATGCTGTATCTTTGGGCTTTTTCCCAGATGGACTAGTGAAATATATTGGACGGTCCATCTGGTGTGCCAGCATACAAGCATAGCCTGCACAGACGGCTATGGCTGTGAAATACGGCTCTAAAATTGTCTGACAACATAACTCAGTAATGGGCCTCAGAAAAGAACCTTTAGTGAAAGAAAAGGTTCCTTTTTCTGCAATTGAAGGTTGAATTTCTCTCCAAACAGCCATTTGATTTTAAGATGAAAAGCATGAATGTCCATAACAGAGTCGCTGAGTCCCCTCGTGTTGCCTTCACTGCTTTCTTTTGTGTGAGTGACTATCATTTCGACACTTGGAGTTCAGAATTGATGAATGGCTTGCTTGGCTGGACAAGCTGATCAGTGTAGTTGATTATTTGTGTTTTAATTGTTAAAGGGAACACAGAGCACCTCTCAGATTGTGGTTGCAGGAGCAGGAGTGGCTCTGATAAGACAAGGTGTGACCGAACTCGACGTTGTCCTGCTTTACAGGCACTTGTGTGACTTCCTTATTATCAACAAATAATCAATCAAAACAATCAATTACAAACTTTAAAAGCACATTATTTACAGTCAGCACATCATCCTGGCGAGGGTTTATGTGGAGAAAGTCCCAGAGTTTTACAAAGCAGAAATAAAGGTTTGTAGACTATAACTTCTTTCTTTTCTGTTTTCTGCTTTTTTTTTTTTTTTTCATTTTTATACATTCGGTAGACGAGCCTGTGGGCACACTCCTCTTCAAAATCACACACATACACACGTGCATACACACTTCAACAAAGAAACCTCAATTATAAACAACTCTTGCCTGCATCAACATGCCGTAACACCTCAACATCAGGAGGAAAACGACGTTTAAGTTCAAATCAAGAAACATCCACAGGTTACATTAAAAAAAGACAAGGCTGTGTTAGACCTTTGTGACACATTCACACACATCAACGTAAAGTCGCTGACATTGACCAACTTCAGAAATACAGTTTGTTGAAATAAGTTACAAGAAGTGAGTGTTCAACAGAGGTTGATGTATCTAACTGGGAAGAGGGAAATGGGAATTATGTCACATCCCAGCTAGAAGCGCTCCAGTTTCGAGCTGGTAAAGTTGGGGTAGCTGAAGGTCATCCAACTTCAAAATGGGATATCCTGACCAAAGGGGGCGTTCCCAGTGACGTATCTAATTTACAAGTCAGATTACCCCAATTCTGAGATCAACTGGAACACATCCTGATGACCCCCCTGACTAACTACAGACGTATTTTAAACATTTGCAGATGCAGATGTAACACAAGCTAAACTTAGGGGAACTTTGGCTAAGGAACTTTATGTGGCTTAGCACTGCTGATTGTTGTGACGCTGCTCAATGAACGCCATATAAGGCAGTTGTATATGCAATTTCACGACGTGCCGCTGCAGCCAGTCTCAGTACTCTACCACGATACCTACAGAGCGAAGGATGGCTGCCCCAAAAAGGGCACCTCAAGTCATACAACAGAGCTGGTGAATGAACTACGGGCGGGCAGGTCCCAATGTTTGCCAACAGAGAAAAAGAGAAGGCAAGCAAAGGTGAACACTTGCTGGTATTACAAATGTGTTGGATCAAACGTTGGAAATTTTTAAGCATGTGTAAAATTTGTCACTGGACTTCAACGTTGCCCAAGTGACGTTAACTTAAAAGTTACGCAAGTCAAAGTAATGCAAAGTCAGTGTGTGAATGCAGCTGCAGGGGATTTCTTTGGTCTGAGAAAGAGTATAAATGATCATCTCGTTCAACCAGGTTTGTGAAACAGTCCTTAATTAGATCTCTTCTCAACACTGTGTTGAGCTTGTTGACTGACAGCTCCACAACCTCCCACAACCCATGTTTGTAGTAGGAGCTGTTGACCAGAACGATTAAAAACACCGAAATGAGTGTCCAGGGCCCTTAGGTCTGAAAGAAGAGGGACAGAGGACCTGGGTAAGGTTTGGCTCCTTGTGTAAAACATGTTATTAAAACTTACTAATTAAGGGACTGAGAAACTAAACCCATCATCAGAGCCCAAACTCCACAACCAACCCTAAGGTGGTGGTAATGGTACAATGTGCTGGATGCCAACTGCTGTAAAACAAGAAGAAGAAGAAGAAGAAGTCTTACTATAGAGCAGTGCAGGACTGAGTCTTAAGATGTGCAAGCTTTTTAGCAATTTAGCACTTCTGGTTAGTCCTTTTTTCTTGTTTGAGTTTTGCCATTTCTCTGCCTCACTTTGTACCTTTAGCCACCTCTTTCTTAAATAGCCTACATTCAACCACAAACATTTGGTTTATTTATGTTACTTCCCTTCATTCTAGCCGAGCTGGGTTGTAACTTCAATGTGAGCTTGCCTAGGATTCGGACCCTGGACCTCTTGCAAGTTCAGGCTCAGCTTTGTTGAGAGATGAACGTTACTGCAGTCCTCACTTTGTTCAGATAGCTTTCAAACTGCACTTTGTCAAGTGGACCGAAGCCTGGGAAACGTGCTGCCCTTGTTGACAGCAGTTCTGTCGGATTCTGGTCTCCCTGGTGTGGATGTTTAGCGTTTTGATCAAACCAGCCCAACATGAAAACATTAAGAGCATTGTGGTTTGTCTCCAGCATTCATGGAGTCAGTCTGAAATGTTAAGAGTCAAAGCCACGTCTAAATCTCAAGAGTGGCTAGGACGAGCAGACGTCCTCGACCCTCAATGACCGTAAAGTTCACCAGGCGCTGCACTGGCTGCCATGGCTGCTGACCGATTGGCAGTTGCTGTAGCGTTTCTTGACGATCATGCTGATGTAGGCCTTCATCAACTTAGCGATGTCCATGACCTGTAGGGAGAGATATATGGGTCATGTTTTGTCAGAGGACAGACATTAATCCACAAAAAGTTACAGGCAAACTCCTGCACAGCAGCGTTGCCAGATTTTTTCAATGAAATAAGCACCAGGTCAATAAAAACAACTCCAAAACAAGCAACCTTCAGCTATTTCCTTTTCTAATGTGATTTTTCTTAGAGTAAAATCCACATGAAGTGTGTTTTAATTGTTATCTACATTAGATTTCAATCTCACAGAGACATTTTTTCTTCTCTAACTCTAATTCACTTATTCAACATCCTTTTGTTTGGAGGTAAAACATCTTTTTCTTTATACAGAAATGAAGGGATTATTATATATTTTCAACTCTGTTATCACTAAACAGTCCGTCTAACCTTGATTTTTGTAACCAAACAGACATATTCAGGCTTTTATCTAAGTTTTATATTGATCCTCTACAGCTTTATTATGGTGAAAACAGTAAGAGCTACATCAGAAATAAACTTAATTCTGGCTATAAGGATTTCTTATTGGTGGAAACACAGTTTTGCCTCTTTTTACAGTAAAATTTACATTTGTGTAGAGTGGGACAAAAACTGACAATATTTACAAGCAACTTTTCAAAAAAAAAAAAAAAAAAAGCCCAAAGTCACTTATAATAAGCAGACCTAGCAACTATGTTATGGACTCCATACCATGCTGACTTAGCTTTCAAGAGTCCTATTGGATAACGTCAAACAGTTCCTAAATGTCGACGCTGAAGCCTAAAACATTCAACTTAAGAGTTTGTAGATCATGGACCAACAGTTTCAAAGAATAATGAGAATAATTTTGCACAAACCATTTGTGTTTCAAAGACCAGCTCTCGGCCCTCCACGGCGATCTTGTAAGAGTTTGGCAGTGGAGCTCCGAAGGACAGAATCTGTTCATACGGGAAAACCTCCAGAGGCCAGGGCTCCCCTCGTTTGTACACAGATATGGATTCCCTGCTGACGCCCAGCCACAGCTCCAAGGGGAACGCCCCGTCACGACACTGAACGACAAGTGGGATAGATTAGACTTCATCACTGATACTGAGCAAGTGTTTATATTTCCATACCTGGATCAGTATTTTTCATGGCATAAGTTTGACCCGTGGGTTATCACCACAGTCTTTTTGTCATATAACAAACTTGGCAGCATATTGACAAATCACTGAAATGTAAAAAATACAATGAAATCACAAGAAAGAAAAAAATAATCTGAAAATACGTATAAGACAATAAGCAATTAAAAAAAGCAAAAATATAAACACTAAAACAAAAAAAAAACTCAGATTATAAGTTTTAAAGCTTTGTTTTAAAGGGATAGTTCAGTATTTTTGAAGTGGGGTTGTATGAGCTCCATGGCCACTAAACACATTAGATGAAGTATAAAGTTCTCTCCTCTCCCTCAGTAAGCCACCGTTTGTAAAAGTTTGTGATGCAGAACCAGCTGCAAACAGGGAAGTATTGTACCAAATACAAATGGTATTTTCTCCGCCTACAAGAACTCCCATCAAAAAATAATTCCACAATTTAAGAGTACGCTACCTAGAAATTTTTTTGAGTGCATTAACTTTTCGGAAAAAAGAAGTTTATCTGGCTGAGCTTGTGTGCTGCTGCGCAGAGGATTATGTGACGTGAGTTGGTTAGTTCCAGATAAACTTTATTTTTCAAAACCTTACAACTTCTTATATAGAAAAAGGTTTTTTCCCACTTTTTTTTTTTTTTTTTTACAAAATGTACACATTTATACACTTAAGTTTACACCTTTTTAAATTCAAGTTCTTCTTAAATGGTAACTACAATTAACCTTTTTTCTGTAAATTTACAATTTTTAAAACGACATTTTTAACTGACAGCTTCTAACAATCAAAAATACTTTTTCATAAATAATTTTTTACTTGCAATTTTATTTAATTGACAACTTTTTACACTTTATATTAACTTTTTATACTAAAAATGTATATTTTCATAAACTGAAACCTTTCTTTTTAAATAATTAGACAACTTTAAGAGTAGGGGTGTCCCAATACAACTTTTTCACCTCCGATACGATACCGATATTGCAGCCTTGAGTATTGGCTGATACCGACATCGTTCCGATACGATATCAGCAGGAATCATACATACTTTTATTACATATTTTGTAGTATGGACTGTAAGAAAAGGCTTGATCAAGTGAGATTACTCAAACAGAGAACAGTAGTCAGCAATAGTAGGTATGAGAAAAACTGACCCATTTGTTATTGACCAATGGGTTAAATAAATTTGAACCTTAAACATAAGAATATATTACAATTAAATAAAATAAATAATAATAAATTAGAAGTTCCTGAAAAGTAACCTCAATAAATCCAGTAAAAACAAAAGCATATATTTTTATAATGCAAAATAACCAAATAAATAAAAAATAAATAGAATGGACTGCTTGTATCAGAGTGCTTATATTGGAGATTTTAGATGCAGGCTGATATAATCCGATATTTATATAATGTGACATATTTAGAACACCAAATATTTCAAAAGGGGCTCCAGTGGATACGAACAGCTAAGCTCTGACACCCTTACCTCCACGTTGAACAGCGTGGATCCATACCCCTGCCACTCCTTCACCAGGGCCATGTACTTGACCATGGCCTGTTCCTGGTTCATCCCCTGCAGTTTCTTCCACTTGTCCATCACGCTGGTCCTCACGGCCGCCGCCTCCTCCCTCATCCACACCTCCAGGCTGTTCTCCTCCTCCAGCTTCTGCCGACTCAGCGAGCCACTCCTGAAGCTCCTCCTCAGCGTCCCCTCCAAGAAGCTCGAGCGTTTCCTCTCAGACGTTCCTGAGCGCTCGGCCACCGAGCCAGTCCCCGGAGCGAATGTCTTGGCTGAATTCTGCACCCGGGCCCGTAACCGCGTCATGGGGAACACCTGGGACATTTCAGGGACACCGGCCTGGGAGCTGTGGTCGCTCAGGAGGTACTGAAGTCTGAGGGCGGCGAGGAACTGAAGCGTCTCCTCCGGGGCGGGGTACTGACCTTTGATGACGGCTTCGTGGGCCTGTGGACACCAGTCACAGAGAAAAGGTTTGAACATAACAGAGGGACTGATTAACCCTTTAACCCCTGCAGAATGAGCTAATGTGAGGGCAAACAGATCAGCCAAAACATCCTGAGCACTGACAGGTGAACTCCACTGATCATCTCTTCACCTGGTGGTGGTTTTAGGATCTATCAGGCAGCAATGAACATTCTGTCCTCAAAGCTGATGTTAGAAGCAGGATAAATGGGTGAATGCAAGGACGACGACCAAATCGTAATGGCTAGACGACTGGGTCGGAGCTCTTGTGGAGCTACAACATGGCGGTAACAATATTTCCAGGGTGTACTGTAGTGAGCTCTTGTTTGAGAGTTTCCTCTAAATCAAAAGACCTGATCAGGTTGGTCCCCATGGCTGTGGCTGTGGCGCATGAATGACCCTATTAAATAAAAAAATGATCAGAAATGCTTGCAGTTGGGCCAACGGTCATCTTCGTAGTCCTTGTTAGCAAGTTGTTGGCAAGCGTCCTTTTAAACACACAACACAGCTATACAATGCAGAAGTGGGGCGATGTCAGATGCATTTATGCTGCAAAATGAACGATTAAAATTTCAAATGCATGAGCTCATTCTCTGAAAAGTATATGTGTATATTATTAAAAAGAAATACAAAGTTTGGGAGTTTTTTGGGGTAAATTATAGACTTATTGCGCTTGATTTTTTTTTTTTCGTAATTCAACAGCTTTCTAAACCTGGACATTCTGAGTTTGGGTGCCATGTAATTTTTCAACTTTGAAATGAAAAACTGTTATTTTTTTCTTAAATTAACAACTTTGTGTAATCAAAAACTCCCTTATTTCATAAATTATCAACTTCATAAACAATTTTTTTATTATAATTGAACAACTTTAAAAAATGAAAGACTTATTTTGTAGGAAGAGTCACAAATGTGTATGTAATTTTTTTTAAACTGACAACTTCTTATACTCAAAAATAGCACATAGCTTTTTTTACTCTCAAAATGTGTTTTTTGTACTATATTTACAAAAGAACTTTTGGGAAATTTTTACATTTGAACTGGCAACTTCTATTAATCAAAAATACTTCTTCATGAATAAACAACTTTTTATATACACATAATTTAAATAGACAACTTTTTCCTAAAAATGTTTATTTTCATATATTGACTTTTTTCCTATCCATCCACCCATTATCCACACCGCTTATCCCTTTATGGGTCGGGGGGTGTTGGAGCCTATCCTAGCTGACATTAAGCGAGAGGCAAGATACACACTGAACCGGTTGCTAGCCAATGGCAGGGCCACATAGAGAGACAGAAAACCATTCATGCTAACACTCAAATACCTAACGGCAATTTGGAGTCACCAATTAACCTAATGGCATGTGTTTGGTCTGTGGGAGGAAGCTGGAGTGCCCGGAGAGAACCCACACAAGCTCAGGGAGAAAATGCAGACTCCACAGAAAGGCCCCGACCCACATGAGGATCAAACCAGCAACTATTTTGCTGTAAGGCATGTGCACTACTTGCTGCACCACCGTGCCCCCCATAACTTATTTGTACTCAAAAATTTTGATTTCAAGGATCTTATTTCAGGTATTTTCTGAAAATAGTTTTCTAACTCCCACTAACTTTCAGCCTTAGGAACCAGGAAGTGCTAAAAAGCAACGCTTATTGAAAATGAAATCACTTTAACTTCGGCCGTACCTGCTCAAACATGAAGGCGAACTCCACGCTGTCTTTGGGAACGTTGTCCGTGTCCAGGAAACAGTAGAGCTTGAAGTAAAACTTCCACCCGGTGCTGTGTTCATCTGGACTGACCGAGAGCCTGTTGGCACAGAGGGTTATGGTAGTGAGGGCAGATAAGGAGAGATTTCACCAACACACCCAAAGTACAGCGTGACGCTCACCTCTCAAACTTGGCCAGCACGTCAGCCACCACCATGCGGCTCTCGATGGCTTTCTCCGTGTCGCCGTTGTGTTCGAACAGAGCAAACATGTTCCTGCTGTCCTCCATGGCCAGACCTCGGATCAGCTTCTCCACGACCTGACGCATACAAACAAGCACAGAAGAACATGTTTCACAAATCCTCCAGCAGGGGGCTCTCAACCAAACAATAACAAAAGATGACAGGTAAGAGCCAAAGACTCCCCGTCACCGCCAGCCACCTTCGCTGTTTCCTTTATTTTCTGATAAATGCAGCGCTCCTTACAGCATAAAGACAAAATGATGACTCGGGACTATAATCACAGGTATGTCTCAGTCTAAGGGTTCGTTTTGGTTTCGGTTTGGTTCCTAGTGAATTTACTTTTTATTTTACTAAAAAGAAAATTTGAGGGTTTTTTCACAATTTAACAGCTTTTTTGTTACTCATACAATTATGACCTTTTCAACCTAAACTTTACTTATTGTTTTTTTATTTAAACATTTTAATCAGAAAACTGAGTTTGGTTTCTTATTAATAACTACCTCAAACAAACAAATTTCTGAGGGATGTGTTGTCGGTAAATTTTAAACTTTTTAAACTTGACTTTTATGATCTTGTGATTTCATGTGATTATACGCAAAATGTCTTTTTTGTCTTTTTTTGTTAAATTTGTTTGTTTTGTAAGAGGACCACTTCATATACTTCATTTGCTGCATTCTGATGTCATTTTGTGCTCTCTGGACTCTTATCCATGCTCTACATACTGATTTACTCACTGAAACCAAACTGAACTCACACCTGTGCACACCTTTGACCGTGCCTCAGGGCCCCGAGGTGCCCCAGGCTCTTGGTTATCCCCCACATTCTCTCCCCCCGCTGTCTCTCACCTCTCCCGCCGTTGTGTGGGAGTTGATGGTGATCTTGCAGGATCCTCCTCCGTGACAGTGAACTGTGGTGCTCATGTCCTGCCGGGCCACGATGGCGCGAATCTCCTCCTGCGAGGGGACGTTCTCCCTGGCTCGAGTCTTCCTCACTGCATCGAGGGCGAAGGCGGCGTATCGATCCATCTCTGAGCCGGGGGAGAGCTCTCTGGTTCTGCAGAGAGAGACAAAATAGACAAGTATTAAAATACAAAAAAGAAAAGGATCCAAAACGTTCTAATCAAAGTAAGAACATTCTGGTACCTCTTCAGGTGGAACTTGAGGTATCTCAGGATGCTCCTGGTGGGGATGAAGGTGCAGGACATGCAGGCCAGGATCTTCCAGCTGCAGAGGTTCCCCGGTCCTCCAGGCTGCGGTGGACGGGTCGTCTGTTTTATCAGCTGGCAGAAGAGCTCGTCCCTAAGAGGTTTGAGCTCCTGGCCAGTCTGTAGGATGCCCTGGATGATTGGCACGGGGTCAGCCACGCCCTCCAGGTGCTGCAGGGAGCTGAACACTTTGAGGGCTTCGTGCTGCAGAGTGGTGTAGCTTCTGTTCTTTGGAGCTGAGTAGTGAAAAGGAGGAAACATCGTTTATCATCATCACTATGTTGCTCTTCATAGTGCTGCTGTTTGTGCTCATATGCAGGTGCTGCAGAGTGCACGGCAGTAGGGATGGGCGTATCCACAGATTTACCAGAAAGCTTTTGGTATGCAATACCCCCCTTAAAGGGATACAGCAACAATTTTTTGTTTTGTTTTCGTGTCTTGCCTCACTCCCGAGTCCATGACAAGCAGATAGACTCCATTCCTTAGACTGTGCGTGCAGTAACAAGGAAGAGACAGACAGAGCCCACTCACGAATTAGCTTAGCTCAAACACTGGGAGTCAATGGGTAGTGTTAGCCAACTCTAAATGGCCATGTGTACTTGTTATGTTATATTATGTATTTTTAGACTAAGACTAGCACTTTTATAATTTTCTAAAGAAATACATATGAAACTAATATGTGCATGCATGCCAGTAAACTGCTGAGGAAGAAGGCAGAAGAAGAAGAATAGAAAATTCTGAAATTACATAAAGTGCTAGTCTTGGTCTAAAAATAGATAACATAACACTGTAAAAAAACAACAACAACAAAAAAAAAAGAGTTAAAGTTGCTGAAGAGTTTATCTGATGACTGTAGGCAGAGGCTAGTTAACGCTACCCATTGACTCCCAGTGTTTGAGCTAAGCTAATTAGCGGTGGGCGAGCTCTGCCCGTCTCTTCCTTGTTACTGTCCAGAGAATGGTGTCTACCTGCTTGTCATGGACTCAGGAGTGAGGCACAAAAACAAAAAAATTTTTGGCATATCCCTTTAAAATTTGGACACCAAATGACTTGTTCATTTGTTTTGTTGAACAAGCCCAGAGCAAAGAGGACAAAACTACCTGTAACATTATGTTGCTTTGAGAGCTGTTGGACTTACTGGTGAGGTGGATGTCGCCGTACGGCAGTGGCAGCAGGGGCGTGTGCAGCGGGTGGTGGCTGTAGCGCAGGATGGGGTTCCTCTTGTAGATCTGCTCCACCACCTCTGAGTTCAGGCAGTTCTCCTGCAGAGAGCAGAGGGATGGAGCTATAAACTTTAAAACAATCCCCCAGAATCTTCTACCTTCAACCCTGAACCTATCTGAACACGGGCTCAAAGTTTAAAGACAGTCGTTTAAAGCTTATTTGAGATATTGTGTTCACCTGCTAACATGCTAACTCACATCCATGTTACTCATGACTGCACCTTCTTGATTGTGTTTACTTAAACTTTGACCCGGCCCTACCTTGATGTCCTGGATGAGCTGCTGAGTCGGCGTGTCAATGGGAGCCTTGGAGTCGATGACGTTCTGGATGGCGTTGGCCCAGCGTGTGGCTTCATTCAGCAGCTTGCAGTACAGACGGTACGAGTGTTTACGCCCGTACACGATCACATTCCAGTATCCTGGGAGGGCGGGGACAAGCAGGAGAAGAACAGGTAAACGTCAGCTTTTTCAAAGTATTCATGAATTCATGGAGCAGAAAATAATCAAGAGAAATAAAAGTCAGCTTGTTTTTTCCTACCGGTCTCTTTGAAGACCTTCTCGTCCGGCTGAACCACCGAGCAGAGGCTGTTTAGCACGAGCGTCCCCAGCTTCAGGGCGTTTCGCTCAGAGCTCTTATAGTAGTCCAGGGAATTGTGGGTAAGCAGAAACCAGCGCTTCTTTAGCTTCAGAGATGCCTTGGTGCTGTTCCTCATCTCTTTGTGTAACCAGCCTAGAAGAGATAAATGATTTAGTTTTTGATTAACAGTAAAATCTGCAGGTCCATGTCAGTGAGAATCATCCTGAAGCAGACGAACAGCAGCTGTCCGAACTATCCAGAGAAAATATTTTAGACCCTTGATAAATGAGCTCATTATTCCACTGTGACCTCCATTTTTATTTCCTTTTCCTTTCAGTTCTTAAGTTGGACAAAAATGACCCATTGAGGCAACAGCTACCTGTTTTATAGACTTTTCTGTGATTGTCAGATGCTGTTTAACATTTTCTTAAATTGTTTCTGTTGACTCTCTTCCATGAACGGCTCATTACTTCAAATATCACAGTAACGACTGATTTTAATCAGGGAATCATAAACAGAGAAGTAAATACTTTTTTATGGAGTCTGGTGAATAAACACAGGCACTGTTTAAGAAAGGTCTCTGTCTGTCTGTCTGTCCATCAGTAAATCTGTTTCTCTATCTATCTATCTATCTGTCTGTCTGTCTATCAATCTATCTATCTATATATCAATCTATCTATCTATCTATCTATCTATCTATCTATCTATCTATCTGTCTGTCTGTCTGTCTGTCTGTCTGTCTATCTTTCTATCTTTCTATCTATTTGTTCATCAGTCTTTGGTCGTATCCGCCTCCCCTGTATAAGGTGAACTGTCCGTTTTGGGGCTGATTCATTAAAACTGTGATGAGTGACACCTTCATGTTTATGACTGACATCATTTTGCTTTCATGTTTTTTAGGCACACTCATAAAGGCACGTGGAAATGACAGGTGTGGTAAATGACTGCGCCATCACCTCTGATGATGAACTCCTGTCCGTCAACGCGTGTGTCTCCTTTGGATCGCTGCAGCAGAGTGATCCAGTGGTGCATCTCCTCGGGCGTGTCGGCGTTGCAGTGCAGCACGCGGTTTGCAGTGATTATGACGAAGGAGTTCGGCCTGTAAAAAGAGAAGGAATAAAATATAAAAGAAGAAACAGAGCCGGATGACACTTACAATAACAGTGATCAGTCAGTATTAGTATCGCGTTATTGGTCAGATTGTTTTTGCGTTTTGGGCGTTAAACTATGGGTATATAATATTATGCTATTAAACTGACAGCACAACTTGAACACAGTAGTGCAGTGGTTAGAAGTGCAAAGGATGCTGAGAGCCCTATCGTGTGCCCCACACAGAGCATTTTGTGTGAAGCACGATTGTCTTCCCTGATTTCTGCTGGACAAATGTGTCATTTATACACCCAACGCTCTAACTGTAAAACTATCAAATGGTCTTGTGCTTCATTTACCTGAAAATGAGGAGTGTGTGAGCGCAAAGCTGGTACGTTCCTAACTTGAGGTAACAGACACCAAAACCCCCCTCATACCTGATCCAAAGCCTCAAGTCTGTGGTCAGAGTGTTTCTGCCATTAGTAGAGTGCATTAGAGACACGGACACACCACCGCTAGATCAAAACACACTTTACTGACCTTGGTTAGCTCACATAAGATGCACAGCTGCACACCTCTACTGTTAAATATCAGAGCAACTGTTGAAAATTTTGGTTTAAAGTTTTGCAGTTTTTGCATTAAAATAAAATTTTAAAAACAATTGCTTTAAGACCACAGGTCTTTCATAAACATGACAGTTTTAACTGAAGATTTAAACAATTAATGAGGTTCCACTTTTACTTCATGCGAACGTTTCTGTCTTGTCTTTTGGATTGTTTCTTGTGCTCTGGATGCTCTGGATGACGCTATAGCTGCCCTGTGCACACTGATTTAAAGGGAAGGAGAGCAGACACCCTGATTGGTTTGATCTATACTACACCCAAATATCATATCATGTATGATGAAGGTACAATAATATAATAATCCTTCCTCTAGTCCCCTTGTGCTCGAGCTTGACACAGAGAACATGCTACTCAAAATAGCAAAATATAAACAAACACGCACTAAAACGCCATGCTCCAATTTTTCCAGAACTTAAGACAAAAAATGATCAAATACTATGAAGTAGAAAAAATATTTCCATTGGATCTGGTTCTAAAATTGATTAAAAGTGAGGAATGAGAAGTTAACTGATTTGGTACTGTTATTTTTTGTGGGAAATATGGATAAGCAAACATGTCAGTGGTTTAAATTGCATTTTTATTTGACAAAAGGACAATGCCTCGGACAAAGGAACTTTTACTCATGAGACTTTCCTGTTGTGACACTAGGCCTCTTCCATATTACCAGCCAGTTTATCCAGCGACCCAGAACTGAACATTTTTTTAAAATGGAAAATGAAAATAAAATAAGTGCAAACTGAACTCATTAATTATTAAAAATGAAAAAAATAAAGCCATGTTTTTCATATTTTCACTTTCTAATCCAAAAAAGACAGTCAATTAATCCCTCACCTTTTACTTTCAGAGCCAAAACACAGTGATCAAAATATACATACACGGACCCCTTAGCCCCATGCACAAAGACTGAAGCTTAAAGCTAAGGTACCGTAGAGAGATTGTTTGATTATTACGTGATGCTTTTTATCTTAACCGGGGAGCAGCTCCCCCTAGTGGCTGAATTAAATATAGTAGTGAAAAACTCACACAAATTGCTTAATTTTGCAACTTTTACTCAAAGGAAAGACATTTTCTTTGAGCTACACTTTGTTAATTTCAAAAAAAAAAACAGTAAATGACCTGTTGCAGCTCTGATGGACATTAAACCTGATGCAAACAGTGGCAGCACTTTTATTTGGTTCGCTTTCTAATTTACAGTCTCAGGTCCTCACCTCTCTGGATTATCTGACGCACAAACTGAATCGATCATCCCAACGTCCAACGTTCCCTAAAGGAGAGAAAGAAAGACAGCTCATCGGTAATAGCAGTTTAAGGATTTAACGTTCTTAGTGAGCCCTGAGGAAACGTATAACTTTCAAGCGAAGTAAAACACAATTTACAGAATGATAATCATGACATGAAATGGTTAAGGTTGCTTGATCTTGCTCTTAAATAAAAGATTTTTTATTGTATTTGCTCCATTGTTTTGGTCTGACCTTTAGTCACCTCTGTAAAAAAGCAAATGTTTCCACCTCCCACAGAGCTTCTCACCCCTGTGTGTACTCACCACAGCGTTCTGGGGGTTTGCCTGCTCGTCGTGCATCTCTCTGATCTCCTGCTCTGTAGAGCCGTGGACCTGACTCAGCACGCTGAACCACTGGCTGTAAACATGGAGACGACATCATCATCATCACCGCCAGTACGATAACAGAGGTACATGTCACATGTCCTAGGGCCCTATTGTGTGTCCCATGCAGAGTGTTTTGTCAGCACAGGTGTTATTCTTTTTACTGTGGGTGCAGTTACAAGGAGGAGATGGGCAGAGCGCACCCACCGCTAATTAGCTTAGCTCAAACACTGGGAGTCAATGGATAGCGTTAGCTTGCCTCTGCCTACAGCCATCAGATAAACTCTTCAGCAACTCTAAACGGTCCTGTGTGCTTGTTGTGACTCGTTTTTTAACATATTATGTTATGTTATCTATTTTTAGACTAGGATTACCACTTTATGCAATTTCCAAAAGAAATACAGAAGAAACTTAAACGCAGGGTGCATGCACAAACCACCCCAGACGTGCTTATAAGTAGGACAACAAAACAAAATTTCTGTTTAGGAGTAGAAGAAGATAATAAGATAATAATAGAAGATAAGTTAACATAACATGTAGAAAAACAAGTCCCAACAAGCACACAGGACTGTTTAGAATTGCTAAAGAGATTATCTGATGACTGTAGGCAGAGACAGGCTAACGCTACCCATTGACTCCCAGTGTCTGAGCTAAGCTAATTAGTGGTGGGTGAGCTCTGCCCGTCTCTTCCTTGATACTGCGCACACAGTTGAAAGAATGTTTGTCATGGACTTGGGAGTGAGGCAGGACTCGCAAACAAAAAAATGTTGGCATATCCTTTTAACACCAGTCAGACCTGTTAGTTGAACAGAAGTATTAAATACTGCCTTAAAAAGAAGTTGCATATCATGGACATAGGCATATAACAGAGTGTTTTCATGGAACAGGGATGTTGTTAAAAATTCACACATGTGAATGGGAAGGGAGAATACTTGCCTGTGTGGATATGGCCACAGAAGACTGCAAACATCACAACACACTCCACTGAGCTTGTTTCAGTCGCACAGGATGCACAACAGCACACACTCCATAGTTTCATATCACTTGCTGATAATTTAAACATGCTTTGCAACTGGATCAGGAGCTGAGAGCCTTTTTTGATGCGCTCCTGAAGTAGTGAGTAAAGTTTAGCACAATCAGAGTAAGATAAACAAATGTCGTACCTGGCATCCTCGGCAGACTCTGCGATCAGATGGTAGGTCCTCTCTGGCATCACAATGTCGATTCCGTTCTCCTTACCGGTGTTATCGATGATTTCTCTGCACGTAACAAAAACAGGGAACACCATGATTTATGGAGTACTGCTCAAGTTTTTCCTTGATGGTTTCGTGCCTAGAATACAAGTCTGGCATGAATTTGCAGTCTACAAAATATTGTTGCAGACCGCAAACTCATGCCAGGTGGAAAATTACCTGTTGCTCTTCCTGTAATCTCATAAACTCTCAATTTCCACGTGAATTTGTGATTCTGTCATGATTTTTATAATCAGGTGTCTCAAGCCTCTAGGGCTGCACTCTGCTGTACAATTTTTCAATCGGCTTCCTGTAGGCGAGGATACGTGCTGTAGGTGACGCTCCGCAGTTGGACTATATAGAAATTCAGGATTACTGCTGTTGTATTTGGCCAATTTCAAGTCACAGTGTCCTACATATAGGCTCCCTTGCCTTGTTGGTTCTTGTTTGGTTTAAGTAGCTTTCAACCTCATGCCGTACCGAACACTGGTTCACCTAGGAGCGAACCAAGACCCACTGTTTTAAGGCAGACCTGAGAGCGGTTTCTGGACCAGCACCAAAGTCTGAGTTAGCTTTCACACCACCACGAATGCGTGCCATTTACATCGGAACTGTGAAGAGGAAAGTGGGAATGACGTCATCTCCGAGTTATCAACGTTCCAGTTAAAAGTTGGAAAAAACTTGCCAATCTACCAGGCTATTGTTAGCCGTTGTGTTAGCCTGCCCTTCGTTGTAAAGTTCACAAATACCACATGAAGAATGTAAATAACACCACAGCAGCATTTCAATATTTATACTAATCTAGTGCCACAAACACGAGTCAGAAGTGCTAATAAGCAGAATATTACAGGAGCTTAATAACTGTTTACACTGGGGGAAGCCATCTTTGATTGTAAACTTGGGGTTGGTGAGGATCCCCCGACTTCCCAGGAGTACAAATGAAACTCAGAAAATTAACCAAACTTCCCAAAAAAGCCCAGTTTGTTTGGTTTGCATCAAAAGTGTTAGGTGTTAGGTGTTAAAGCACCTTTAGGCTTGGGTCAAAAATATGCATCTCATGGTAATTTAGAGCGCTGCAACAGAGAATATGACCAATTTATCGTTAGGATGTTAAAATCATAAAATCTATACCTGCAAAATGAAAATGTAGCATTAGATAAACCCCCTCTCCCTAATCTCTATCTATCGCACATTATAAAATCCACTTTTAAGGAGTCAGAACTGCAGCTAAGAATGCCCTGTTTAAACATCTTCATTTAATTTCTGCTGCGTGTTTGATTGTTAGTCCACTGAGGGATGTCAAGGTGGTCCCAGTGTGTCCTTACTTTGCACTGTGCATGTCCAGCACCCCCTTCATCTTTTCCTCTCCGTCGTTCTCGAAATACATGAGCTTGCTCTGCCGCAGCACGAACCAGCGGCGTTTCCAGTTGCGTCGGGACAGCGTGGACGAGCCCCCTCCTTTCTTGTGCAGCCAGCCCTGCTTCAGAGCCTCCTGCTTGGCCCGAAACCACAGGAAGGTCTCGTCTTTGAGGACGCACCAGCGCCGCTTCCACGTGTTCATTAGGCCCCCTGTGGAGGGAAAGATTAGGTTTTTATGCTCTGATTAGGAGCTGCAAGGATAAGAGAAATGGAATATATAAAGAATGGAAGGGCAAGCTGTTACTTCCAACTGAAACTTAAAATCTATCAGCGTGTTCACACTGGATCAATGAATCAGTACCACAGCTCTTTACAAATATTTCAACATTTCAGGTTGAAATGTCTATGATGATTTATCATTGTTTCAATAGATTTATACCTATAACAGAAGAACTGTTTTTGTTTTTACAATGTGTGTCAGATTCATTCGCCGGAGGATAAGGGCCACGCTAAAAAAATAAAAAAAATAAAAAGTATGTTTAAAAAAAAAAAAGTAAATTTACAAGAATTAAGTGGAAAAAGTTACGAGAATAAAGTCAAAAAGTTACAAGAATAATCTTGCAACTTTATGGCTTTATTCCCGTAACTTTATGACATTATTCTCGTAACTTTTGACTTTATTCTCATAACTTTACTTTTTTTTTTAAACGTCCTTTTTTAAAAACATTTTTTAACGTGTTCCAAATCCTCCATCGCAGGTTCACAACACATTGACAATGCAGTTAAACTCTGTCCTTGGCAAATATCATATCCACAAGGCCAGAGTGCTACAGACCATACCCAACATTCATCTATTTCGCACTAAACTGAAATATTTAGCTGAATCATAGCTGGGATATCCATTAACAAGAAAGCTCTTAAAACATCACAAATTTTAAAGAAGTTACTTCCTGTAAGTATCATATAAATCCAATGTAAAGAATTTTTCTATCTCTCACCCTCACATAACAGTTCAATTTTAAAATAGGATTCTCCTTTTTTCCTTTTTAATGTCACTATAAGTTATTCTTACTGTCTTTATTTTCTGCGTTCCCTTGTAATTTTTTCTTTTTTGATAACTGTTGATTGATTTGACAAAATGTGTTTGTCTTGTATTCTGAAACTGTTTAATAAAAGTTGTTAAAAAAAACTGACAGATGAGATAAGATGAGAGGGTGAAAGGTAAAAAAAAAAATAATAATAATTTCGCACTTCCTGTTCCCAAGCCTTAAAGTCTGTGGGATTTATGAATAGCTTTATTGATGACTGCCTGAAATATTTACATTTTCCTATTTATTTCAGTTGATTTTAATGAAGTAAGCTCTGAAATGTTGGAGATACCTTTGATAAAGAGGAAGCTGTGGAAGTACGGGAGTGTGACGCAGCTGTAGACGGAGTCACGACGGTATGACAGCTCATCATCTGTGTCAAATCGATCAAAGTCATCCTCGCTGTCTTCAAACTGGAAGAAGAACCACAAATATTAGACCATATGTAGGGTACTCCTTGGCCTCTGACCTTAGGTTCAACGTTGACATTTTCAGTCATATTCATTAATATTCCATGCCACACGTTAACATAACAGGAATGGTGCGTTCAGGAACACCTGGACTGAACTTACCGATGACTGAGCCCCCTCAGAGCTGAAGCGGTATGCCCCTGAGCTGTTGCAGGTTCCCACAGAGCCTCGGTAGTCAGGAGACCACTGACCACTGCGAGGGTTTGAGAACGCCACACTGCCGCTTGACACAATGGCGCCCTCGTCATAGTCGTCCTGGTCGTAGTCTGAATCTTCATCAGGGGGTATGAGCTCCACCAGGTCGTCGGACTGAGCCTCGGATGAAGCCTGAGGGTGGCAGTAAGCCGAGTCACCGCTGGACAAGGCACTGTGGCAGGCTGCAGGCACCGGCGGTAAAGGCAGCGGCTGGTTTAGCACGGTGGTTGGCGGCAGTGATGGGATAACTCCATCGTTAGCGTATGGGTCTTCTTCAGACGAGTCATCGCTTGTTCGGATCCCGCTCGTCCTCTGGCCATCCGAGTGTCCGTGTTCACTCGGGTTTGGCGAGTCTTTGAAAGCATCATCATCAGCCCCGAAGCCTTCGTCGACCTCTTCCTCATCATTCCCTCGCCTCCCTCTGCCTTCTTTCTCCTTCTCATCCCCTTCTCCAACTCCCAACGAGCTCTCGATGTTCCTCACGCACTCATCAATCTCGTCAAAGTTCAGCGACTCCAGGAACTGCTGTGCTGCCTTGCAGGCTTCATCCTCCAGGCGCCTGAGCTCCTGGTCGCGGAGGAGCTGCAGCCGGTTGAGCGATGCTTCGGTCAGAGAGAGCTCCTGACGCTCCTTCTGCCTCTGCAGCGCCTGGATCTCCCGCTCCAGTCGGAGGATCTCTTCCACTTGTGACGCTTCATTCGGACGCACGACCTCCTCCTCTCCTGAGGTCTCCTGGAGCGGCTTGGGTAGCTCCAGCTCCTCCATCATGGGTGAGGATATTAGAGCTTCTACCGGGACAGGAGGTGGAGGTGGAGGAAGAGACGCCAGTGCCAACTCCTCAGAGAGGCGGAGCTCCTCAAGTCGTCGGGCCTCTTCTGCCTGCAGGTGGAAGAGAAACATTAAAACCATCTGATGAAGAAAGGTCTACCTGTGGATAGAAAAGTGTGGCATGTGGCTCTGCTCTCTCTGTTAGGGTGATGAAGTCACATGACTGAAATATAAAACATTTCAGAAACAAATTCTGCCCTGTACATGACAGCATTTAGGCTGCAATCCACTCTGATGTCAAAACCAGGTGTACAACTCAAATGGTAACTAGCCTTGAGCCTATAGAGCTCTTTTCTAGTCACTTTGAAGACTCGACGCTGCTTTACAACGAAGGTCACATCTACCCATGCACTCACTGATGGGAGTTTCAGAGTTTCGATGTCAGTTGTCCATCAGTATTAGTGAACACATTTACGCCATTCATACCCACTTACACGCCATGGACGCATCAGTATAGCTCAGCCTTGAAGGGCTTGGACTGGGGACCGGAGGCTGTCTGGTTCAAGTACCAATTGAAACATACTTGGAGGTTGGTTTAGTAGCTGGGGAGATGCAGGCTGACTTCCTGGGGCCTGCTTATGGCACTTGGTAATGCAGCTAGAAGGACTTGGCGTCCCTTGCCTCCAGAGCCTTGGGGCATAGGGTTTGCACCCTTAAACTTCATTGCATGTAAACCTTTTGTTTTTTTTATTCAGTCTCTCAATACAACAAATGTTAACGCCACACAACACTTTTTTTTCAACAGAAGTGACTGAAAAGGCACAGGCAGAAGCATTATGCTTATATTTATGCCTGTCCTAATTAACAAATTAAGCTACCCTCCATATATTTATAATATATGGCAAAGAAACAAAAAACAAAACCACAACTAATATAGTAATATAAATCATTAAATATAAAATAGAAATCAGAAAAACTTCACAAAATCATTTATATTTGTAACCCTCAAAAATTTCTTTACAAAACATTCTTTTGAAAAACAAAAGTGTGTTACACATTTGCAAATTCCATAATCTAACCCCTACAACAGATATACATCTCCTTTTCATCACTTTTTTGCTTTTTGTACCCTGAATTTACAGACATCACATAAATCACACTTGGACTCTTGTAGTGCAAAAAACCTTTGCATACAGTCTGGAAGTAACTTTGATTTTGAAAAACTGAAAATTCAACAATCAATTAATGAATAAAAATACAATTGAAATAAGTCTTAAAATATATTTTAATAATTTTCAGGACAGTAAGATCTTGTTGTCAGGGCTAATGAAGCAGTGGAAGTGAGAACACCAGGTGATTTATGATTATCACTAAAAACAGACCCAACACAGTTCAGTAATGACTGTTAGTAAAAAAAAAAAAAGACTAGAAGTTTGTTAATTCATCTTTTTATGTATTCATTCACAATTTAAAATTGTGGACACAAAAAGGTTTTCTTAAATTCAGGACAAAAGTAAAAAGGAACATTTAATAACTTATTACACCCGTCTCGAGTTACTATTATAATCACAACACTGTAACTTAAAAAGTGATATTATTTTTTATTTTAAATAGTTTTAATAGAATTGCCTTGCTTTAAAAGAACTTAAAATTACTAAAAACACAATAAAAAGAGCTAAAAATAAAATCTACAAAAAAAATGTGATAAAACACTTAAGAAACATTCAAACCAAAAAGTCTCTTCTTTAAGATCACTTTAAAAAATCCATCTTTACAGACTTTATTTTATGTGATGCCCTTTTCATGTTATTTCTCTTCTTCTCTCACCATCTTAGCTCCTTCCTCTGATGTTGGTTCTTAAATGTTAGTTTTACATAATAATGGAATGATAATTAAATTTATGTATTTTATGCTTCTTTGCTTGACTTACTGCTTATTGTTTCATCTATTAGTACAGATGCTTGCATAGATTTATGAGCATACTTTCTCAAATTCATAAGTAATTACTGATCATAAATATCTTTAATAATGAGTTGAATCATCTTACCTCTGCAGCGAGTCTCTCAGCCTGCAGCCTCTGTCTCTCTCTGCAGACACAAACAAACAGGCATGAGCCGAGCACAACAGGCAGCAAGAAACAAGATTTACCAAAACAAACAAGTAATTACATTTGCTGTCTTATCCAGGCTATTTATTCCCATAAAATCCATCTAGGAAATGGCTGTAAAGGCCAGACTTCCCTACAACATTAATACGCCACAGTGCAGCAGCAAATGTGCACAAATTTACTTGATATGAGAGACTTTCTAACCTGATACATAAAATGGACCGTTAAAAATATTTCACTAGTCCTTCTGGGAAAGAGCCCATAGAAAGTATTTAGGGAGGGCAGAACCTTTCAGAAGCATATCAGGCAGGTGATTGGAAGATCGTTCTGTCAATCACATTTATTACGGGCCAATTAGATAATTTGGTAGGCAGGCACAACTGCCATGGTTTGAGAACAGAGCATGAGCCGCTTTGTTAATTAAACTCACACCCAAAACATGTCAGAAGTGGAGTGAACATATCCTTGATATGGAGAAGTTTGTAGTGTTGTTTATTATTTTTCATTTAATAAAGAAATGAGGTCAAAATCTCATTAAACTCCATGGGTCAACAAGTGAGAATTGTCCAAACAAGACATGAAATAAATAATAAATGATAAGAAAAGATATAGATACATGATAAAAAAGAGAGATGAATAGAGGTAAAAACAAGAGGAAAGTAAAACATGGTTGAGTAATGATATAAATTTAAGAGTCTTCAAGGCCTTGGGATCTTTAGAGAACTGTTTTTTTAAGTAGTGTTGAATTCATCAAGAAAGAGTTTGGAGAAGGGGTTTCTTTTACTAATATTGTTCTTTTACTAGTATTATTTGAATTTAGGGCTGTGAAATTCATAAAAACCAAGCAACATATCTTTTTAGAGTGAAGTGAAACATTTGAGAGTCTTACAGCGAGTATAGTCAACAAGATTTTTCTAGAAAACAGTAATGGGACAGTTCCAGAACAAAGTCCACAGAATGTGCAAGAAGTACCAGTGTCTTCACTTATCTTTTGTAAATAATGTTTGGTGGTGTAATATCAATGGAGGCGATTGAAGTAGACATCCTGAGGTTTGTGTTTTTAGAAATATTGAGGTAAAGGTCTGGGACAGATTTTACATCAGTGAGCAGATTGAGGATGAAGCTCAGGCAGTCCAATAGGACGAATCAACAACTGACGCTACATGGCTTCGTCCACTTCATTTACAGTCTATGATAATTCTAGTAAAACGTTTCTTGAACACTCTGAAGCAAAGATTTTCACAGTGAAAGCCTTGATTATGTGACATAATCAAACTCTTGTGAAGCACTGTGTCCAAGTAAATCTGTAAATCTAACTCGTCTGCCTTCCTTTAGCGTGACCCAGCATGTAGGGGGAACCTGACAACATTTTTGCACGTATTTCTAGTTTTTGTTATTGTTTTGGTTGAGGGCCCCCTGGTGGAGGATTTCTGTACATGCTTTACATAAGTACAAGATTTTCTCTACAGTGTTTATTCCAAAATTTAGTCTGCAAAGTCCCGTGTCCTGGGGGGTGTGATTGTTTACATCGTGTCTTGGGTGACTTTTATCCAAGGATTTGATCTAATGCAGCTCTTTTCCCCTCCCCTTTGGAAACACTCTGATCTGGGGGGGGGGGGGGGCAAAGATTGATTTTGCAAGACAGGGGACCTTTAAAATTGGCATTTAAGGCTTCATTTCATTCAGACCAATGTAGTAGCTTCAGTTTTCAGCAGTAACAGCACTCGTAAAAGCAACTCTAGAAATCCAAAACACTTTACAACAGTAATCAGCTGATTTTGTCAGGATTTGACTCCTTATTAGCATTAGCATCAGAGCTTGCGATGTACACATTTGCAGCACTGACGGCATTGGAAAGAATGTTTCACTACCACTTCTACCCACACTGATCAAACTCTAATGAAGGACCAACCTCTCCAGCTCCTGCTCCAGCCTCCTGCAGCGCTCCTCCTCCTCCTCCCGCCTCCTCCTCTCCTCCAGCAGCTGGCTGAACGCTCGGCGGGCCAGCTGGCCTCGGAGGCGTTTCTGGAAGGTGAGCGCGGCCCAGCGGAGAAGCAGGAACTTCCTCCTCCAGTAGAAAGCACGGTAGTTCTTCTGAATGACCACAATGCACTGCAGCAGCTTCCTGTACTGCTTCCTGAGTGCAGAACAAAAACATCAACACAACCAGTCAGCAAACGGGCTTTTGATTTCTGGGAGGGTCAGTGAAGCTTTTGTTGGGTTTGGTTGTCGTCGCACCTGGCCATGTAGCCCACGACGTGAGCCTGGATGATCATGGCGGCCTTCAGCACCTCCATCTCCCTCTGCTTCTCCAGACGGTGCTCCAGAGACTCCCGAAGGAAGACCTGAAAGAGGAGGGGGGAGGACAGAGGGAGAAAGGGTGAGGGGAAAAGAAGGGGTTGAACGAAAACACAGGCAGAGGGAGGAACCATTAAGACTTAATCTCAGAAGTCTGACTTAGATCTTAGAATTCTGATTTAAATTCTAGATTTCTGACTTTTTCTGACTTAATCTCAGAAGTTGGAATTTTTATCTTACAGTTCTGCCTTTTTTCAAATTCTGACTTAACCTCAAAATTCTGACTTAATCTCAGAATTCTAGCTTTAAAAAACTCTGCCTCAAACCTCAAAATTCTAGATTTCTTAATCCAGCACTTGTTTTTTTCAAAATCCTGACTTGACTTGCTGAACTCTGACTTAGAGCTGATAATTCTGACTTGGACCTCGGAATATTTTTTAAATTAAATTTAGACTTTTTTTTTTTTTTTGACTTAATCTCAGTATTCCGACTTTCAACTTAAAATTCCGACTCAATCTCAGAATGCTGACTTCAATCTTAAAATTCTGACTTATTTCCTAGAATTCTGATTTGAATCCTAGATTTCTGACTTTTTCTGACTTAACCTAAAAAGTCAGAAATTTTATCTTAAAAGTTCTCAAATTCTGACTTAACCTGTAAATTCTGACTCTAATCTTTACATTCTGTTTTGATTAAATATCTGAAGCAATAAAATATAGGATCATAATTATATAAATAAAATAATTTCATGATATTCTTCTTATGCGACCACTGTTAGGACCTAATATGGTCACTCTTGTTTTTAAAGTGACATGAGCATTAAAGAGTCGACCCTGGGGTTCAGCTCTACACATCAGCCTCTGTATTACACTCACATAATGAATTTAAAGGCAACCACAGCCATAGAGAGGCACTCCCTCCTTTTATAAACCATCACCATTAAACAGAAATTCACTTCCAGAGGAACAAACGAGGCGAACAAAGCAGGCGACACAAATCAAATCTGGACCCTCCTCTCCTTTTGTCCACGCCGCTAAAGAGTGCAGATTACCACGGCGAGCGTTTCCAGCTACATCGCTCCGTGAATAGACGGATCTTCAGGTTCTTAGTGCAGCTGCCTGCTGTGGGAGCCAAGCTGTCGACCAGTGATGGAGAAAAGGGGCCCGCTGAGGGACGCCGGGGGTTAATCCGATTAGGGGGGAAGGAAAATGAGATATGGGACGATTCCTCGGGTGACGCAGACGGCGGGGAAATGTCACGGTGCTGCAGGGGAACAGGATACAGGATGACTTTCTCCTGTTGAATGATGGACCTGGTGTAGGGGTGTTGGCCTCAGTGAAGCACTAATGAGGTTTACAGGAGGATGTAAACTCAGGCTGATGATGACTTCAGTTCACAACAGAGAAATATAAACAGAGCTGCCAGTGTTTCCCCACTGATTTAAGGTGTCAGGAAACTTTTATTAAAGCATTTAAGCATCAGAACAGATTAGAAGTATTTTGTTTTTTTGAGAATAATTAACACATTATCAGTTTTTGCAAACCTATTGCTATTTTGTGTAAGCTTACACTACAGCAACTCCAGGCCACAGAGTAAAACACTGAAATCTTTTTTCTAAATTTTTACATGTGCAAAGCCCATATGGACCAATGAGAGCGCTTGTTGGCACGTTTGTTGTAGTCAGTCAAACATTCAACATGGCGGACCGCTTGATGGTGTGTTTGCATCAGGGCAGCCCGTTTTATTTAACAAAAGTCATAGGAATAACAAGGATGGTTAATTTAGAGATACTGTATGGAGGATGATCCTCTTCAGGATGAACTCTTCATCTCAGAGTTCTGACTTTTTTCTCTGAACTCTGACTTTTTTCAAAACTCTGCATTAATCTCATAATTCTACCCATCTTTAACATCAGAATTCTGTTTTTTTTTCTTTATCAAATTCAGACAATTTTTCATAATTCTGACTTTCTCTCGAATTCTGACTTAATCTCAGAATTCTGACTTTAAACATAGAACTCTGTCTTGAACATAAGCATACTCAGATCTCAGAATTCTGGCTTTAAATTTAACATTCTACCTTGATCCTCAGACAACTTTTTTGCTTTTTTTTTTTTTTTTCCAAAATTCTAACTTAATCTCTGAATTCTGAATTGAATCCCAGATTTCTGACCTTTGTTTTCAAATTCTGACTTGATCTCAAAATTATGAACCTTTGAATTCTGGATTTTCCTTATTAAATTCAGTTTTTTTGTTTAAAATTCTGACTTAAATCTTATAATTTGACTTTTTGCTTAAAATCTTGGCTTAATTTCAGAATTCTGAATTTAATCTTAAAAGTTTTACATTTTGAATAAAATTCTGACTTAAATCTAAGAATCCTGGCTTTTTGCACAAAATTCTGACTTAATCTAAGAACTCTGATGTTAATTTTCAGGCGTCTCTCAGTCAAACATTGGCCCCTTCTGTTCATCTTTTTCTGTCCTCTTCTGTAGTTTTAGATCTTAAGCTGAGAGTTTTTAGTTACACATCTGGGTAGTGGAAAACTTTCTGTGGACTGCAGTCAAGACAAGTTTAGATTTGCTTTGGATTTCCATACACATTTTCATTCTTTTGGCATTTGGTTTAAATTTTTTGTTTAGTTTTGTTTTTTGAGGTCACACTAAATGGTGCCAATAGATTGGTGCAGGGATGATGCATTGTTGTAGTGCTGCTTCTCCTCACTGAAAGTCTTTAAGAGCTCTTGCATCATTGATGATTAAAAGGTCTGCAGCAAACTAAAGTTCATGAAACTTTGATGTTTTGCTAATCATGATCACAAACTAACTTAACTTTCAGGCTGAAATTTAATCATCAGAGGCCAAAAGCTTTCATCAAGCCATCTTAGAACTACAACATGGCGGCTCAATCCAGAAGCAAATACCACACCTCCAACGCAGAACACCACAGCATGGCCTCTTGTTTGAGAATCTGACCTTGAAGAAAAGCCTTCAGGGTACTCAAAACACCTGGTCCTCGTAATGTGCCATCATCATTTACATTCTTCCTTAACTTCAGACACACATTTTATCATAAAACAAATTCCACCGTGACTCGTACCATCGCCTCATGTACGAGCATCACATTTGCATCCCAATGAGTCAAACAGCTAATCCCTTTTAATCATTGCTATGCTAATTACACCAACAAAGACCGCTCTAAGCCCCGGTGCACGTTTGATTAGCGCTGTCGGGGTCCTCGGGGAGCTCCGCTCGCCCTCACAGGTCAGGCCCGGGGAGAGAACAGAACCCTAGGAGATGTAGGCAGAGCTGCATCATTTCCAGAAAATTAAGTTTGAGGTTGTAAAAAAAAAGAGGACAAAAAAACCTGAGCTAGGACAAAAGGCTGGACATGTGCCGAGTGAAAGGAGTAGGAGGACGACTCGATGTAAATCTTACTGCAGAGGCAGCAGGACAAATCCCTCAGAGGGACGTAGACTTGATTTAATGGTTTGGAGGCAGCAGGAGCGTTTTGTGGCTTCGCTTTGTCAACAGCACAGGGACACATCCTGGCACCCATATCAGGTCCTCTGCAGCAGAGTTCTGTTAGGTACTTACCGCTGGTCATTGTATCTACACTCACCGACCACTTCACTATTACCCAAACAACTAATCAGCCAATCACATGGCGGAGACTCATTACATTAAGGCATGCAGATATGATAAAGATAAGTGATTTACGTGTCTATTAAATATGCCTTTTTGATGCCAGATGTCATAGGCAAGAGTGGTTCAAGATGACTGAAAGGCAACAGTAACCAAAATAACCACCACAACACAACACAACATTACAACCAAGGTGTGGAGAAGACCACCTGAACACACAACCTGTGATATCTTGGAGCAAAGGAGAAGGCCACTGGGTATCGTTTCAGCACCATCGCCGACCTCAGACCCTGTCCACACTGTAGGGCTGAAAGATTTATCGTTTTTGGGTCCAAATTGCAATTTCAGACAATGCAGTCGTGTGGTCACCAAAGCTGCTATTTTTTGCAGCACTCCTGACTGACCCAGGATCTGTTGTGTCAACTATTTTACACATACTACTTTACAAATTTGAAGGGAATTTGCATTTGCGGAGTGCTGGTAAGCTGGTCAACAATACAAAGCCTCTATTTAGAAGTAGAAGTATCCCTTAAATAATGACAGCAGATAATTCATCATCAATATAAGATGATATATAATGTGCTATGTGTTTTTGATCATTGATTTCCTTACTGTTTTCTATCCTGTAAACATAGTGGATATTACACTGAAGCTTGATTTGAAGAAAATTGTGGATGTCTGCCAGAAAAATCACAATTAAGTCTTTTCCTTAAATCGTTCAGCCCTAGTGGATTGCAAGCAGCATTTGGGCCCCGAGCTGCAGTTTTGACATTTGGTCTATGGGGCTGACCTGCTTTTCAAGGAGGCCTCAAGTGGACACTTCAGGAACTGCAGCTCTAACACATAGGTTCATTTTTTTAAAGCTGAGGGTCCTACTTGGTTCTTTCTTTGTGCAGTGATTTGAGACTGTCTCGTACTTCAGTTTTTGGTCCAACAACGCGTACCCCCACCCACCTCCTGTGCACACACAAATGACCATTCGACCATCCTCAAACAGATACACCCTCTGTGCCTCCCCCCTCCCAGGGCGTCACACGGTCACGCTGTGATTAGGAATCTGTGTCCCCATCTGTCATTTCCCCTCAGAAATCACACACTCATTCTGACAGTCAGGTCCAGGAACAGAGCGATAGACCGAGGGGAAGAAGGCCAGATCCAATAACCCTCGGATTCCACGCTTCAGGTGCCCTGGACTTCAATTATTCATGATCACACATGGTCACACAGCTACCTGGGCTGTGCGATGCTTTCGTCGAGCTGCTGCTGGATTTGTAAGCTGCATGAAACCTAATTAAGCTTCGAGTTGAGCAGAGGAACTTTAAAGTGAATTGGCATCCCGCGGCGGTAGAGTAAGCCTGCTCCAAATCAAATTCATGTTAGAGAGGAGAATAGGGATCAGCCGGTGTGAGCCTGGGGAAGAACTGATGCTGGGACATTCAGGGAGCTCGAGGTTCAGCATGAGAGAGTCAATTACTGTGCAGAGAGCTGAGGAGAGGGGATTTATTTCACTGCTGCAGGACGGAAAATTTGGGGTTCTGTTGCTGGCAAATTTTCAAAGAGGCAAAAAGACATATGGGAACATGAGGGCTGCTTTTTATGGTTTCAGCTTTTGTTTGCCTTAAATATACAATGTCAGGTGCCTGCATTGGCTGCTGATTACAATTCTTCTACTTCCTCACTGGTCTTCTTTCAATTATTCCATCTTTGGTTTTTTGAAATGGGGCAGAAAAAAATATGAATCTTGAAGGGATAAAGTAAGATTCTAGACAGTGTTTCCCCTGCAAAGCCCCTGTGTTTTGGATCTTGTGATGTAGCGGGACAAAGCAGAGGTTTTAATACCTGGTTCAAAGGCTCAGAGAGAGAATCCGACCCACAAACTCCACAAAATACTTTAAAAAATTTGTCCCAAGGCCAAACTTGATTGCCTACCCCTGCTATGGACTGTGTACACACACTAACTGTCTGGATGGAAAATGTGTAAATATGTTTTTTTTTTTTTTTTCACATTGAATTTAACCTCAAGCCTGTATAAAGACTGTCTACACATTATCCACATGTTGGCATTTTACAGCATGCAGAAACTTGTGTGTTGTGACTTCAACTCCAACATTTGAGGCGACCCTTTGCTCGGACAGCAGGACACAAAATGCCACACCAGCTCCTCTGAACTCGGGAGTTAATCTGAAAAGCGTGTGTCTCACCTTGGTCTTGCCGAGCTGCCACTCCGCACTGCTGCTGTCGTACAGATGGAGCAGCTGGATGCAGCTGCCCCGCGGGTCGTCTGGTGTCGTAATACCTCGCATTAACACCTTGTACCTGAAAAGGGGGTAAAATAAGGAACAATGATTTAGTCCAGCCCTGTCATGGTTCAAATAATCCTCGGTTTTAGAGTGTTTTACAAGGAGCTATGGTCTTTAGGTGCCCTTTTGTATGCCTGACACTAAGAGTTTTGGCACGCAGCGCAGGTGTCTTTCTTAAGCCCAATTAGATAGAACGGGAGGAAAAGTTTATCACTTCCTTGCTCTGTCTCCAATAGTGATAACTGAGGCCTGATATTGGAGAGTGGGAGGCATGAGGACTCAATGGGGGAAGCATATAAGGATCTATTGCAGCTTGAAATGGCACAAATGTTCCAGAATTCATGCAAATCGGAGCCGAGTCGAGGCAGTTTTCGATAAAGGCACTGTGAATGGGGCTCAAGTTTGAAGCAGGACGGACACAACCCAAGCCACTGTGAGCTCTTAAACCATGGCCTCAGACCTTGTTTCCCTCATTTGATATATTTTAGACTTAATTGGATTTACATCTTTTCAGGAGCAGACCTTTTTCCCAAACTTATCATGAGACTCTATGCCAGAAAGAGTAATTTGGGCTGTTTTTCTGTTTGATCAGAGCAGCTTGGCCTCAATCATTTTTATGGCTCTTAAAAATATAAAGAGTGGTGTATGACGAAGGGGCGTCCACACCGAAACAGCCAAAAATGCGTACTTTTGAAAATGGGTCCCAGTCTTTTTACCTCACCACCAGGAACCAAATGAACTTGTGTTATTATTCTTTCCCATTTTGGACTTAAAAAACATTTTAAAAAAACAAAGAAAAAGTTGTATGAATTTGGTTTGATATCGAGGAGATCTGCAAGTCTGTCACAATACTGTACGCTTTGGATATTATTTACATCTGTATTTATTTCTTTTTTCTTTTGTTTTCTCCCTCTCCTGTTTATTCTTAAATTTGTTTACACGTTTGTGCAATTTATGTTTTATCAGTAAATGAAATGGTGACACTCTGTGACAAATGAAAATAAAAATAAATATTATGTTCAAAAAAAGAAAATGGGTCCCAGAGTGGATAAATCTGAAAATGCGTGTGGACAACGAATACGTATAGCTTCGGAAACGATGACATCATAGCACCATCTCTAGCTTTAACGGCATGTGTAAACCCTGATAACAATAGTGGAATACAGTATCGTGTTTGTGCTGCAGAAGTTTCTGAGCAGATGACAGGGTTTGTTTACATTTCTCATGATGTATGAGCATGCTCAGTCTTCTTCTCTGGTTTTAGTGTGTGCCTGCAGCAGCGTTACAGCTCCACTTACAGGCCTGGCATATGAACTACAGTGTTTTCAGTGTTTTTATGTGGACAGACACATTTCTTGGAACAATGCCGTCTTTATAGAGAATGTTTTTGTGTGTGGACAGGGCCTAAGTTCATACCTGGTGCAGAAGTCCTGGAATTGTCTCCTGATGGGGAAGCCAGTCTGTCGAATCTTCACGGTCTCCAACATGCCAGAATATCGGAGCTGGTTCAGGACCAACGTCTGGTCGAACTGATCAGGCATCTAAAGAGGAAGGAGGTGGAACTTCAGATCTGACAAAAGGACCTTGACATAAACATAAATTTAGTCACCATATCAGGAGCCTTAAAGATTGCTGATATACAGTACCTGGGGTCAATACATTTTTTTTGTCTATATAGAAACAAAACATTGATTCAACAAGAAACACTCCACAGAACTTTTGGTCAAATTACGGGGCCCAAAGTGTGTTGAGAAAGCAACCCCAACACCATTTGATTGCAAGATATTTACGCCTTGAACTGGCATTTAAACAAGAAGAATGGACATCTTTCCTGGAGCGACGTGGACCTGTTTTTGACGCAGCATGAAACTTTTTGGATCTTATTTCAGGGAATAACACGAGGACAGAAGGAGAGAAAGTTTCTTTTACTGTGATGAGGTTAAAAACAAAGAGCTTGACAGCCTGAGTCTGAGCAAAAAGAGGAAACGATAGAGATAGGAGAGAAAAGCAGGAGGCAGAGGGCAGCTTCCTGACATCGCTCTGCTTTGTGCCGAACGTATGCAAATGCAGTTATGCTAATGACGTCTCCTCTGCGGCCGGTGGCTCTTAAAGGGCCCTATTCAAGCACAGAGTCAAGATCTGCTGCTGAATTGACCTCCCTTCAACTCAGCGGCTCAAATGGGCCATCATCGGGCTATCAGAGGAGATGGGCGCAGAATAAAGGGGAGCATTAGGATGGCGAATGAAAGCACCCTCTTATACTGAGCCCCTCTGACGCCCACTGAGGTTAGAGGGGTGAGCGGGGTCCCAGAGAAAACTGCTCCCATTGAAAGCTCTTCTGTAAGTCGTGATGATGTCCCAACACAGAGTGTGTTTTCAGGACTGTCCTGATTGGCCGCTGGCTGCTGCTGTCGTACATCCTTTTCTCCGAGTTCAGAACTGAAATGAGCGGCATGCAGCGAAGAGTGTGAGTGTGCATGCGTGCGTGTTGACGGTTTAAAGGGACGTATGGTTCAGCTGCTTCATATGACGTCGTTTAAATGTTCCAGTTCACAAAGTGGATTTATTAAAGGGACGATTATTGAGATAGTATTCATGGTGAGAAGCTGTTTTTTTTACACACACTGGTCCACATGTCTGTACAGATTTCAATGATTCAAATGTTTTCGCCCAATGTCAGCACAAGACCGCCACAGGGCCGCTCTAAGATCACATATTAAATAAACTTTTTCACGATATCATATAATAATCCAGGGTTGGGCAACTTTGTTTACCACAAGGGCCACATTAATGTTATTCTCTACATGTTATGAATGAAAAGATACCATCAATAGATAATGAAATGTACCTGTAACTTAACACTTTTAAAAAAATATGTTCAAGTTTAAAACCACACAGCAAAGCTTAATTTAATAAGTGAAACAAAGAATTAAAGCCAATTAAAAGTGCTTTTTATAAATATTCTCTGTTCTGTAACCATGAACACTCTCAAAGGCCCCAGAACCAAGCTCCACACCATCGGGCCTTTTCCTCTGCTGCCCTGAGGTCCACAGATGATTTAGAAAAAAATCTTAAAACCTATCTTTTTAAGAAAGCATTTTGCTAAACTCCTTTTATGGGTTTAGTGCTTCTTTGAAGAACCTATTTATCTTGACTCTTTTTTATAAATTGTTTTTTATTGTTTTTATCTTCCCCTGTAGCACTTTGAGACTGCGAAAATAAATAGCACAATACAAATAAAATGTATTATTATTATTATTATTATTATTATTATTACTATTATTGTTATTGTTATATTTCACAAAAGTAGCCTGGCCAAGGTGACAGCCATTAAAATCTTTCTTACTGGTGGTTATTTAAGCTCATTTGGCTTAATTTTTTTTTATCTAAAAACACTAATGATAGCATAGCATAGCATTTCATAAAGGACCTATACGTAAACCATAGCACAACAAATCAAGTAATTTCTTTTGGGAATTGAAATAAAACCAGCTATTAAAGACTGTTACAGATATATTTAATGCATTTTTCATAATTTAATGCATTTTCCTAAGTATTTGGTGTCATCTAGGTGAATCATAAAAAATACTTAATAGCAGGGGCTCTCGTTTTGTACTTTACACCACTATCTGATTGGTCTGTAATGAAAGTTGTTGACAAATGATTGTCCAATCACCTGTAGTGTTATGTTACGTTATCTGTTTTTAGACTAAGATTAGCACTTTATGTAATTAAGTAAGAGTGCATGTGCAAACTACCACAGATGTGCTTGTAAGTCAACAAAACAAATCACGTCTGCTACCCATTGACTCCCAGTGTTTGAGCTAAGCTAATTAGCAGTGGGCAAACTCTGCCCGTCTCTTCCTTGTTACTGCATGCACAGTCGAAAGAATCTGCTTGTCATGGACTCAGGAATGAGGCAAGACATGAAAACAAAAAACATACTTGGTGTATCTCTTTAAAGCCAAAACAAGCTCAGTAGCTTCTGCAGCAGAAGGGCGACACTTGAATCTATTTGTATTTGTTGTCCACATAGAAACACAAGGGCGACAGGTATCCGGGGACCTGAACTCTTCTCCATGTAGACGGCCTGGCTTTAAAACAAAAGAAGCCCAACGCTAAGAAGTGTTTTGTGTATGAATTAAAAATCGCAGAAGTTGAGTTTCACTTCCATGTTGTGAGTCAATCGCAGCACAGATCAACAGGAACGCAAATTTAGCATCCAGAGACGGAGGGACCAACACACACCTCTCCAGGGGCGTGACAACAACATAGTCTGAGGGGCTGCATCAGTGTCTTTCTCAGTCAAACTTCCTCCTCAGAGACTCGAAGCTAAGGGCATTCAAAAGGACAAAAGAGGGGCGTGGCTGTCTGCGCCTAAGGCGGCCAGAAGCTGATGGGGGAAGACACGAAGACAACTGAACTGTTGAGGAGCTGTCGATCCTTTATCACCGGAGAGAGGGCACACAGAGCTCCATTGTTCTGAACCTGAATCTTCAATATTCAATCATTTAAAAATTATATTCAGCAGCTAAAATACAGATTTTGGGTTGAAGGTGAAGGATGTAAAATTCAACTCAAGCAGTGTTTCCAGATTTTTCAACTGAAAAACCAACCAGGTCGATTATAACAAGCCAAAATCAAAAAACCTCCACCTATTTTTTTGTGATGCAATATATTACTTTTCTAAGAGAAATCTCCATAAAGTGTGTTTTAATTTTTATCTATGTTACATTTTAATTTCACAGTGGCATCTTTTCTTATTTGTCTCTTGATCTACTTATTCAACATCCTTTTCTTTATACAGAAGTGAAGTGAGGGGCTACTGTTATTTATAACTCTGTTATCACTAAACAGTCTGTCTAACCTTGATTTTTGAAACCAAACAGACATAGTCAGGCTTTTATCAAAGTTTATGTTGATCCTCTACAGCTTTATTACGGAGGAAAAAGTAAGAGCTACATTAGAAATCAATTTAATTCTGGTTAGAAGGATTTCTTTTTGGTGGAAACATCATTTTTGCCTCCTTTTACAGTAAAATTTACATTTGTGTTTGAAGTGGGACAAAATAGTTTGTGTAACTTCTGAGTTGAGTTTATATTGGTAGTATAGTGAGCATCAGATCCCTCCTGGTTTGGAGGCACAAATGAGCAACTGCACTTTTGGAACAAGACCAAAAAGACAAAACCCGCAACTGCAAACATTTACAAGCAACTTTTCAAAAAAGAAGCCCAAAGTCGCTTATAATAAGCCGACCTGGCAATTCTGCTCTCAAGTAAACAAAACAACAACTGCTGAGTCAGGACGATGTGACCCATACACCCACCCGTCCACCTTCACTGCCAACAGTTCATAAAGGGATAGTTCAGTATTTTTGTAGTTAGTAGTCAGCGCAGCACATTTAAAGAGCGTGAGCTTAGACAATCAGGAAGGTACACTGCTGATGGAGGGTACAGTTATTTCGTATAACTGTGTGAGATGTACATAGAAGGAGCCATCAAAAACAGGTTAGGTCAAATGTCAATGTCAATGACAGTTTTATTTATATAGCACATTTAAGACAGTCCTAGGCCTACCAAAGTGCTTTACAGTAAAACAGACAGAAAACAAATATGTAATTAAGTGAAAATTTTCACAGCACATTATTTTTTTCTCCAGGAAGTCTCTGTTTGCCACTGTTTTACGATGCAGCAAAAAGCTAAGTGCTTTTCCACCTTCTGTCATGTCCCTTTGCCCAGGACTTAAAATGATCAATTTAATGACCCTTTTCTGAATAACTGAGACTGAGGAATGTTTTGTTTAGAAAGGCTGACCGTATACCTGCATATCTAAAGGTGTTGTGTCTGTCAGGATTCAGTTCACAAATACCAATCAGTGATCAATAAAAACATCAGATCACCTCAGACGGGTAACTAATGGATGAAACACACCATCAGCATCACCTGAACTCAACTGTTGACTATCAGCCAACTCTGTTCCTAAATGTCATCGCTGATCAGCTGATAAAAACAGAGTGAGTCCCCATTATTGGCTCTTTATCTGGGTTTAGAAACAACCCCACGGCTCCCCCTGATCCAGCTCTAGGGTAAGTTATTCTGTTTGTTGTCTGAGGCCATGGTATAAAAAGGTTTGGGACCAAGTTGTAAAAAACTGCACAGAGTATTCAGTACCATACATTAACTGTCATTTAAAGTTCAGATTGCACTTCTTCAGTCTCCAAAATTCAAGTGAGATTTCTCCAACTCTTCAGGCAACCTCTATTGACTTCCTCCAGACCTTTGTTTTTGCAGTTATGATGAATTTCGAGACACGCACAGACTATACAATCACAGCTAAAGGTCCACTTATTACCTTCTTCTACTTTCCTTCTCTTATCTAGCAAATGATCATTTAAATGTCTGTTTCCTCTGCCTGAAAGCTTAGAGGGATCAACATTCTTACTTTAACTAAGACAAAGACCATCTAAGAACTCTCAGAACCTGAAGACCTTTCTGCTTCTTTGTGGGGGGGTTGAGGATTATCAGTAACAGCTCAGTGGGGGTCACTTCTCTGAGGTTTTTGGGAATCCCTTGAACAATGTGTCACTCATAAGTGGACAGAAATCCAATCTGTATCCCCAGTTGGGATTTAATCCTGACCCAGATTAGAGAAGTGTTCAAGGGTTTTTGTTTTTATTTAAAAGCAGAGAAAATCTACAGAGGTAGAGCTACGGGGACCGAACAAAGAGCCTCTATGCACAAGATCTCATGGTTAACAGGAATATTTTGGTGCTTCGCCATTGTGATATCTGCTCATCATGGCTCGACTGTTCACCAGGCAAGTTGTTCATTTCCCATTACAACATAGAGACGAAGCCACCAACGGTCCGGACAGTGACAAAAAAGGTGTACTAATACGAGGCATTATTTGACCTACAAAAGAACATCATCCCTACACCTGTCTATACATTTAAAGAATCTAGTGCAACTTTCAAAATTAATAAAGACAAGCCTGACATCCAAACTTCCTAGTGTACCTGTAAACTTTTGTTTCACAAAATACAGCATGCACTTCAAACCCTAGAGGAAAGTTCGGTTTGCTTCTGTTGATCATATTAAAACGTATTTTGTGCAGTCCTGGTGTCATTTGTATTTTTTTCCTGAGATTTAAAAGTATATACATCGATCAATATCGATCACAGGCCTCAAATTGCATCCTATCAATATCGTGTCATAGCAGGCTTTGTAGTATTGGCAATTATGGCATTATTGTCCTGAAAATTGGTATTGTATTGTATTGTGCTAAAACTGGAGACTTACACCCCTAGAACCAAGACTCTAGAGAAGTAAAATCATAAAAGAGGAAGAGATTTTCACAACAGCCAGGGAGACACAATCATAGTTCTGGCATAAAGTTCCTACTAAACCTTACGCAGACACCAGTGATGTTCTACCTTCAGATTTGTCTTAGTTCGGTTGCACCACAGAAACGTAAGGTTAATCTTTAACTAGTTGAGTGTGACATTCAAACCAAGGAAAACATTGCGACAGATATGACATTTACACTTCATTCGTCCTATCACATTAGAGCATTTTTTGACTTTTATACAGTGCAGATTTGGATGATGTAAATGGAGGCAGATGCACAGCTCTGATCTTCATCCTTCATCCTTGAAGGGATCATCCACATAGGGACGAATTCAGGCATAACTGCACAAGGTGTTGATCATGCACATGCTCAAAGTCTTCTTCTCCGGTTTTGTGTATGTCCACAGAAGGTTACAGCGCCACTTACAGGCCTGGCATATATACTGCAGCATTTTCAGAGTTTCCATGTTTGCTGGAAAACGTTTTTCAATGCAAAACGGTTTTCCTCTCCATGTGGAGTGGAGGCAAGAGTCTGAAGTCTAAAGAGAGGAGCACTTATCTGGACAGTTCAATCACGGCAAGAGCTCATAGAAAATGTTTGGGAATAAGCAGAATCTTTCAAAAGCATATCTGACAGGTGATTGGACAATAGTCTGTCAATAAATTTCACTACAGTCCAATCAGATAATGGAGTAGCCGGGCACTACTGTTGCTGTTTAAATTACAAAACATGAGCCACTTCGCAGAGCAAAACACAGACACATATCTTATCTTTACAGAGAATGTTTTCGTCTCCTTGTGGACAGACACAAAGTCTTTCCATCTTTAGCATTGGCACATCATGGCAACCATACGAAGCAGAGGACTTAACAACTATAAAGAGGGACTATTGGGGTAAGATTTGCTTTACAACTTCAGCATACGTTGAATCTCAGCTGGTGCAACACCTCAAACATCTGTAGAGCTGATTTAGAGCTGAAATTCAGCTCCATATCCAGATTCATGCTCCCTGAAACTCAGCACTCATCATTTTCTGACTTAAATCTGTCCAATCAGATTAAAAGTCAAGAACAGGGACAAATCAAATGGACTGGGGCTGCTTCTAAGCCATGGCCACAGACACAGCAACATCATCACTCATAGGACATTTTTCTTGCTATCAGAATAGATACAAAACACAACTAAGTGACAGAAATCTGCACCAAAAAAGGCTTTTTTTCTGCAACATGCAACACGGCATTGCAAATTCTTCAAATCACCAGGGAGGAGATAATCCTCACAGCTTTCTCACCTTTGAACTACGCTTAATCTCCAATCATTCAGGAAAAAATCTATATACTGATCTGTGTGCTCTCATTTACAGCAGCACTATTTCACCATCTAATCAGCCGTGTTTAAATGAAGAAACCAGATCATGTGAACTGCTGCAAGTCAGAAATACCCAAAGCAACACTTTCAAATATGGTCTTACGTCTAATTTCCTTGATACTGCAAATCATGTAACAGCCTGAAGCACCTTATAAAACTAAAAATGAATCAGACTCTTCCATGCAAGAATCAACCTCCACGAAGGTCTCTTTGTGCTTCTGTCATGCAGCCGTGCAGAAACCGCTGCATCCCGGCTCATTCCTCAGCACCAAGACCTCCCTGTAGATGCTCAAACCTCCCCGTCATGAGCATGCACTTGAACGCACCGCTCCCCATTGAAGCCTGCATCAGGTCTCACCGTGCATCGCTCCGCGCCTCTCCTCTTTCAGGATTTTGTGGAATCAAAGACCTCCAAAAATGACAGAAAACTTCCCAAAGCTGTGGTGTGTTGTTGTATGTCCTCAGCACACCACTGACCGGCGCAGACACACACTCACTCTGCCACCACTGAGTCAAACAAAGGCTCTCTAACTCCACTCCCCTTTTTGTGTGCGAGGAGGGAGGGCGGTGGTTGTCATGGAGATGCGTCTCCTGCTGAGGCTAATTTGTGCAGGCCACTTGTAGGGCCTTACAGAGTGTGTGTGAGTGAGTGTGTGTGAAAGAGAGAGAGAGCTGTTTACATTCAAATGTGGTGCTGACTTTTTTGTGTCCTTTCTCTGCAGCTGACTGGTCCGGTGAGCTGGTGCGTCGCCGCCTCAGACTGGTTTAAATGGACTGAATGTGAGCTCTGATGATATTTGAGCCAATCAGAACTTTTGGATCATCTAGTTCATCTAGATTTTGTTGTAGCTTTTGTTGATTTTGTTGTTACTAACTAAATTATTGGCTATGACCTGAACAGTGTTTCAGGGTGAATTTAAGCAATGCATTTTGAGAAGGAATAAGGGGTGGGACGAGATTAGTTTTTTTTTTTTTACTTCTTCCTACACCCTTTTCGAACAAAATCTGATTTTGAAAGGATTAATGGTAGTAGAAAAAAATGCTTTAACAGCTATTTGCATTTACTTATTACTTTATTTTATCTTGTTGTCTATGTATAAATGTATACATATATGTGTATGTTTTCCATTCAAGTTCAAAATAAAGTTCTATCTAAAGGGAAGGGCAACTTTTCATACCCCAAAGAACAAATAAAAAGGCCAATTCCAACATTGAGTGAAACGTAAAATAAAAAACGATGCAATGATTCAATTAAATACACCATTAAGATAGGATATTTAATGTTCAAACTAATATATTTCATTGTTTTTGTGCAAATATTCACTCATTTTGAATGTTATGTTTTGTTATCCATATTTAGACTAAGATTAGTACTTTATGTAATTTTCAAAAGAAATACATACAAAACTAAACCACAGAGTGCATGTGCAAACCACCACAGACGTTGAAGCAGAAGTAGGTCATCAAAACAAAGCCTCTGTTTATGAGTAGAAGAAGATAATAAGGTAACAGCAGAAGGTATCGTTACATAACATGGTTGAAAAATGAGTTACAACAAGCACACAGGACCGTTTAGCGTTGTTGAAGAGTTTATCTGATGACTGTAGACAGAAGCAGGCTAACATTACCCATTGAATCCCAGTGTTTGAGCTATGTTAATTAGCAGTGGACAAGCTCTGCCCATCTCTTTCTTGTTACTGCACACGCAGTCTAATGATTGAAGTCTATCTGCTTGTCATGGACTCGGGAGTGAGGCAAGACGCGAAAACAAAACAAAAAAAAGATGTTGGTGTATCCCTTTAAGTCAAGGTCTTAAACAGACCTAAAATGTCCCTAAGAAAGAAACAGAGATGAAACTTTAAAAAAGGTGCTTGATGGTGTCTCCAAACAGTCCTGAAAAGACACTTGAAGTGCCTCCCCTATTCTGCAGAACATAATCCATGGAAGCAACGCAAAAGTGTCCAAATTTGACGGGAAAGACAATCACAATTCTGTTCCAAACTGTTGTGAGCTTCAGAAAACTGCTGCTACAATCACTGATCTGACTTTCAGGAGATCCTTGATCCCCGAGGAGTGTACTGCACATGCTCAGATGTGTGCTTCCTTCTAGTGAATGTGTAATCAAGTTGTAGTTTGTGCCAACAATCTGTCAACATCATTATATATTCAGTCAATATATTGATTAATCCACTCACCACCTGCTGGAATCCAGTGACCCTGCAGGCCTTTTCAACACAACACACAGTGAGGGTTACACTCACTCCAAAAATGTCAAAATCTGATCAAGTGTTCAATGTCCTTGTTGTGATGCGACTGTTTTTCCCTCCTCTCTGACACCTGCTCAGAGTCAAGCAGGCAGATGACGTGGACGCCTCTCGGGGGCTTTTAGGGCCCACGTGCCGTGTCTCACTGACCTGTGTTGCCCCCTGGGGCAGCCGTGGCCCCCTCCCTCCTTCCTTTCACCACATTAAGCTCCATTGAAAAGTCATCATCCAGCCTTGTTTAACATTCGATCGGAGGGGGAGTCCAGACGGTCGGGTTTCGCCTCGTAAAGACACGCCGGCTCTACAGCTGGTCTCCCAGAGGATGAGGAAGACACTTAGTAAGCGTCTAATGATTACGTCCGTTTGATCTGGAAATGCTTGAATTTTTATCTCAGCTGAGGGTGTTATGTTTATGCCGGCGTTTGTTTGTTTGTAAGCAAGATAACTCAAACAGTTCTCAACCGATGTTAAATGAATTTTCAGAGAATGTTGATTATGGTGCGAGGACAAAGTGATTAGTTTTTGTTAGTGATCCGGATGCAGAGATTGATCAAGGAATTTTTCAAAGGATTTTTATACATTGCGCGATCAGTTATGAGTGAAGAAAGTCTGATTGGGATCCGAATCTGAATGCAAATTCAGAAATATTTTTCAAGGTTTTTTTATACATTGCAAAATAGGGCAATTTTCAACATTTTTGCAAATAACTCAAAAGTTCTCCATGGATTTTGATTGCAATTTAAGAAAATGTTGGTCATGGCACAAGGGAGAAGTGATTAGATTTTGATCGTGATCCAAATCAGAATGCAGATCCAGGACATTTTTAAAGGATTTGTTCCCATTGCGAAATTGGACAGTTTTCCACATTTCCCGATATAACTCAAAAAGTTCTCCAAGGATTTTGGTGACAATTTAAGAAAATTTTGGTGATGGCACAGGAAAAAAGTGATTAGATTTTGATGGCAATCTGAATATGAATGCAGATCCTGGAATATTCTAAAGAGATGTTTATACATTACAAAATAGGGCAGCTTTGCACATTTTTGAGAACAACTCAAAATGTTCTCCATGAATTTTGATGACAATGTTGGTCATGGGCAAGGGAGAATTTAATTGACTTTGATAGTGATCCAAATCTGATTACAGATCAAGGACATCTTTAAAGAGTTTTATACATTGTGCAATAGGGCAGTTTTCCACATTTTCGGAAACTCAAAAAGCTCACCATGAATCTTGATGACAATTTATGAATATGTTGATCATGGCACAAGGGAGAAGTGATAAGATTTTGATGGTGATCGAAGTCTGAATGCAGATGCAGGAATATTTTAAAAGATTTTTATACATTGCAAGTTGGGCAGTTTTCACATTTTTGGAAATAACTCAAAAAGTTCTCTACGGTTTTTGATGATATCCTTAAAAAAATCTTGGCCATGGTATGAAGAGGAAGTGATTAGAATTTGATGGTGATTGAAATTTTAATGGAAAATTGGGCAGCTTTCAATAACCTTGCAGTGCAGTTGGATCTGCTTAAATATCAAGTCTGTCATCAGGCAGATCCATTTTGCTAAGCCCTGAGACAAAACAACTGGGCTCAGTCTGCTGAAGGATTGACCAATCACTGTCCATTAAAGCAGGAAGAGCATGATCACAGCAGGATGTGACTGCTCCTACAAATGATAGCATAGATGCTAACAGCTTCAGTAGCAGTTTTATCAGAGCTAGACCATATTGCTTTATTAAATGACAAACATCACAACAATGAAAGAAGATTTTTATTCCACTTAAGACATGTTCTAGTGAGAGTTTGCTCTACCAATTGGCTCAGGTTTTGTACTTCACACAGCAGTAATACTGCCCACCTACTGTAACATCTGATTGGCCCGTAATGAATGTGACTGTCAGAAATATCGACCAATCACCTGCTGGAGATCTTGGGAAGACTGCCTTTTCTCACAGTGTACTTTTGGCATAGAACAACCTCCAAAAAAGCTAAAGATAGGTTCATTGATCCTGCTGAGAAAATTTAAAAGGATCATAAAGAGCGTGGTGACAGTTTAAAATGTGAATTGTTGTGCTGTTTAAATTTTTATTCAAGTTTTTGTAGTAACATTGAATTGGCTTCTACCCTGGCCAAGTCCTCTTGTAAAAGAGATTTTCAATCTCAATGGGACTTCCTGGTAAAATAAAGCTAAAATAAAATAAACAACCTGTTTCTTCTTCAAGACATAACCTTCCTTCAGACATTAAAATGAGCCATTATCAGGAATAAGCAACAACAGCCACAAGAAGAACTGACTTCATAGAGAAGGGTCTACAATATGAGATACACTGATGGCACTCATAAGCAGACAGGGCGCTCAGATGGATATCGATCAGATCCAAGATAGTCCTATTGATGAGCGTGTCAATAACTGGGTCGTCTGAGAGGTTTGACCAATCAAAAAACACAGAGTGAAGAGGGTTAACAGTGTTGTGTGTTAAAGCTGGCTCCCCAAATACTTGACATTCATCCATCCATCATTTATCAATACTGCTCATCCCTTGCAGAGCCACGGAGGGGCTGGAGCCTATCCCAGCTGACGTTGGTTCAGAGGCGGGGTACAACCTGAACTGGTTGCCAGCCAATCAAAGGTTGGCTGGCGACCCATGTTTTTGGTCTGTGGGTGGAAGCTGGAGAGCCCAGAGAGAACCCAAGCATGCACGGGAAAACATGCAAACTCCACACAGAAAGTCTTTGACCAACACTGGGTTTGAACCAGCAACTGTAAGGTGCACTACCTGCTATGCCATTGTTTGTGTTTGGATGTAATTCATCATCTCCTGTCACAGCGCAGACAGTGTATCCCCTCACTCTCTTCTGTGTATCAGAAATGTACATTACCCCCACATTCTTTACAACTATAGCCTATTGCTAGGCAACCTGGGGGTCAAAGGTCAACCAAGGGGCCCAGACACTTCTCATTCCTGTCTGTTGCCGGGTGTGTGTGTGTGTGTGTGTGTGTGTGTGGGAAACTGTGTGATTATTAAATAACAAATCATTCCCCCTCTCCATCACACTCGACTGCTTACCTTGTTCGAATTTGGTTTGATGCATCGAATGAAAAACGGGTTTGAGGTGCTGAGCGTGGCCATCAGGGAGTGCAAAGAGTCCTGCAACCAAACAAACACGTCTTCAGATATGATGCTACATGCAGATTATTCAATAACTCTACTTCTCCTTCTGCACTCCTCATTCTGTTTTTACAGGCTAGAGCTCGTGTTGTTGTCTCAAAGCATAAAAACATATTGTCCTTCATATGCACCTTAGAAAAACTAAGCTCAATGTTTACATGCTCCCAATGCTAACTTTTCTTGAACTTTCATTTTGCACTTCTTGAATTCTGCCTCGTCTGCTTGTCTGTATATGTTTGAAACTGTGAAATACTCTTAACTATTTTTAACTCTTAAAATGTTCAGACAATTTTATATTCTATTTTTACTGTGCACTGTCATTGTAAAGCAGAGCTCTCAACATTTAGCTAAAGTGCAATGACAAAATTCTGAAGATTCAAAAGCAAGGCAACTGGACTGTGTAGAGTTTGTTGGGAAGACGTTTCACTTCTCATCCAAGAAGCTTCTTCAAGCTTATGAAGAAGCTTCTTGGATGAGAAGTGAAACGTCTTCCCAACAAACTCTACACAGTCCAGTTGCCTTGCTTTTGAATCTTCAGAATGACCATGACCTGGATGAATGAGAATCTACACAGATGCAATGACAAAAGGTTATTTCATTCTATTCTATTCTAAATATTGGCCTTACAATATAACAATATACAATATAAGGAAACAAGGATGCACAAAATGGGTGGTGGAACAAGAGAACCCCCGAAAGGCTTGTCAAAGGACCAACCTGACATTGAAATAGAAACATTACTAAAACATGAATGAACTGAGGTCTTCATATGAAATCAAAAGCTAAAATGAGGGAACAATCAATATTTTCAGACGATCAAACTGCATTCAAGTCCTTTTACATGCAGCTCACAGCAAAAACTAGTGTGATCTTCTAATTTAAAGTCCAAAAATATCCGAATAGTGCCGGAAGAGCCTCTTCTTTTGTTTACAGACATCAAACATATTGAACATTTAGTCCTGCTGGCTCTAAATGAAGACACTGCAGGAAGTGTGTCGTTCTTTACCTTAAACTGTGAGCTGACCGTGGGCCGCCTGTGCTTCGAGGTGCTCTTCAGCGTGTCCTGTTTGTTTCGGCTCAGTACGTGCTCAAACAGGTCGTAGACAAAGTCCAAGCTGACAGAGCAAAGACGAGAAGTTAAACAAAACAAACTCTGTGAGGTGGAAAACAAACAGCACATCCTTTTTGACTTAAATGATTAAACAGGTGGGACTTACACTGACATTAACGAGCTCATATATTCATTTTGATGACTGCTAGAGGAAGTTCATGATCACTGAGGTTAAAAAAGCCTAGTATTCACATACTGAGCAGCCCTGATCCAGCTGTATTCTCTCTCTGCCTAAGGAGCTCCTGTCACTTTAAGACTCCCCTCCCCACTATGGCCCAGTTCACTCTGATTGGTTCACATCACAAGTGGGGAGAGGGGGGAGTTGCATCCATCTGCAGCCCTGGACACCGGCCCCTTGCTGCACAGCCCTGTTACTGCACTGGCTCCTGACTGGACACCGGGAGTGTATTTAAGGGTTCTGAAAATCGGTGTGTGGATTTCAAAATCAAAACACAATAATACACAGAGCTAAATATCATTGCACAAAGGAGATATTACCCACTAAGGCCCACATGGAGATGAAAACGTTTTGTTGTTAAAATGTTCTCCATAAAGATGGCAACGTTTCAAGAAATGTCTCCATCTACACAAAAACACTAAAACACTGCAGTACATATGCCAGGCCTGTAAGTGTCGCTGTAACGCTGCCACATGTACAGTTGGTTTCATTTATCTTAACAAACATTTGAATTTTGTTTTGGTTTTTCAATTTCTGACTATTCAGCGTTTGTTATAGTTAATAAATTTACATATTGGACAGGCTTACTGATGAAGCCCAGCTTAAAAGAATAGTCCAACATTTTTTTGTTTTCGTGTCTGGCCTCACTTGCAAGATCACCATTTTGTGTCATTTTTGAAAGAAATACATAGAAAACTAAACCACAGGGTGCATGCACAAACCACTGTGGATGAGCTTGTAAGTAGGTCAACAAAATAACGTAACATAATAACATGGTAAAAAAAAAGGAGTTACAACAAGCACACAGGACAGTTTAGAGTTGCTGAAGAGTTAATCTGATGACTGTAGGCAGAGGAATGCTATCACTACTCATAGACTCCCAGTGTTTGAGGTAAGCTAATTCAGTATGGGCGAGCTCTGCCTGTCTCTTCCTTGTTACTTCACGCACAGTCGAATTAATGGTGTCTTATCTGCTTGTCATGGACTCAGGAGTGAAGCAAGACACAAAAAAAAATGTTGGCAAATCCCTTTAATATTAGACAACTCTCTCTAAACATCTAGGCCTGATTTAGTGACACTATGATTCTGATCTACAGCGACAAATGTGAAAAAAGTCAGAGGACGTCCCATCAGGAGAAGTCTTTTCACTATTTTTGATTTAAGTTTTAAATTAAAAAAATATATGTTTATACAACCATCAATTCCATAGACTACACATGTTGTAGTTATGAAAAAAATATGTCTGTGCTTTCTAATACCTCGGCTAGGGGTATGCCAGTTTTTTGGGGTCCTTTCTGCTTTGCTAAATGGTATGGACAGCTCAGAAAAATATCTTCTAGGTGAAGTTAAATAGACTGTCATCATAATGTGTTTGAATGTAACTTCAGGAGGAACAAAAGTCTGTTGATTGCAGAAGAATTTTGAAGCTGTTTGGGATGGTCTGTGATTCACAGCATATTAAAGGGTTCATATTTTGTCTTAACTCAGGTTCATGTTTTGGATGTTGATGACTGTTAGAGTACGATCACAATCACTGATACTTATAAAACCTTCTAGTGTTCACAGACTGAGCAGCCCTGATCCAGCTGTATTCTCTCTCTGTCTCTGTTGGAGCTCACAACACTTTAAGGCCCCCTTCCCCACGTGGGCCCAGTCCACTTGACCAGTCAACTCTGTGGTGATTGATCAGGTCAGGTAAAACACTCTGAAGGGAAAATAAACTCTAAAAAACCCCAATATGTGCTGTTAAATATACAAAAAAGACACATACGCATCAAGGACTTCAAATACGATCATTTTCATTTCATTGAAAGAAAACAGGATTTTAAATTACAAAGAGCTCATGTGGGGAGCTCCTCTGTAATTTTTTAATCAACATTTTTACACAAATTTTTCTTTTGTGATTTAATACTCAAGAACAAATAGGAGGACGTCAAATCCAGCCCACAAAGTCTGATTGACAGGTGACAACAATCAGCTCTCAGCAACAAACATGAATCAAAATCAAGGTGAAGAATGAAAACACACAAGTTAACACACTGTTCCTGAAATGACTTCAGGTTACTTCACTTCACTAAACTCAGCAGTGGATCCAGGATCTAACCAGAGTCCAACATGTAGAGGCTGAGTGAACGCCGTCTGGACTCTGTGGAGGAGAGTCATGGTTTCAGAGACGCTGTAGAAGGACAGAATACCTGCACTGTGATCCAGGTACACTCCCACTCTGGAGGACTGAGGACCTGAGACAGGAGTGCTGACATTGTTGTACCAAAAGTCATAACTGTTGTTGTTACAATATAAGCTCCAAGATTTGTCATTTCCTCCAAATCCACTTTCCTCCCAGCCTCCTGTTCTGCTGATATTCTTGTATGTGACCGCTACACCAACTCCTCCTCTCCTCTCCACCTCCCAGTAACAACGTCCAGTCAGACTCTCTCTACTCAGGACCTGACAACACAGTGAATCTGTCTGGATGATGAGGATAAGACTGATCTTCAAATGTACATGTTACTTTTCTGTTCCCATCAGATAATAACAGCTGTGTGTGTGCTGTGTTTGGATCCAGTGTGATGTCTCGTGAATATCTGATGAACTCAGCTCTGGTCTTGGGCTCTGGTTGTGGCAGTAAAACATCCACTTGAGTCAGTGTCTGTGAGACGTTTGTCCATTTGTCTGTCAGAACGTCCTGTAGTTTCTCTCTGAGCTCTGACACAGCCGCTGTCACAGCCTCAAAGTATCTCAGAGGACGGATATTGATGCTGGATGAGGTTGTGGACTGACTGAGTGCTGACAGTGAGGGGAAGTGGTGTAGAAAGTGGTTGTGATCCTCGGTGTGTGAGAGCGTCTGCAGCTCAGCGTCTCTCCTCTTCAGCTCAGTGATCTCCTGCTCCAGCTTCTCCTGAAGCTCTTTGACTCGACTCACTTCAGTTTCCTGCTGGGATCGGACCTGCCGCTTCACGTGGGAGCGTCTCTCCTCCATGAGACGGATCAGCTGAGTGAAGATCTTCTCACTGTGCTCCACTGCTTCATCAGCGGAGTGGTTGATGTTCTCCACCTCCTGTTGAAGCAGCTTCACATCTTTCTCTCTGTCCTGGATTCTCTGCTGGATGTTTTGTCGACTCCCCTCCAGCTCTCTCTGCCTCCCCCTCCTCTCTGCTGCAGCTGAGACCGTGTCGTGGCCTTTATGTTGGTCCACACAGCAGACATGACAGATAGACTGCTGATCAGTGCGGCAGAACATCTTCATCACCTCATCGTGATGAGAGCAGACGTTCTCCTGGAGCCTCTTGGAGGGAGCCACCAGCTTGTGTTTCTTGAACGGAGCTGCTTCAAAATGAGGCTGAAGATGTTTGTGACAGTAAGAAGCCAGACACTGCAGACAGGACTTACAGGCTTTCAGTTTCCTCTCAGTGCAGAAGTCACAGGCCACATCTTCAGGTCCAGCATAGCAGTGATCAGCAGGAGCAGCTTGGAGTCCAGTCTTCTTCAGCTGCTCCACTAAAGCTGCTAACATGGTGTTTTTGTCCAGGACAGGCCTCGGTGTGAAGGTCTTCCTGCACTGAGGGCAGCTGTAGAGTCCCGTCTCATCCTCTGTATCCCAGTGGCTTTGAATACACTTCATGCAGTAGCTGTGTCCACAGGAAACAGTCACCGGATCCTTCAGTAGATCCAGACAGATGGAGCAGCAGATTTTCTCTTGGTCCACCTGGTTTCCTCGATGATCCATGTCTCCTCTCAGTGTCAGAAAGTTCCTTTTGGTGCTGATGGAAGCAGAGTCTGAGCTCTGGTGGAGGACAAGCGTCTGCTCTTGTTGACTTGCTGTTGACGTTCCTCAGCGGCACTGATTCACTCTTTGCTGTTCACAGTGAAGAGGAGGGAACAGAGGACTCTCCTGATGGGTCAGAGTTCACCGTGAAGGAGAGGGAATATTTCTAAGTGTTTCAGAGAGATTACAGTCAGGGTGTGTTATCGCTCTTTTACAACGTTCATTAAAAGGAGTTGAACTTTGAACGAGGACACGCCACTCCCAACAACTACACAATCAAATGCTACTCTCATATTTGTCAGCATGAAAAATCCACTCAGTGCTTCCTTTTTAACGGCATCGTGGAGTTTTGAGATCTCTCTCATGTTCAGATGGTCACGGCATGTTGAAGGTTCACACAAGCACAAAGTAACACAGCTCTCAGCTTTAAGCATTGTAGAACCATAACTTTTCACAGATACGTCCTCTGATATCATATTATATTCCTATATTTAGATCAATCATCCACCAATGACCTTCCAAATATTATCCAGGCCTGTACCTGTGTCCTCAGGTTGATCTCTGAACACACAGGACAAGTCTGAATTCTGTTTCTAACCTCCTGATTTATCTTGAAAATCTGATCTTTTGTTCTTTAGATTGGCTGCAACCCGGACAATTTTATGCCAGGTTTTTGCTCCAGTTTGTCCCTCTTAAAGAGTGAATCCAGGATCATCACAGCAGACGATAAGTCAAAATGATTCTCAGGTGTTTGCTGTCTACATGATTTTTTTACTGCTCCCAATCAGATGGCAGACCCTCCAGGCTCATGAGTCTGAGTCAGGCTGTCTAAGGTGTCCCCTGCAAAACCAAAGAGTGCAAGCAGACCATCCATCAACTCACTGCTTATCCCTCTCAGGGATGCAGGGAGCTGGAGACTATCCCAGCTGACACTGGGTTAGAGTAGGGTGCATCCTTAAACTAGTCACAAGCCAATCACAGGGCTATCATTGAGAGTCAGACAACAATTAACACATACACTTACCCCTAAGGGCAATTTAGAATCACCAATTAACGCAAAGACATTGTTTTTGGTCTGTGGGAGGACACTGGAGTACCTGGAGAAAACCCAGGCATGCACATGGAGCATAGGTTTTAACTGTGATTGGTCCAGTGAGCATGACAGACACTACCAGGGGTCGGCAACCTTTTCTCCACAAAGTGCTATTTGAAAATTTTTGTGTGACCCAGCGTGCCTTCACAACATCGGGGAACATCAAGTTTAAGCAGAAATCCCAACAATGTTTGAATCTTCCATGGGTCTGATCTGTTTTTCTCTTGGAGGAGGAAACATGCTTAACCCTCCCAAATCCATGGGATGGCCGGAGCCCCCAAGCTCTAACACTCACATTGGTCACCAATATCTTTGAGACCTTTTCAGGTCAGGAGGCAGACATCCTCCCTGCCTTTAAGGTAGACAGAAAACACTCCTTGTTGATCTCTCAAACCTTTCATATTTTGTCTGAACTCAGGTTCATGTTTTTGATTTTGATGACAGTTAGAGTACGTTCACAATCACTGATGTTCAAAAAACCTTCTAGTGTTCACAGACTGAGCAGCCCTGATCCAGCTGTATTCTCTCTCTGTCTCTGTTGGAGCTCCTGTCACTTTAAGGACCCCTTCCCCACGTGGGCCCAATCCGCTCGGATTGGTCAACTCTGTGGTGATTGATCAGTTCAGATAAAACACTCTGAAGGTAGATTAAACTATAAAAATCAGAATGTAGGCTGTTTAATATACAAAAAAGACACAAAAAGATCACAACTGTTGAACTGGAGACTGCATTTATTAGTATTTCACAAAAAAAACAGGATTTTAAATCACAAAGAGCTCGTGTGCGTAATTTTTTAAACAACATTTTTAAATCAAATTATTCTTTTGTGATTTAATACTCGAGAACATATGAGAGGACGTCAACGTCCCGCACACAAAAATGAAGAAGAATGAAAACACAGAAGTTAACCTGCTGTCCCTGAAATAAATGACTTCTGTCTATTTTAGTTTACACAACTCAGCAGAGGATTCAAGAGAATTAATCCCTAGTCCAGCATGTAGAGGCTCAGTGAAGGTGGTCTGGACTCTGTGGAGCAGAGTCATGGTTTCAGAGATGCTGTAGAAGGACAGAATACCTGCTCTGTGATCCAGGTACACTCCTACTCTGGAGGACTGAGGACCTGAGGCATCAGTATGGATATCGTTGAATCTAAAGACATATCTTTCTGAGACATAAATTAATGCCCAAGACTTGTCATTGTATCCAAACACACATTTCGGTGACATCCCTGCTCTCCTGATAGTCTTGTATGAGACTGCTACGCCAACTCTTCCTCTCAGCTCCACCTCCCAGTAACAACGTCCAGTCAGACTCTCTTTACTCAGGAGCTGACTATAACCACTGAATCTCTCTGGGTGATCAGGATAAGGCTGATCTTCTCTCATAAATGTTACTTTTCTGTTCCCATCAGAGAATAACAGTCGTCTGTTTGCAGTGTTTGGATCCAGTGTGATGTCTCGTGAATATCTGATGAACTCAGCTCTGGTCCTGGGCTCTGGCTCTGACAGTAAAACATCCACTTGAGTCTCTGTCTCTGAGATGTTTGTCCATGTTCCTCTCAGAACGTCCTGAAGTTTATCTCTGAGCTCTGACACAGCCGCTGTCACATCTTCAAAGTACCTCAGAGGACGTTGAGAGATGCTGGATGAGTCTGTAGGTTCTCTGAGTTGTGACACTGAGGGGTAGTCCTGTAGAAACTGGTTGTGGTCCTGTGTGTGTGAGAGCTTCTCCAGCTCCTTGTCCTTCTTCTTCAGCTCAGTGATCTCCTGCTCCAGCTTCTCCTGAAGCTCTCTGACTCGACTCACTTCAGTTTGCTGCTGGGATCTGACCTGCTGCTTCACCTCAGAGTGTCTTTGCTCCACCAGACGGATCAGCTCAGTGAAGATCTTCTCACTGTTCTCCACTGCTTTATCAGCAGAGCTGTTGATGGCCTCCACCTCCTGCTGGAGCAGCTTCACGTCTCTCTCTCTGTGCTGGATCATCTGCTGGATGTTTTGTCGACTCTCCTGGAGCTCTCTCTGCCTCTCTGTCCTCTCTGCTGCAGCTGAGACCGTGTCATGACCTTTGTGTTGGTCCATCACACAGATGTGACAGATAGACTGCTGATCAGTGCGGCAGAACATCTCCATCACTTCATAATGACGAGAGCAGATGTTCTCCTGGAGCTTCTTGGACGGCTCCACCAGCTTGTGTTTCTTGAATGGAGGTTCATGAAAATGAGTCTGAAGGTGCTCCTCACAGAAAGAGGCCAGACACTGCAGACAGGACTTCTGGGCTTTGAGTTTCCTCCCAGTGCAGACATCACAGGACACATCTTCAGCTCCAGCATAGCAGTGATCAGCAGGAGCAGCTTGGTGTCCTCGATGATCCATGTCTCCTCTCAGTGTCAGAAAGTTCCTTTTGGTGGTGACTGAAGCAGAGTCTGAACTTTGGTGGAGGACAAGCGTCTGCTCTCGTTGACTTGCTGTTGACGTTCCTCAGCAGCACTGATTCACTCTTTGCTGTTCACAGTGAAGAGGAGGGAACAGAGGACTCTCCTGATGGGTTTGAGTTCACCGTGAAGGACAGGGAATATTTCTAAGTGTTTCAGAGAGATTACAGTCAGGGTGTGTTATCGCTCTTTTACAACGTGCAGTAAAAGGAGTTGAACTTTGAACGAGGACACGCCACTCCCAACAACTACACAATCAAGTGTCATTCTCATATTTGTCAGCAAGAAAAATCCACTCAGTGCTTCCTTTTTAACGGCATCGTGGAGTTTTGAGATCTCTCTCATGTTTAGATGGTCATGGCCTGTCGAAGGTGCACACAAGCACATAGTAACACAGCTCTCAGCTCTAAGCGTTGTAGAACCATAAATGTTCATGATATGATATCATGTTATATCCCTCTGTTTAGATCAATCATCCACCAGTGACCTTCCAAACATTAATCAGGCCTGTACCTGTGTCCTCAGGTTGATCTCTGAACACACAGGACAAGTCTGAATTCTGTTTCTAACCTCCTGATTCATCTTTAAAAACTGATCTTTTCTTATCTTGTGCCATGACCAATATTTCTTTAAAATGTCATCAAAATCTGTGGAGAACTTCTTAGTTATTCACAAAAATGTAAAAAACTGCTTTAGCTGGCAATGTTAACAAATCCTCAAATATATCCTGGATCTGCATTCAGATTTTTATTACTATCAATGTCACATTGCCTTGTTGTTTTTCCATGACCAACATTTTCTGAAATTGTCATCAAAATCCGTGGCAAACTTTTTGAGATGTTCCTTGTGCCATGAACAACATCCCCTGAAGATTTCATCCAAATCTGTTCATTACTGTCCAAGTAATCTTACTATCAGATGGACAAACACTGTTAAAACAGAACCTTCTTGGACGTGGTTATACAATAAAAGCCAGAGCATCTCAGACTGAGTGAGAATGCAGCTCCATCAGGTTTATGAAAACTGGAAAGTTTTTTGACCATCAGTGATTTTGAATGTAGGCGAACAGTCATCACAATGAATATATGAACCTGAGTTGAGGGAAAATATGGACTCTCAAAGAAAAAGCACGAATCCTACCTGCTCTCTCTCAGCAGGTTGAGGATGTCGTCCCTGAAAGTGTCTCTGTTCTTCTCCAACATCCCCCTCACATCGTACACCACCTACAGCCAGCCACAAGGGGGGGACAGAGAGTTATAAAGAAGTAACAGCACTCTGGTTTGAGATTTTCTTCTTTGTTAAAATTTATCTTAAATTGATGAGTTTACGTTCTTTTGGTTGTTTTTTTGGTATTCGTAGAAAGAACATCCTGCTGTTTTTAAACTTCAGTATGTCGAGTTATAAAGTTGTGTAGGCATTATGACCTTACCTCTCCTGCATAGTGTTTGACTCCAAAGTAATGAACAGCCACACGAGGTTTCACATAAAATGGGTTTTTCTGCAGAGGTAGAAAAATAAACAGTTTAGCTTCAAAGACCCATACCTACAAATTAAATCTAAAGTAAGAGAAAGTATCCGTAATCTGTGAGTTTATCACAGTTTTTTCCTGTTAAACAGTCAAAAAGCCGGGAAACATCAATGACCATATTTACACATTTATTTATGTTATAGTCTTCTGTCTCTGCACTAATTTCTGTTGCATCATGTTAAAATCAAATCCAGCAGCTTGTTTTGATTCCTGAAGACTAATCTGTGTGAGACTGTTTGATAAAAAATGCAGACAGAGATTTGTTTATAATTGTTGATTAAGACAAAAACACATTTATAAGATAACTCACTCCATAAAAAAGCAAAAAAAAATTAAATAATAAGTTCAAAAATAATTGGTGAAATGTCTGATTATTTGTTTCGTGTTGTCAAATTTTGCACCAATCATATTGAAAGATGTTGACAAAAGAAAAAAACACCATATGTTATAATAATAAGAAGCTCAAATCATGATTTTAAACCTGTAAATATACTTAAAACATCCAGCTTGTGTCTTTCAAATCTTGAAATACCTTTCCTTAAAAAAATGAACTATTCTGATCCAAACAGAGGGCTTTCTCCAAAAAAAGGCCCAAAACAATGTTTAAAATCTTATTTTTTTTTAAGTAAAATACACTTTCTAGGGTTTTTAGCTAAGTATGAATCCATGTTCTGTTTACAAAACCCCCAACATAAGAAAAAAATTCCTCCCTTCTTTTATTGCTCGCTCCACTTCTGAAAAGATGTGCTCAAACTGTTTCAAGCAGAATTCCCCGATGATGTCTTCAGGGGATAAGACACCTGACCTTTGTATCTGGTGTTTTTCAACCCAAAGCCTGCAGCCAAAGTAAACATCAGAGCACAGTACTGCAAACCCTTTTTTGGAGAGAGGTGTGGTAGCTTGAACCAGATCCAGTTCACGGCATACTGGGTGCCTGGGACCTGATGGTTTGGACCAGGCCGGGGGACGATGGTGTGCATAATGCATGGTCAGCTCAGGGTACCTGGAGAGATGGAGTATGGGCCTGGCACAGGCCTGGATGGTAGCTATCATGAAGCCCAAACAGTTCAGGGCCTAGGCTGATGCAGCGAAGAACCAAACCAGCATCTGACCTCTGACCTGTCCTGACCTGACCTGTGGTTAGACACCAATCATGTGGGCTAACTCTAAAACAGCCCGTTCTGAGCAGGGCTAAAACACAGGGGTTTTTAGGAAGAGAAGTGGATTTTTAGAAACTTGGGACTTGGGACTGGAGTCAGCTCATTGGAAACTTGTAAAATATTTGATCTTAAAAGTCATGAATATGATACCGAGTGCTGGCTGTGAAGTTTCTCCAGTAAAGTGTCGTCCGTGGCTTTGGGGAAGTGGCTCTCCTCGTTCATCAGTGCCAGGAGGCCCAGTTTCTGTGAAAACAAACACAAAAATGATTGTCATCTTCCGTCTTTTAAGCCTTTTTTAAGTCTTGAAAGGTACTGAAACTCATGAAGTAGATTAAATTAAGTTTTATGGTGTCATAACTAAGGACAATTTCAAATGGAAAACCACATTTATGACATAAAATGGAAAATATAAAATATTGCTGTTAAGCAGAGTGACTGATTTATTAGATGGTGAATCTCTGTACCTTTAAAATGACTGGAAGATTGCTCTCCCTCAAGTTATGAACAAGGTTCAGAAGAAAACCTTACCAGCCAACATACAGATGAGAATTTAGAAAAGAGTCATTCTGATCTGAAAGTGAACACAGATCTTTAAAAAGGAGAGATTTAACACTGAACTGGTGGATCAATGCCCAGAAACCAAATCAAAATCAAAACTTTATCTCTAAAAATAGAATAAAAACCATCTTACCGATAAAGTATAAAAACATGGTTTTGTTCTGTTTGTTGAGTTCATCATGTTGTGATCTTCGTTGTCTGGTAAAGTGATCATTAACTTTCAAGTCTTATCATGGGATGTGAGGGCTTCTTTGTCTTGTAGCTAATTTATTTAACATTTGTGTTTGATAACCAACTTTGCTAATTAGCGTTTTATGAAACAGTCTTATAAGATTAATCTACTCTCTGCTTCTTTACATTCAAGATCCCATCCATTCATTATCTTACCCCTTTCCGGGGTCGAGGGGGGCTGGAGCCTACCCCAGCTGACTTTGGGTGGGATACACCCTGAACCAGTTGTAAGCCAATCACAGGGCCACATAGAGAGACAGATGACCATTCATGCTCATATTCATACCTTAGGGTAATTTGGAGTCACAAATTCACTCATTTCTGTCTTTACTTTCTCTGACCAATTAATTAAATAAACATAATAAACCAAAAAATCAAGGTGCTCGATCCTGACCCCCTTGTCATACCTTCTCAATCAGGTCCAAACACTCGCCATTGTCCATCCAGTTGATATCCACCCACACCAGACCCTCCCTGCAGACAAGAACAGACAAAAACGTGGATCAGAGATATTTTGCATCAAACACGATCAAACTTACAGTCTAGCTGCTTCCCATCTGGCTACAAACAAGTGGCTTTACTGTTATCTAATAGTCCTTATAAGAACGCTCAATATCTGTGAAGTCACCTCGTCCAAACATGGCTTCCTGACGTAAAGGTTCAGAATCAGGGCTGAACGATATAACGTTCAAACATCAGGGTCATGTGACCAACGTCAGGCATGTGATTTAAAACACATCAGGCTGCCATTGTGTGTTGTTAACCTGAGAAACCAGAAGGACCGTTCATTATCGACTTTACAGAACATATTCCACTAGTCCATCTTGGAAACAGCCCACAGGAAGTGTTTGGGGAGGTTTCAGATACGACAATTGTTCCGCCAATCGAATTACAGGCCAATCAGATCATGTGGTAGGCGGGTGCTACTGCCGCAGTGTAAAGTACAAAACATACGGCACTTTGTGGAGCAAAACCTCACCAGAATATGTCGGAAGTGTAGCGAAATCATCCTTACGATAGCGAAATTTAAAGAGTCATTCATTTAATAAAGAAACGAACAGCTCTAGCTTTCATTGTTAATGAGAAACAAATAACAACACCACAAACTTCTTTTTAGTCAGGATATTTTCACTCCACTTCTGACATGTTTTGCTGAGAGATATTTTACACAGTGCTAGTTCTGCCCTTTACACTGCATTAGTAGCGCTTGTGACATTATCTGATTGGTATGTAATGAATGTGAATGACAGGATGATCGTCCAATCACCTGCCACATATGCTCCTGAAAGATTCTGCCCTCCCCAAACACTTTCTATGGGCTCTTTCCCAGATGGAAGAGAGAAATATGTTGGACGGTCCATCTGGTTTGTCCGAGCACAATCGTAGACTGGACTGCAATATGAGTGTGTCTATGATTGAGACCAGAATGCTAATGTTCTTGTTTTCCTGACTGACAAGGAAAGTCTGCCTATAAAACCTTTAGAGGCTTATCAAGAGATTGGACCAAAGTGCATGCAGAGTCTGAGTGTTCTAAATTTTTAATTATATTTTTCTAAATGTGTAAATTAATTACAAAAAGCCCAACTTGGAGCAGGTGTTGGAAATTAGAAACAGCTATTAACTCTACATAAGCCCATCAGCTTCATGTCTTGTACTGAAACTGTTCAAATGCACATTCTCCAGTTGTTGTCCTTACTTCTACTGAGGTAAAATTTGATTAAAGTAACTGAACAATAATTCATTTCTTTTTCTTTCTTTGCAAACCTATCCCAAAGTACTTAAAAAATCCATCATCACACTAAAAGATCAACCTCTACCTACTTGTTGTATTCAAGTTGCTCCAGAGAGAAAATGTGCTTGTTGAAATATTCCTGAAGCTTCTCGTTTGCATAGTTGATGTTGAACTGCTCAAAGCGGTTCACCTGTGGAGAGCAAACGAGGCCGGTGTTAGAAACGGAAAACACGAACACAGACTTAATGAGCTGAAAAACAACGAGGCCCTGAGGTGTGTTCACTGACACTGTGATTAAAATCTGATTATAGTGCATCAGACAAAAAGTCACATTATTGAGCTGAATTGAATCTCTTCAACGATGTCCTGGTCTGCTTTCATCTACTGTGTGTCTACAAATGTGACAGTCCTTAAATTTCCCTGGAGATTGAACACACCTCAAAGTTCTCAAACCCAAAGATGTCGAGGATGCAGATGGATTTGAAGTCCTCTCTGCCTCTGATGCGGTTGTTGAGTTTGCGAATGATCCAGTTGAAACACTGGGAGTAAAGTGCCATGGCCATGGAGTCTCTGGAGTCCACGGCCTGCAGACGAGAGAGAGACGGACACCAGTGAAATAAAGTCAAAGCATAAAACTAAACAAACAAAAAGAACAATGCAAAGATATATGGATGGATGGATGAATCCAGTGTTAATTTTGACAGCACTTTATAATTTCGTTTTAGTTACAGTCTTTTGCCAAAAATATTGTTCAGTTTTAGTCATATTTTAGTCACCTACATTGTTTTAATTTTAGCCGAGTTTTAGTTGATGAAATTTCACAACATTTTAGTGAATGAAATCTACTGTAAATTTAGTCGACTAACATATGAAATGTAAAGAGTAAAATGAAACATCTAATAACCTTTATTGAATGCTAGTAAAGTCTGAATGTATAAATGAACAGAAACAAACTGAACTTTTGTGTGAAATGCAGTCACCTTTATTTAGGCTACCTGGCAGAGCATCTCAGTTACAATACCAGAACTGACAACAAACAGTGAACCTGCTCTACATGAATATATCAATTCATAAAGAGAGGAGCTCTGATTGGATCGCTCCACATCTTATCCCACCGCCACCAAGCTAAGGCAGCTGTGATTGGATGTCCCCCTTAACTCATCCAACCTTTCCACACAACCAAAGTAGCTGTGATAGTAGGATATATTCCTAACTTGTCCCTACTTTCTACATGACCAAATTAGGTCTGATTGGATTAAGTCTCTGTCAAACATTTTAGTCTAGTTTTTATTTGTTGATGAAAATGTCAGTTAATTTAGTTTTAGTTTTTGTCCATGTGCACTTGTTTTTATTTGTTACTGATTAGATTTCCTCAGGAGAAAAAAGGTTGTTGATGAAAACTTTGACAAAAATAATTAGTCAACAAAATTAACACTGGATGGATGGATGGATTTAAATGTAGATAGATGTATAGCTGGATCCATCAATCAGTAAATCAGTAAATGGGTAAAGGTACTGGATAACACCCACCTGTTCCACAGTCAGAGGTGTGGAGATCTCCTCTCCCCTGAGGATCATGGATTTATGAGTCAGGACCTCAGCCAGCTGGTCTGAGTTCAGCCCGAGGAGTTCTGAGGCCCGACTGAGAGCTGCTGATCACACAGACACAAAGACATCGTTAAAAAAAACTATAATAAAAATGACTGAGTTAAAAAGTGTAAAGCAGATGATGATGTTGAAGCTGAGAAGAAACCATCTGACCTGATTTTGAGGAAACTTGAGCTCCCCCTGCTGTCATGAACTCGATGTTTCCCGTGTGGAGGATCCCAGCCAGGAGGCGCAGTATCTCCCCGATGTTCTCCTCTGTGAACTGCATCGTTCGCATTGCATTCTGGGAAACACAGGCACATACATGAGACTTCGGCTCAGTTTACAGCTTTGTGACCAACCTTACTGGTTTCTACAGAAGCATCATGAAGCCCAACGAGGGAATCTGCCACGCTAGGGATGTGCACCATTAAAACATGAGCTACTGATACCTCATTTATTTTCTGAACCTGGCCATTAGCATGTTTTTTTGACCTGACTGCAAAAACATTGTGATACAGGTGTTAAAGGAACCTCTGAGGTTTTGGAGTGGACCTCAAGTGGACACTCAAGGAACTGCAGTTCATGCAATTCCAGACTTAGTATTTCAAGGAAACTGTCTGCACTACATTTTTGAGTCTTGGGTCAAAACTCAGAATTTTTTGAGTTGAAAATACAACTATTTAAAATGTAAAATTCAGACAACCCCAGGCAGGATTTGTACCCAGACCAGTTGCAGCTTCTTTTTTATCACTGTGCCAGTCTAGCACACAATGATAACTTGTTTTTGTATGAACCTCATGTTCAGAACATGGCCTGACCACACCTGACATTAAACTAATTGTCTAAAGTTTTGCCAACTAATTTATGAAATTAGCCCAACTTACATAACTTACATAAAAACTTAATAAGGAAAGTTGAGATAACTCCTTTGATTAAGTTCATAACACAGCAAAAATATTATGTTTTGTTTACTAAAAAACTCGTTAAATGCCTGTGATTTTAAGTCTTCATTATTAAAGTGAAATGAACATGGTTATGTTTTTTTGTTAAAGTATTATTTCCTGCGTACCAGGACGTCGTGAAAGGTGCCGTTGTCGTTGATTGTCTTGTCCGCGGTGCAGTTGGACTGTCTCAGGTAGTGATAGCTTTCTGGCTGTGTCAACCCAAACGCCTCTGCAACACAACAAACACAAATACAACCACACAGTTCACAAATATGATACTGATAAAGCTGTTTCCTCCTTCCTCCTAAATCACAACAAAACCACCTTAAATTCTTCCTTTGCAGTGTTTAAAGTTTTTCATTCCTGTTTAATGAAAGGGGAAACGAAATCAAATGGTCAAATTGATTCAAAATTGATGTTGTGTCAATCAATCAATCAATGAGTCTTTATTTGTATAGATCCAGTTCATAACAAGTTTTATCTGAAGGCTCTTTACAATAGAGCAGACTGAAGCCATACTCTTCATTTTATAAATACAGACGCAGGCACTCAAAACTCCCCCACTTTCCCTGACAGGTCTGTAACAGGGCCTGCACCCCCCTTACAGTCATAGATTGTAAACTTCTGGTCATAATTGGGTGAATTTGACCTGTCAGGTTTGTTCTCAGTTGAACTGGTAGCTGATTTACTAATCAAGGAGAAGACTGAGGCTCTGTCATCTTGTGAGGGGAGCGCCATCTCATGGAGACACCCTGCAAATGCACGACTCGGCATATTTTCAATGGATTTTAGGCACAACCTCAGAGAAGTGAGGGGGGCCGCCAGTAGCTGGAAGTTGGCAGGCAGCTGGCAGGGAGGGGAAAACTGAAGTGGCATATAAATTATAAATATATATATCGAACAGACTGGGTGGATCTGGCACTGTGTAGTTCCTAGAGCAGCAGGATGTCCACATCAATGACACCAGGCTGCCCAAAGGTAGTGGTGTTTTTCTTTCAAAGTTAGTTTTATCGTGACTGACCTCTTTGCTGGTTGTTGGTTCCGGCCAGCATGGCGTAGAAAATGTGATAGTTTCTCTCCCCGGGGTTCTGACGAACAACTCGATTCTGCAGAGAAAGAGACGAATGCCGCCATTACGGATCACATCCAAACCACCACAGCAGATTAATGGTTCATTATGTTTATCACCCCCTACGTCCACTTTCCTGTTCTTTTACCCTGCAGAGAAATCATTTAACAAAGTGATGGACGACATGACAGATGAAAGGCTGCTATCTCCAGACTCTTTCTGTTCATCCCTGAATATGTGTCAGTAATTATTCTTTTTGCACAACCTGATCAGCTATTACATGTAACAAAATCTACTACAGAACAGAATGTTTTAGTATGAGGGCAGAAGATAAGATGAACCATATAAAAGCTAAGCAGCCAATCACATGGCAGCCACCCAATGCGTTTAGGAATGCAGACATGTTCAAGACAACCTAGTCAAGTTCAAACCGAGCATCAGAATAAAGGGGAAACGTGATTTAAGTGACTTTAACATGGCTTAGTTGTTGATGCTCATCTTGAGGCAGGTGAGCTACAGCAGCAGAAGACCACACCAGGTGTCACTCCTGTCAGCAAAGTAATGGAAACTGAGGCTACAATTCACAAGCTCACCGTTATAGGACACTAATCAAACCACAGGTTTAGACCAGAGATTTTTCCTCATGCAGGTAACCTGGCACACCAAATGGATCATTCAATATATTTCATGGGAAAAAAACCCATAGAAGGTGTTTGGGGAGGGCCGATTTCACCAATCATCATTAACTAAAAAGTCAGATTTATGCATTTTCAGTCAAGCTGAGAGGACAAACACTCACCTTCTCTAAGAGGTCTGTGGTCAGAAAAGTGTTAGTCAAGGCAAATAACATAGAGAGGTGCAATCTGTAAAGATTCAGCAAATCATTTACAAACACGTGGGAAACAAACCATTTTTCCATGAGCTGTAGCAGCTTCTCTAACATGAAGTAACTTCTGTCTTTAAAATAAACCATGTGAGAGTGACTGTAGAAAACAGCCCTATTTTGCAATGTATTAAAATCTTAAAATACTCCTGGACCTGCATTCAGACTCTTATTCAGATTTCTGTCAAAGTCAAGTCACTTTTTTCAGGTGCCATGACCAATATCTCCTGAAAATGTCATCAAAATCTGTAGTTTTTTTTGAGTTATTCACAAAAATGTTGACACTGCCCCAGCTAATAAAGTAAACAAATCCTTCAAAAATGTCCTGAACCTGCATTCAGATTCGGATTTCTATCAAAATTAAATCATTGTTTTCAAGGGCCATGAACAACATTTTCTGAAACTGTCATCAAACTCTGTGGAGAACTTTTTGACTTTGACTTTTTGACTGATACATGAAAATGTAGAAATCTGCCCTATTTCACAATGTATAAAAATATTGAAAAAATACATAATCCTGGACCTACACTGAGATTCAGATTTCTATCAAAATTAAATCATTTCTATCTTGTGCCATTACCAACATTTTCTGAAACTGTCATCAAATCTGTGGAGTTATCTTTTTTAAGTTATAGTGAAATTGTGGAAAACTGCCCTATTTCCTAAAAAAAATTCCTTAAACGCCTATAACTCATCAACCACATGACCTAAAACTTTCAAACCTGCACCTATCCCCACTAATTCCACCCTTCTGAACAAGCCTGTCTGGGTCCTGTGTCTGCAGCACCTTCCCTTGCTCTAACCCTAACCCTAATCCTGGCAACAACCCCCTTTCCTGTTGTAACCCTAAGGCACGCTTTTAAATATATTCCTGGACCTACATTGAGATTCAGATTACATTCAAAATGTAATCACTTTTTCTTGTGCCATGACCAACTTTTCATGAAATTGTCATCAAACTCTGTGGAGAACTTTTTGAGTTATAGCGAAAATGTGGAAAACTGCCCTATTTCCCTAGAAAAATCCTTAAAATATATTCCTGGACCTTGCCTTTGGATTCGGAGTACATTCAAAATGTAATCACTTTTTCTTGTGCCATGACCAACTTTTTTTGAAACTGTCATCAAAATCTGTGGAGAACTTTTCAAGTTATAGTGAAAATGTGGAAAACTGCCATATTTCACAATTTAAACTAATCCTTTAAAAACCTGGATCTGCATACACATTCATATTTAATAAAGCAGTGCTCGGTGTTTCCTGTAAAGGATACAGTCGACGATCCTGCCCCCCTGGATGTTTCCCTTCTGACTGAAATGTAGTTGGACGAACTTCCCGAATCGGCTGGAGTTGTTGTTGTAGACTGTTTTGGCGTTTCCAAAGGCCTCCATGATGGGACTGCAGGGAGGAGAACATAACCATCAACATGTGGATGTTCCTGAGCTGCTGTCTTTAACAGAATAATCACATCAGTGCATCATAGTGACCTGCTCTCCAGCAGCGCCTCCTCCACGTGTGACGTCTTGTCTCTGGACGACACCTCCAGGGAGTGCTGGCTCATGGCTGACAGGAACTTGAGGATCAGCTTTGTGCTTTCGGTTTTCCCGGCGCCGCTCTCTCCACTGAGGGGAAGAAAACAGACGCAGGTTAAAGATTGAAAAATGGAGCTGAGCAAACAGGACGCACCGAGATACACTTATTATGACACTTGCCACTTCATTAGGCACACCTGTTCAACTGCATGTGAGCACAAACAACTAACCAGGGAATTACATGGCAGCAACTCAATGCATTTAGGCAGGGAGAGAAAGGTGATTTAAGGGTCCAGAGTCCTGCAAAATGAAGTCCCTTTACTTGTAATGACTTAAGAACAGGCTCTTCAGAGAAAATCACCATGAAAACACTCCGTACGTACTGCCTGATTAGATTTTGGTGGGGATATTTATATTGTCTGGATGCAAAACATCCCCAAAATTACAAAAAAAAACCCCCATAAGTTAACACTGAGTGGAATTTTTAAAAAATCACATCTCTGCCATTTCTTAACGGATTCACTTCCAGTTTCACAGGATAATATGAGGTTCATGTCTCTATCATCAAGGTAAAATTCATCTGGATCCGATCCAGATTGATGTCACAAAAAACACTGAACTTTATAATGGAAAATCCTATCAATCCTATTGATTTATATAAAATCGAAATATTAAGTGATGTTCCCAAAACTTGTGTTCATACAGGATAACAATCTCCATGTATGTGCTGAGTTTGGTCTGGATTCTGGTAATTTTATTTTTTACAGGGGTTGTGGAAAAGCCAAGGCCAAAACTGAGCTGCTTGGCGTAGGTCTGCACTCTTTAAGATCTTTTATAGTTATAACTATTAACTCTTAAAATGGAAAATCTCACATTGATTAAAATGTAAAGCAATGTCCAATTAATATTACTACAAATGATAATACCAAACTAGTGAACGTAGCTTATGTCCAGAGTTATTGTGTGCAAACGGTGTGGTTATTAAAATTGTTTGATGTTGATTGTTGTCTTTGTAATTTATTTCTATTATTATTATTATTATTATTTAGTCACTTTTTTTACAGGATTTTAATTTCGCGGTAAGGGTATTTATATTGTATTTGAGATTGTTTTGTATTTATTTGTAATTTGTTGAGCATGTTGATTGGGTGATATGTTATCTTATCAATTAAAGACAATGGTAAAAACTAGACTTCTGGCTGATGCAGAGAAAATGTGAATAAACTCTCTGCAGATCTGAAGTCATATTTGCTCATGACCAATCAGCTCAGGTGTAGATTTAGTGTCGAGGACTGACTCCAGACTTCAGCAACAGGGATGTCACTTCACACATGCATGAGAAACATTCAGACTGAGTGTAGGTAAAGGCAGCAGCCACTAGATGGCGCACTGTACAGTATTTATAAGCTATGTCCTGCATCAACCTTTCTTACGATGAAAATAGGACAAAAGAAAAGAGAAAAGACACTTATTTATCTAAGTATCTATCAACACAGAAAATTAAGAAGAGTTAAAGTGTTGGTTTCATTAAGGCAGAGTTAAATACTCTCTGGATGGAGTCAAATCTCTGTGTTGGTGCCAAAAACAAACAAAAATATATCTATACAAATATATTTTTAGTATTTTTATCATGTTGACATATTTAATGTCTTTTTACACTTTATCTTTTTAGATTTTCCTTTAATGTTTTAAAATATTTATTTCTTTTAAATGTATTTTTAGCGTTTTATTTCATTTATTTCAGTCTTGTGATTGTAGTTTAAATTGCTTTGCATTTTGTCTTGTTTCATCTTGATTTCATAATTTCTTTTACTTTAGCTTTCTGGTGTCCATTAGTCTCCAAATCGTCTTATTTGCTGGGTGGTTGTAGGAAAGATCCATGATTATTTTCATTATTTATGTACATGTATATAAACTATATATGATCTGCAATTGAATTTGTATGAACTGTGCGGTATAAATAAAGTTTGGTTGAACTTTTCACTCTGAACATTAAGTGACACCTGTAAAGTCAATCATCCATCCCGTCCACTATTATTGTAAAAGTATCAACAGATGCAACATCATGAAAACTGCAGTGCAAATGTTTCTTTTAAAGACATCATTTTTTAAACTGAACAATAGATAAGACATTTTCTGTTAAATATGGGGCCCTTTTATGAATACATACATGTATATATGAATATAATGTAAATCAAGATAACTTTGTGATAAAGGTTCCAAAGCTAAATGTGACATGTGAATGATTCAGTTGTGATGGACACTGCCAATGCTTAACCTGTGAATGTGTCTACTGAGTTACTGTTTTTGTTTATTTTTTAAGTGTATATTTTAGATAAATGGCAGGTTTATTTTCTTTACTTTTTATTTTGGTGTGCTGCTTACTATTGTTCTCTCCTATTATTTATTGTTTGAATAATACACAAATAATATGTCCTCATTCTGAAGGTCATTGTTTATTGGTTTATATAGAGGAGGAAATTAAAATTTGTGTGATAGCTGAACGCTCTTTGAGACCCAAACTACATCAACAATAATGGCTGGAAGATTCTGAGTCTTACAATATACGTTGCATCATACTCCCCAAAAATGAGGATTTACAATCGTTCAGAGCTGGCATCTGAACTAGATTCAGTATCACCTTTTCAGTGCTCAACCCAAGTCATAGATCCTGCCTCAGAGACTGAGTTTGCTGTGTTTACCGGTTTCTTCTTCTTTGTTTTTATTCGATCACATCTGATCAAGTGAGATTTCTGTCTCGGAGGACTAGATTCTTGATCAGTGGTGAGACAGAATGGTTCTGTGTGTGCTGTGCTGTTGAGATTATCGGAGCACACCACACACAGTACGATCCAAACTGTTCAATGCCTGATTCTTTATCTTCATGTGTGGGCTCTCTAACAGGTAAAACATCTCCTCAGATTTAGAAAGTCCTTATGTGTGGACCTCGCTTTAGACATGAACCTGGCAACTTGTATGCATGCAGTGTGATTAAAAACTGTCCCTGGTAATAAGTAACCTTTAAACTCATTACAGTGACACCCAGAGAAACTCAGGAGCTTTAGATTAGACCGCCAAAGAGACATTATTAATCACAAACAGACGTCTTCGTAGTTCAAACGTCTTCAGTGATGAACAGAGACCTTTAGAGGACGTAGTGATGGTTATAAATCTGTTCAAACTAAGGGTGCATCAACGGCTGCGTCGACCTTTTTTTGTTAGAATAAAAGAAGGAACCTTTGAGTTTCGAATGTTCTGAGTGCTTCTTTATTCGACCCATCCATACCTCTACAAAATTGAGTCTATGAAACTTGCACAATGGCCAGTGAGCAGAGATTTATCATCCAACATTAAAGCACAGCTCTATGTTTAAGTCAAAATGTCCGCCATGCTTTAGAAGCTGCAGCTTGGTCAGAGGCCTCGGGTTTGATCATGTGACCATACGGAAGGAACACAACGTCGGTTTAGCTCGAATGTTCAGGCTGGAAACCTAGATGGAGAGATAGATATACAAAGGGATAGAGGTTTTACGATGGATGGAAAATGGATTACTGAATAGATGAAGTGATTGCAAGACATGGATGGACAGGTGGATAAATGGATGGTTAATGGATGGATGGATGGATGGATGGATGGATGGATGGATGGATGAATGGATGGATGGAAGACATGTAGGTGGCTTGACTGTAGGATAGACAGACTGATGGATGGAGGGATGATGGATGGACAAAGCCAGATAGACCATGGATAGATACATAGATTAACCAATGTATGGACCGACTGGAAGAATGGATGGATGAACTGAGAGCAAAAAGAAAGATAGACAGATAGATGGGCAGATAGATAGATAGATAGATAGATAGATAGATAGATAGATAGATAGATAGATGGTTAGATAGATAGATAGATAGATAGATAGATAGATAGATAGATAGATAGATAGATAGATAGATAGATAGATAGATAGATAGATAGATGGTTAGATAGATAGATAGATAGATAGATAGATAGATAGATAGATAGATAGATAGATAGATAGATAGATAGATGGTTAGATAGATGGTTAGATAGATAGATAGATAGATAGATTGATAGACAGACAGACAGATAGACAGACAGACAGACAGACAGATAGATAGATAGATCAAAGTTTTCTGAGTGTAGTCGTGTCTCATTCTCAGAGTTTTACTGCTTTTGAAATATATTTGGTAGGTTCAGTTTCCTCACAGCAGGCTGTACAGATGCCTTTTTTATCCAGCCATGTCTTCTGTTCTTACTTCTGCCTCACATAAAACCTCAAAATAGCCTCAAAACTATGAAGATCCAGACGTTCTCAGGCGGCCAGATCTCCGCCCAACAGTGGGTCTAACTTTGTTAAAGCCACTGGATCTTTCTTTAAAGGGCTCGCCGTAACCCATTCAAACAGCTCAGACTATACTGACGGCCGAGTCTGAAAAGGCTTAACTCATTTAAAACACCTCTGGACCGGTGCCGGCTCACCCCAAACTAGGCCACACTCTCACAGCTTTTGTACGACCCTCTGGCTCACTGCGTGCTTTTGCCACCCAAGGTATAAACCCCCCCCCTTAACGTGCCAGTGGCTCTGCTAACAAGTGAGCGTGTTGGACCGGCTGCCCTCACAGCTCTGGAGCTCACCCAGGCCTTTTGTGGCGTGGAGCAGAGTGGCACACTTTGTTAGAGATCCTGAGCGGGGAGGGGAAACTGAGACGAGAAGTGAACCTAATGACGAGGGGCACAAAAGACGACAACACACCATGAGCTGGTATTAAGTGAAGAGAAAGACTCAGCAAAATAATGAATAAAGAAGGACACTGGCGATGCTAATAAATTTACATCTTAAAGCAACAACATGCAGGAGTTTGGTTTAGTGTGCCACACAGAGAGGCAGGACACCACACACCAAGTGACTCACTCACCAACAACCAGGGCCTCTACTCCCTCAGCTTGTAATCTCAGTTGTTAAAATGCAACTTTAGCGCAAACAAACATGGCGGACAATGTCAGGACGAATTGCTAAGCTAAACGAGGCTAGTGGTTAGCCTCCCATGACAACCTTGGTGGTTATGATTTCTATCCAGCTCCTCTCCTTGCCAGTTTGTTACATATAATAAACAGCAACTGGAAGCCCAGGGGCCTGTTGTTGTTTATTTTAGGTTTAGTATCTACAGGGCTCAGCATAAATGAGTACACCCCTTTAGATTTGTCAGAAAACCTTAAGCTTCCTTCCAAAATCACCATTTTCTATGGCACACTATCCACAAAATACTCCCCCAAATGTGGGCCATTGATTGCAAACAAGATTTATTTTTTAAGTTGCACACAAAAAAAGTGTTTTCTCAGTGTAAGATCAGGATGCAAAAATGAGTACACTCCAATCAAAGGGGTGGAAGCAAAGCTAAATGTTAGCTATCTTATTTCCCTTATTTTCATCTTATGGTAAAAAAATGTTATGTTGAACTCAGCTTTGTCAAAACTTTGGAAATTGTTTTTTTGTTCATTTAGATATTGAGTAGTACATTACTTTTAATATGGGGTGTACTCATTTATGCTGGACACTTTATGTGTTTAAAATAATATTTATGGATGTAAGTTTGGTTCTGGTCAGTAATTTGTGAGTGTCAACTATGAGAGCAAAAAGAAATTTATTTGATACTGCCTTAAAAAAGTTTTATGATTTTTTTTTTCGCACATCACCAAACAGATGGAGCCACTTGATTTTTCCTCAGTTTTCTTGGCAGAGTCTTGGCTGATCCATGACAGGAAATTGCTCGGACCTGCCCACCCTAACAGCTGTAATTGGATCCCATGCAATTAAATGATAAACATGTAAACCTTACCACTTGTATTTTATAGGATAAATGAAAATTCTACTTATCATGGAAAATGCCATCATGAACAGAAACTTAGAACAAAATCAAACTCAAAGAATAGTCCCTGTTTAGACTCCCAGCAGCTGGAAGTTGGCTGGTTACTGGATCGAACTCGGCTGGCATTTGACTGGGAGGGGAAATTGAAGCGGCTGCATCTGTATTAGCTGAGACTTTATTTATGCTACAGAAGTGAAAATCAACCACAGAATAAAGCATCAGCCTCAAGCTACACTTTACATTTCTTGACTCAGTTGTTCTACAGCAACAAACTGTAAAACAAGTGACTTTCTTTAACTGTCTTTATTATTTTTTCATTGTACTTTAAGTGTTATACATGTCATGTGTACTTGTATGTGTCGTTGTTGTTATTGTAAGTAACTTTTTTAACCGTGCTGCTGCCTATCTCGGCCAGGACACTCTTGAAAAGGAGATTTTTAATCTAAATGAGTTTCTTTTCCTGGTTAAACAAAAAGTGTATAAATAAAAAACAAACAACTGGATTACCCTAAACATACATCATTGGAGTCGACCAGAACAGTCTCAACACCCAGATGATTCCCTCATTTCTGAAAGAAAGCAAACACTGATTCCGTTATAAAAATAGGATGACTGAAATTCCCTTCTTCTAATGAATCATGAATATTTGTGTGCCCTTCCCATCGTGCTCTCTTCCTTTGCAGTCAAGCATTCCTCCCTTTGGTCGCACTTCAGTCTAATTATTAATCTGACAAAGCAGAGACGTCCTCCATAAACCCCAAGAGAGACCCTCAGTGTTATGTTTATGCTGCAGGGCTATGTGACCCCACATGCCGCAGTGATTAACCCGGCTGGAGAGGCTTCAGTTTGACCCCCCACCCCCCTCCTCTGTGGTCAGGAGGTCAGGGACGGACCGCTGGGTCAAAGAGAGAGGGGGAGCTGTTAAATTTGCACGATAACACCGTCAGGACTGAGTTATTTCATCAAACTTTAAGCTGTGATCAAAACAGGATCAACAAAGAAATCAGACTTCTGTCGTTAGTGAGAAAAAGCTCCTGAAGGTTTGAGACAGATTTAGAAGAAGGAAATGCTTCAAAAACAGAATCAGAATCAGAACTGGTATTTATCACCAAGTACATTTGCACGTACAAGGAATTTGACTTGGTAAACTGGTGCAAAAACAATCAACATATAATTAGAAAAAGAGTTAAAAAAAGGGGCAGGAGGAATGAAATACGGTTTAACAATAGGTAGAAAATAGTAAAAAAAAATACTTAAAAATATACAAAATATACAAAATACACAATAGGGACAAAAAAGAACAAAAACACAACCCAACAACATGTACATATACAGGGGATATTTTCAAATTGAGCTGATTACCAGCTTTTTTTGTGTTGCAAGCATCAAAATGAGAGATTATTTGCAACAAAAAGCAAAGTTTACCGGTCTGAACAGTAAATAAACTGCCTTTGTATTATGTTCAGTTTAATATAGGTCTAACAGGATAAGCAAACAGTTGTATTCTGTTTGTATTTATGTCTTACACAGTGTCCTAACGTCATTGGATTTTGTTTTGCATATTTACAAGCACCATTGGCTTCAAGCCATTCCTAAACGCAAATTGCCTGCAAATTTAAGAATGGCTCGTAGACAAACGGCTCACTCACAACCGTGACCTGGTTCTCATCTTTCACTAAAAAGAGCTGTTTGAAAGACTCGACTTGTTCGTGAATCTCTAGCGCAAACCACCAGAGAGTAGTTCAACAAAACAAAGCCTCTGATCAGGAGTAGAAGATAATACGATGATAGTAGAAGACAACGTAACATAACGCTGTAAAAACCAGTCAAAAGAAGCACATAGGGCTGTTTAGAGTTGCTGAAGAATTTACAGTAAGCAGAGGCAGGCTATAACTTCCCATTGACTCCCAGTGTTTGAGCTAAGCTAATTAGCAGAGGGCGAGCTTTGCCCAAAAGAATAGCATCTATCTGCTTATCATGGACTCAGGAGTGAGGCAAGACACGAAAAGAATATAAAAAGTTTGCATATCCCTTTAAGTCTAAAAAAATCTGGTCTAAAACCTCAGTGTAGTGCATTATTATAGATAAAAAAAACTCAGACTTTTTTTAATTGCGACTGAAAAGATGACTGAAAGAGTTTCCATTAAAGTCACACAGCAGAGTGCAGGCGGGTATCTGCAGCAGAGAAAACTCAGAGCCGCATCCACAGACATTAATAAGCACACGCCTCATGTTAGTTTCTTCCTCCTCCTCGTCTTCTTTTACTGCAGCTCCCGTTTCGTTCGCCTCCCTCTGCCAGGATCTGATTACCCACAGTCCCTAAATCCTAGCAGAAAGCTTCCTGCCTCGCCTCAAAGTGCCAGTATTGTAAATTTATAGCTCCTCGTCCTCGCGCACACACTCGATCCTTTCTGTGTGGGTGGGGGTTCTTCTATGTTACATGTTTTTTACGAGGGTCCGCTCTCAGATGGCTTTGGTGTTTTCACGAGGGGACCAATGGGAGAGGTGTTTGTGTGTCAGAGATCATTGGGAAGCAGACCACGTACGGAGGCAGCTGGGCAGCACTTTGACTCTGAGTTACACTGACACGGCACCAAAAATACAACATGAAGGGTCAAACAGAAAGTTCTCAAGCTTTAAGCTGACTGTGTAAAGTTTCCGTCATGATTTTACATTCTTTTATTGGAATGTTGAGGAAAATTCATGCTGAAGGCATCTTTTAACAGCTCCCCATAAAAAAACAGACAAACAGTTCACAGTGAAGGTTCATACAGACGTGTGCCTGAGCTTTTTATAATTAACAGATCACTGATGTCCATCTCATCCGGGCACATTGTGCACTCCCGTATGTTTCTACAAGTTCCTGTCTGATCTGCTCTCAGATAAACTAAGAAACATCAGAACAGATGATAAATCAAAGTTTTGTCTCTTTTTCACCTGTTCTGCTCTGTGGCTCACTCCAGGCATGCTGCTTTATTTCTCTGCAGTAATCTCTCATCAGCTAAGAGTGGCCTTTAGGTTCATGAGAAATAAAATATACCATAATCACTTTAGTAAGGACTCACTCAGGGTGAGCTGCTGCAGCATCAGATTCTGTGTTATGGGAACAAACTCCTTCAGCATTGAGCAGCACATTTTTTGGTTTCTTCGTGTTTGTTGCCCCTCATCACGTCTGCCTTAAAACTCTCACCAAAGAAGTACTTTCAGATGATCGGACTCATAACTTAAAAAATCATCCTTAATCTGCAGAAATAAAAGTCTCTATCTCGCTCGGTGACGTCACTCTGGTGTGGAGGCGGCAGCAGGAGGAGGTGTCATCTGTGTCTGAGGTGTTCACGTTCCTCTGTTACTGATCGCCATGGTTTTGTTTGTTAAGAAAAATGAGTAAATACATATATAAAAGTAATGTTCCAGATAATGGCAAGGGCCAGGTTTGGCCTGGGGCCGCCATTAGCATGATTTTCTGAACCAGAGATGCTGAAGTGGACCCTCTGTCCCTGTCCTGCAGCTGAACAACAGCACAGCTTCATACGGCTCACAGAGGATAATCAGCCTCTGCAGTGTGTGCTTTGGAGCAGACAGTGAAGTATCCATCAGGATGTCTTTGAGATTAAAGGTCACGGCTGTGGTTTGTGGTGTGTCCTTTCTGACCTGAATGGATTCATGAGCTGCTGCTGCTGCTGCTGTCATGGAAAAAACACACAAGCAAAGCTGTGGTTTTCTCCATGTTCAAGGTTCTGCGGTGAATTAACTGTACTTAAAAAACCCCAGGTCTGTGGTGGAGTTAGGAAAAACACAGGGGAGTTCATGGTGAAAAAAGCAAAATAATCCTCCCCTTAGCAAAAAGTAGTATACCTGAAGTTCATTTCATTACGTATGTTTGAGTATAAGTAAAAGTATAAGTAAACTTATATAGTATAAGTATAGCAAGTATACTACCGATCATGTACTTGTAGTGCACTTGAAAGTATACTAATTCAATACATCTTTGGACTAAATTGGAACATTTTTAAGTTGATAAAAGTACACTTTCAAGTATACAAGTACACATATCATCATACTGCTAGTGTACTAGGTATATACCTGTAGTCAACATTTTAGTTTTTTGAAGTATACTTTAGGTATAATCCAAACCCTTATGAAAGGGACTAGTACTTGATCAATAAAGTCAAGTCAAATGTTTCTCTTTTTTAAAGTTTTTAATGTACATAGAGATGATGCAATTGAGCACACATACTATTTACTGTAAACTTTAAAACTCCAGCATTATATGAACCTGTATGTTTACAGGGGTAATACCTCAGAGTAAATGTGTGCAGTGAAAAACGTTTTTATTCTGCTAAATTAAATGTAAAAGCACAATGACTTGGCCTTATTCTGTACTTGGATCAAGATATACTAAGTATTAGAACTTTGTGGCAGAAAGAAATAGAAAGTATACCGAAGTACAAGTACAAGTTTTAGTATTAAAGTATAAGACTTAGTATTAATGTACTCAGTCTTAGACTTTTCTTTATACTTTCCAGTATAAGCCAAGTATACTTCACTATACTTTTCTTAAGTATATAAAATTTAGTAAATAAGACGTAAACGTCAAGTATACTGCCTCAGCTTTAGTATGAAATAAGTGTACTTGTAGTACACTTGAATAAACTACTCCCCTAAGGGTCTGCTGAACCCTCGGAGGAGAATCCGATGTATCAGCTGGAGACGAACCAGGAGACGCAGGTCTGTAGCTGTGGTTCGACTCTACAGAGCGAAGCATTGTGATTCCTGGGGCCTCCTGTCTATCTGTCCACGACAGTACGACCGTGTTTGTGTTTACGCCTCGCTGTGAGAACATTCTTCCCACTGACCGACATCCTGCAGGACAAAAGAGCTTCAGTGCAGAGAAGAGGCCGGGGAAACATGTGAGGTGAGACTGCACGCACCGAGATGCTGCTCTCCCTCATCCTAACCTGGAAATACCAACATAAGCAGGTCATAGGTCGTCATCTAATGCTCTGTCTCATAGGGGCTGCAAACTGTCTGAATTAGCCAAGAGCTGAGAAGGTCTGTTCCACGCAGATGCTCCTCGTCCACTGTAACGACTGAGATGAATGCGGCTGGTAAAAGACGTTTGACGGTGAATTTTCCAACTACTGTTTCAAAGTGTCCTCATTATTCATTAACAATAAAATCAAAGCCCACACTCACTTTCTGCCTCTGCACAAACTCAAACCAGCTGACGTTCAGAGGACAAAATGTGTGTCTCATTACCGTAATGCCAGTGAAACAGGGCCACACAGGGCTGTAAAATAATGCAAGCTAATTACCAGAAAACTGCAGTGCTGGAGGCTAAAGCTGGAACTCACCATCACTCCTGCACACGCCTTTGGATGACTTTGCTTGAGTTAAGTTTGACTCATTTTTTGTGAAAGGATGTCAAACCAGAAAGTCAGTGAACCCCTGACCGAACAGACCAACAGACAGGTAATATTAGAACCACCATAACTACCTTTACAATCATATAGACATGAAGACATGAAGACCCTCTTAAAAACCAGATGCCACATCTCAAGGGACTAACCTCGAATAAGATATGAAGAGGACAGATTTATGATTGGACTATGGGTCTGATACTACCTTTAATTCCTACAGGATCCACTCCAAGACCTCCAACTGCTAAGCAGGGCCACATAGAGACGGACAACCATTCATGCGAATACTCATACCTAAGGGCAATTTAGAGTCGCCAGTCAACCTAATGAGCATGTTTTTACTCTGTGGGAGGAAGTGGGAGTGCCAGGAGAGAACCCACACATGCACAGGGACAACATGCAAACTCCACACAGACAGGCCCTAAGATATTCAACATATGGGAGGAGAGTTAGTGTTTGTCTAATTAGTAAATCTGCAAAATTTAATTTTGGTGCATTTTTTTATTTATTTCAGCTTACAAATTTGACACATTGAACATTAAGTCCAAAAAGGGGTCACATCAATAAATAACCATTAAGAACTGTATTTGACATTATTATTTTAACAGCATAAAATATTTTCACCAACTTTGTTTGTTTGTAAATTTGATTTTTTTAAGATTATTTTCAGAACTTTGATACTTAATATGTTTTTTTAAAGCCATGCCTGTGATTTTTGGGACAAAAAATGCATTATTTGTGTACAACAAGCAGTGAGGGTTATTTTTTATCTATTAATTTGTTTTTTAATGAAACACAGTCCAGGATATAACCATAATCTACAAACATAGTTCTGGTGCATTTTTACATTTTCTTAATGTTTCGACTTCAAGCCACTCTTAGCCGATAAAGCTAAAAAAGTTGTAACACCTGAAATGCAGGATTTAATTAATTTTATTATTTTTATTTTCTTAAATTGCTAAATCAATCATTTTTACCAAAAGCTGTCATAAAACTTGTTTTCAAATTCTAACCAGTCAAACATCATTTTTGTGCATTTTGCCGCTTTCCTACAAAAAACTCAAAATAATTTATTTCTCATGTACAAAATGCTGGAATGTTTCTTTTTTGGATAGCATTTGTTTGAGTACTTTTGGTACAATTTTATTTTTATGCTTGAAGGGAAAAAAAACAGTCTTGACTGATGGAGGCCAACTTAACTTGGGGTTAAGTGTCTTGCCCAAGGACACATTGTCATGTGACAGCTCAAACCTGCAATCTTCCGATATCCCATCATGCACTCCATCAGCCTTTAGGGACCAATAGAGTCTAAGGGAGAGAGTGAGCCCACCTGCTGTATGATGTGGCTATTTTAGGACCAAATGTCCTCTAGAAGAAAAAGGTCAAGTCCCCTGGGCACGTCTTCAGGAAGCCCCGATGACCACAAACACAACAGAGTCCAACACTGTGCTGTCCTCTGCATCCGCTCTCTGCCAAAGCAGGTCCAAATACGATCATGTCTGACATGTAAAAACAGCTCGTGTTTGAAGCCTGAGCTCCCTTTCCCCCGATCAAACAATGGAGCGACTGAGGATGTGAAAGTCGCTCTGCTGGAATCAAAGAGGAAGGAAGTGGGGAAGGAAAGCAGCGGACAGGGGACCGAGATAGCCGCGGCGTGTGCGCAATGTAGCATGTAGCGCTCGGTTTCTCAGAGCTGCAGCCAAACGTCACAGGAGATCTGAAACCTGATCAAAGTGTTTGGAGAAAGGATAAATGAGCTCCAGACCTCAACGGTTTATGGAAAGCACCAATTAGACGACTTCTTGGGAGAGAGGGGAAAATCCTGAGTGGGCATTTAGGAAACATCATCGAGTCAGCAGAAGCTGTTAGGTGTGATATTTAACGCCAGGGAATCAGCAGAGCTTGGATTTCATTGAGGTGTTCAGAGTCCCATGACGAATGAAAGAGAATATTAGAGATTAATCAACACTACACAACATGAGGATCCCCCTTAATCTGTCATGTGGGGCAAAAAAAACACCTCAGTCACATGGAAACACTAAAAGACCTATTTCATGACTGGTGGAAAGTGTTTTGGCATGGTTTGGCGCTCTGAAAAGCTGCCGGTAAGTTTTGGCACAAGCCCCCGGGTGGCTGCCATTGCGTGGCACGGAGCAATGCTCCTGAATGAATTAATTTAAACCTTTATTGCCTCTAAGGGAATTTGTCTTTCACAGAGAGAATAAAAAACACAAACTACATAGCATCACCTACACAGGAATTCCTGGTGTAAATTCCAGGTAAGGTTGGGAAAATGGCGTCACTCTTCTGCTCTGTGTGGACAGTGGTGTCATCGGGCTCCAGCTATCAGCCAATACTAAGACAGTTCAACCTTCTCCCTCTCTTTTCAGGGTCGACCTCTCAACAACACAACCAACCCATGCTGCAGACTGTACGGTATCCAGAGTCTCCTACCTGATAAGGACACACTGGTTCTGCAGCCTCTTCCATAAAGAGCGGTAACACTCGTTGGCGACGGCGAAAATGTGTGGGGAGATTTCGCCAAGGTGGTGTCGGCTGTACAGCTCCATGGTCGAGCGGTCGTACAGACCCGGTAGGACCTGGTAGGGGTTCACTGCAGCCAGGATGGAGCCGATGTAGGTCTGAGGATCAGGAGAGAGAGGATTAGACATTTTGCAAACAAAAGAAGACATAGGCATGAGTGGAGGCTGCAAAGTATCAGTGCAATGAAATTTTACATGTCTGGGGTTAAGATTTGTTCTGATTTAGTAATCGATAATCATAGAAGTCTCTACAGTCTGAAAATGCATCACAGAAAACGATAATTTTGTGGCTCTGCCTCACAGCAAAATGTTGCTGGTTCGACTCCCCAAGCTCCTGAGTTGGTTGAGGCCTTTCTGCATGTTCTCCCAGTGCATGTGTAGGTTTGCTCCCTCTCACAGACCAAGGACACACCCCTTTAGTTATTCAGTGTCTCAATAATTGACCTTTGGCATGAGTGTAAATGTTGTCTATCTCTCTTAAGAAGGAGCCACTTAAATTTCCCCACTTTTCTTTACTGAGCCTGTGACAGGAAAGCACTGGGACCCATCCTCAGGAGATCCCCCGCAGTGAAGAGGTAAATATGTGGCAACTGCCCCCTTAGTGTCTCATTTTGAGACTAGTTGCAATCTTCAGTCTGTCCACCAGGAAGAGCGGTGATTATAAAGGCTGATGTGTTCACTGGGTTCAAAAACGGCTGATCTTTGATCTTGAAAATGCTCCTCAAACACCCTGAGTTAAAACTTATTTACAAAACTTCTTTGCAGTCATGAGATGGATCAGTTGTTGTGTATTTGCGGGCTCAAGGCCTGAATAGGTGGGATACAGAGACTTTTGATTCCCTGCACCCTGCGTTTGCATGAATGGGCATGTTTATCCTGAAATTAAGGCCCCATTTACACGACAACGTTGTCACCAGAAACGGAAAGGGCTTTCCTTTGCACTTTCAAAAGCACTTCACAATCACACTTTGCAACAATGACTGAAAATGCGGTGGCGTGCATGCCAGGCCAGTAGTTGGTGATGTAGGTTTGTAGAGAAACAGTGGTGTTACAACATGCGTACGCTTTCCAATGAAGACAATCTTTTCACAAACAACAATGGCGAGTGGACGCATGAAGATGCAGGAGATTCTTGTTTGGACAACAAATCTGTCTGGATATTTTTGTCTGGATAAAAAACTGAGCACAGTAAGCAGCACACATGTTGCTTGGTAGACGGCCGAAGCTGTTGTTGTTGATGCTCCTAGGTGTGTGTGCAACCTCCATTTGAAAGAGTATGCGCCCCACGTCATTGTTTTCCCTGAAATGCTGATTCCTGTTTACATGGAGACCAAAACATTTTCAAAACTTTTCACTCTGGACCCTGGTTTCAAAAGTTTGCGGATTCAGGCACTCAGGGCACTGTTCTTGTGTAAACGCAACAAAAACTCTCTGTTTTCAGCCGCGGGCCTAAGGCTCACTCCTGGTGGCTGGAATTTGGCTGGAACTCGGGAGATATCCAGCTAGGAGGGGAGGTTTAAAGCAGATGCATCTCTATGTGGCCATGTGATTGGCTGGCGATGGGTTCAAGGTGTACCCAGCCTCTCGTCCAAAGTCAGCCGGTACAGGCTCCAGACCCCCATGATCCTGAGAGGGATAAATGAGATAGATAAAGGATATTTTGGAGGGGGGAGACCTTTTTGGATGATGTGGCTCCCTGTGAACACCTTGTAGATGACAGACAGTGAAAGAAAAGCATTAAACTAGCGTCAGTTCAGCTCACAGGTTCTTCTTCAATGTCTGCTTCTCTGGGAAAACTGACTTCTCCTCTCCATGTAACCACTCTATTCAGTGTTTTTGCCAGTTTGTAATCACACTGCATGTTTGTTTTGGAGATGAGGAGACCTCTGTGGGTAATTCATCTTGGAGGTTGGGTTATTCAGACTGTATTTGTCACGTTTACAAGCTGCTCTGTGTACAATAATGGAGCTAAAAATACAGCCTGTCCGATCATAACTGACAAAAGAAGAGTCAGCTCAGGCTGTTCTCCACTGATGACCCAAACTGTCGGCTTTCAGGAGGGCGGACCAACAAATGATCTTTTTAACAAGCTCAACGACATGACTTTCATCACCTTCGACCTTCTGCTCCTCTCTCACCACCCCTGCCTCAAACTGCACGTTTTCCAAACCAGCGTCATATTTCAAAGTTCAAAGTGAACACAAACCAAAGGGCTGAAATAGAAGCTCGTGCAGCCAGGATGAGGTTTGGCAGCAGCTTTGGTGCTGCGGTGGTGACTAATGGATGAATAGGCGGGTTTGGAAGAAAACAGAAAATCAGCACGAGAAAACAACGAAGGCTTTCTAATGGTTTGGTTTCTGATGTCTGAGAGTTTGCAGCATTAAAAGTGCTCGGAGTCACTCGGGGACATGAAGAACCAAGAGGTTTTTGGTGTTGAAAATCTAACAAAAAAGGCTTTTGTTTGGTTTAAGAAGTTTTTGGTTTTAAAATAGGCACATTGGGGAAAAAATCCAACTTTGCCTTTGCCCTTTTCTCCAAGCTTTTGTTTCACTAAAATGTTTGAAATCTTCCAGTGAACAGAAAAAATAAGAAACTGATGTGTCTGCATGGTTGATTTAAAACCAGTTAGACCACATGTATAACCTCCCTAATAAGGTCACAAACACCCTGTGCTGTGCATATGAAGGGTTAAGTATAAGCTTTGTTTGATTAAGTCATGCAATTACTTAAACAACCTTTGACAAGAGAAAAAAACAATTTCTGATATATAACTGCATGCACAATAGTAGATTTCTCTTGATTGAGATATCTTGATATTCCCAAATTCATGATTGCACTAAGTCTCTGCTTTACTAAAACTGACCTGTTCCTTCCATTATGGCAGCTTTTTATCTGCACCAAGGAGGTCATATTGTCAGTGTTTATCTTTGTTTGTCTGTCTGTCTGTCTTTTGGCAAGATAACTCGAACAGTTAGAACAGATTTGATGCTATCATCTGGAGGTTTTGGCTTTGCTTTGGATTTGTTTATTAGGCCAGTTTTCCATATTTTCAATAATAACTCAGATAATAATGTCAAAAGTGCCTTGGCAGAGGTTTGTGCTCTCTGGGCACCTGTAGTTTTAATCATTCATTTAACTATACTTGTTAGTCATGTCTTTGAACAAGACCTCAAACTGCATGGACACTTTCCAGGTTGAAACACCGTCCTAACTAGCCTCGCCTTTTCAAACTCAGATCTAGTAAAGCGTATTTGCCTAATTCCAAGTCAGAAATATCTAAAACACTTACTCTAATCCACAATCACTCAACAAGTCCAGATACATATCTAACTACCAGGAACAAAAGGCATAAATTATGCATTGAATTGCTTGTAATAATAAGAAAATATCTGCCATTGAAACAAAATTTGACTCAGTGAGGGGCTTAAATTCAGGTTTAATATCTACTCTGGGTAGAACATTTCATTTTAGGACACACTTCAAGTTAAATTTGTCTCATCTCACTGGCAGATTATTTAACTTATTACAAGTAACTCAGGATTTATTTGTAGTTTTTATATATTCAAATAAGATGTTAATTAGACATGGCATAGAATGAGATTTTTTTGACTTGAAGTTGGACAAATACTCTCACCACTGACAACTATTCTGATCTTAACCTCATAATATTCAACACAATCTGTCAAACATGAAATACAAACCTTCTTAGCATAAAATCGCCAAAAAAAATACAAAACCTGACCCTCATTTTCCTTTCACACCTCGTTGTAAAACCTGAGAAAACCATGCCCTCTTTGGATCTGAGTTTTCTAAACATGACAACACTTCTGTCTCTACTTCCTGGTCTGAAAGTGAAAATCTCATTACAGCCGCTCTCCGTGTTCCCATAGCCCTCACATTACGGTGCTGAGAGGATGCTGCCTGAAGGAGGAGAGATGCATTAAGACAACGGAGACGTACGAACCCTCTATCTCATCCTGTTCATCTGCAGCAGAGCATAAAAACCTCAAGACGACTTCTAAAAGCAAACACACCATCATTCAGAGGATTATCTGATTTTTAGCTTCTTGTTTGAGTCTTAGAAATGTGGTTTTGTTTGTTTATAAGGTCTTTCTGCTTATTATGCTTGTTGAACTCATGTCAGAGGATTTCTTTAAATCAACAGCTGTTAATTATGTTTATCAGCTCAAATTCAGGTGACAAGCTTGACGTAAAGAAGGCAGTGTGTAAGGCTCAGTGATTAAACAAGCAGACAGAATAGAAAAAATAAATGACAGAATTACAATCAGACGGGCTACAGCAGCAGAGGAGGTGCCACTCCTGCCAGCTAAGAACTGGAAACTGAGGCCCTGTCAACAAAAGTGGCCGTCCACTTGAAATCACTGAAAATGCTGTACCAATCGATCTTTATTTGTATAGCGCCGGTTCATAAGTGTTATCTCAAGACACTTTACAACAGAGCAGGCTGAAGACAAACTCTTCATTTATAGATAAACTGAGAAAAACTCAGATCTAAGTGAGAGTATTTGGCCAATTTTAAGGCAAAAAAAATCTCAGTAGACTTATTCCAGTCCATAATTCCTTACATGTCTGGATTAAAATATTATCTGAAGATATAAAAATAAAATTAAAGCCTGAGTTACTTGTAAATAATAAGTAAAACTAATCTGCCAATAAGACAAGACAAATTTAAGCAGATATTAAAACTTAATTTAAGACCCTCTCTGAGTCAAAGTTTCCTTGTTTCATTGGCAGATATTTTTTCTTCATAACAAGCAATTCAATGCCTTATTTTTGCTTTTCATTCCTTTAAGTAGGGTAGGGTAGGGTTAGGGTTAGGGTTATTTATCTCAAGTGGTTAAGTGAATGTGGATTTGAATAAATATTTTGAATATTTTTGACTTGAAAAGAGACAAACACATTGCCTAGATCCGGTTTTTGCAGTGTACACATACTGCATATTCATATTTATAAATACATATAATAAATACATTTCTATATACACATACATATATCTAGAGATGTATCCATCCAGGCAGAGACAAAGGGAATAAAAATAAGAATTTATGATGGCGACAAATCCATGGAGGCCCAGATCATAAATCTGTCCTTATCACATCTGTCTCTGCTGAATATAGATTCAATCAATTAATCTTTATAAATATAGCGCTATAATTGTCTTTGTTTAATAAAAATTAATTCGAAGTTAGCTCCTTGAGATGTGGCATCTCATTTTCAGGAGGGTCCTCATGTCTATATGGCTGTAAAGATAGTTACTATGGATGAATAATCAATACAACCATGTATAGAGAGATCAATCTAATATTAACATTAATATCTTTCATGAATATAATCTGGAGAGAACTGACGTTTAATATAGCAGCATCTAGCTGAACTGCCATTAAAATGGGTCCAACTGGTCTAAAGTATGAATTTAAGTTAACTGATGTCATTTCTGTTGATGCTGATGCAGGATAGAGTGGAGCAGGACCATGCTCAATCTGTGAGGAATGTCTCCAGCACCTTAATGAGTCAATGCAGTGAGGATTTAAGGCAGTTCTGAAGGCAAAAGGGAGTCGAACCTGGCACTAGCAAGGTGTGTCTAATAAAGTGGCAGGTGTGGAGGGGTGTACAGCCCAAGCATCACTGACTTTCAGGTCCGGACTCCTCAGGAGAACAAACACCTGCCCGTGGAGCTCATTAGACTCGCTCCAGTTCTGACGACCCACTGACTGACTGACCTACATTCATCCAGGATGCAAATACATTTGAATGGCAGTTGAGGTGATAGTATTTACATGACAAATACGAGCTGCACACCACCCGCCCTGTGCAAATCAGCCAGCACTACACCGGCAGAGGGGGAGGAGAGGGTGGAGGATGGGCCTGTCATGGTAGCATGCAGTGGATCATAAATCTCCAGGTGTGTTATCTCTCAGACAGAGCTCAGTGTAAACACTCACGCCGCCCTGTAGCTTCATGTGAAGGTGAGGGAGTTCCTCAGTGCGCAGAGACGTCCTGCAGTGTAAACAGTTTACAGAGCGCCTGATCTCTGGCTCTGAGGATCTGCATCACTCAGCTCATCATGTAGACCTCTGAGGTGCTTCGACAGGGCCACAGGATGTCTGTGGTGTCAGTTTTGACAGCACTTTCTAATTTAGTTTTAATCATAATTTAGTCATCTAAATTGTTTTCATTTAATCTAGTTTTAGTCGATGAAAACTACTTCAAATTTTAGTCGACTAAAATATGAAGAGTAAAGGGTAAGGCATTTTTAATGTTTCCTTGAATTTCTGAAGCCATGTTTTACACTTGGATAAAATCAAACATCTAATAACCCTTTATTGAATGCTAGTAAAGTCTGAATGTATAAATGAACAGAAACAAATTGAACTTTTGTGTGAAATGCAGTCACCTTAATTTAGGCTACATGGCAGAGCATCTCAGTTACAATACCAGAACTGACAACAAACGGTGAACCTTATCTTTTCCGAAAATCGTTCAGACCTACTAGATGGACTGACAGACAGCAGGATAAATGCTGGCAAAAAGAACCTCCTTGGTGGAGCTTAAAAGCCAAAGAGGGCAAACTCAGTGTTAATCAGTGTTTACAGTTGTGCAGCCACCTCCCTCTGTCATCACGCTCACAGCTCCCTTTTCCTCAAAGGATGCTGATTGGTCAGTGATCCTGCAGACCGAGCTCAACCAGACATTAACACATGCAAATCCAAGGGCCCCTTTTAGCTGATTATAGTGATTACTATTTCTGATTACCTTTTAATGTCTTTTTAATAATCTTAATCTGTTTTATTTCTATATTTAAGTTCAGATTATTATTTGGAATTGTATTCTCTGTTAATTTTTCTTTTTACCATCCTACTTTAGCTGATTTTATTACACATCTGGTTTTAGTTTATCTCATTTTACCATATTATTTATTTAAATTTTATCATATTAATTCATTTCTTTATTTACCTTCCTTTCCCTATAGTATTTTATCTAATTTCTTATGATTTTAATTATAATTTAAGTATTAGCTCCTGTGTTTACCCATTTTTAATTAAAGATAGCGTTTCCTCAGTCTTTTAATTCTGTTTTCTGTTTATAACTTCCTTTTTATGTCTTTGTGTGTTAGATTAATTTAGTGTGTGTGTTGTATGTGAATTGTGAGGTTGGTTGGGGTCTTTTATTTTCATTGTACGCAATTTTCTACTTTTTATGTAATTTATTGTCATTTTATTTTATTTCTTATGTGAAGCACTTTGTGCTGCAAACTTTTTTATGAAATGTGCTGTACAAATAAAGTTTGATTGATTGATTGATTGATTGATTGATTGATTGATTGCTGTACCTAGAAACAACAACAGCAACAGCTATGGTCGACTACCGAGCAACATGTGTGCTGCTAACTTTGCTCGGTTTGTTACCGCTTCACTAATAAAATGTGGATTTGCTGCGTCAATATTCTGACCAGCGGAGACGCATTTGTTAGAATTGCCACGAACTCTACAAACTTACATCACCAACTACTGGCCTGGCATGCATGTACTGCGTTTTTAGTTGTTCTCGCGGATCCGTATGAACGTGGAGCACTTTTGAAAACGTAAAGGAAAAACCTTTCCGTTTCTGGGGACAACGTTGTCATGTAAAAGGGCCCTAACTGACCTGCAAGGTTAGAGGTTTGACACCTGGCCGAAGATGCTGATCCCTCCCATATTACTTCTGCTCATCTAACCTGCTTTGATTGGTCAAGAAACACATTTAAAGTTCAGATAGATGAATTATATGCAACCTTTAAAAACTTTCCAAGAAAAAAAAAAACTACAAATCAGAGTCATTAGCAGTCTCTCGGGGGGTAAGTTCATTTCAAAGGTGGCTGCTGTTGGGAAAAACACACAAAAAGGCACGTTTGGCAAAGTCACTCCCGGCCTTAACTCCATGAATTACAACCATTTGGACTCAATTAGGCCTCCCCCCATCTCTCCATCCTGGTTACAGTTTCCACAGCAGCGACCTGGCTGAGAGCTAATTGGCTGTGACTCTCAGCAGACCCCCCCCCACCGGCTGCATGTGAGGTTTCAAAAGCTCAGAGTCATACCAACGAGCTGACGTAAGAAAAGTGATCTCCACCTTTGAATTGTTTGTCTAAGGGACTTAACTCCAGGTATTTGTGACACGGTTTCACACCATTACCAAAGTTTGATGGATTGGCTATTTTGGCATTTAAGTCACAACAAGAACAAACATGCTGGTGACAGGTTGCCTGATCTTCTGAGTGAGTGGCTCCAATAATCCTGTTTTCAGGTGTTCATATCGGCCATTTTGATTATTTAATACACATGACTATGTCTATGTTTTGTATTTTAGTGATATTATTGAGTTGTATATCACCTTTAGTGTGTTTACAAGACCCCACTGCATGAATAATTACTTCAATGCACAAGACAAAAAGTCCTAAAGCATCAATAATTCCCATGGTAGAGCCAATAACAGCCTGAAACAGCTAAGTCCTCTGCTCACCCCTGAATAGACCTGCTACTGTGATGTCCATGGTCTCAACAGCAGTTTGGGCCCATTGGCTTGGGCTGGCAAGTCTCGAGGCAAACCATAGTCAGTAGAATTCATGCAAAATTGTTGACAACATGGTGCAGAACTGACCAATTACCATAGAGTTGACTGGCCAACTAATTAGAAAAAAAATGGGTCCACTTGAGGAAGGGGGCTTGAAGGGGCAAGAGTTTTAACAGAGCGTCCTGGAGGTGGAATGGGGGGAATGAGTTGACCCCCTCTTTGCTCCATCTCCAGATGAATGACCAGAGGTGTGATATTGAAGAGAAGAGACATGGAGACTCAGCAGGAGACAGGAGTGCCGCAAGTCTGTGTGAATCTAAGTCTTCTGAATATTTAGAAGATAGGTTGCTCCTGTTTTTATCCTGTATGTAAAACAGACAAAACTTATCGACAAAGTGCTGATCTCGCATGATGCCAACTTTTGGCTCAGGATCAGAAAGGTCCACGAGGAGCATTGTTACAGTCCCACTCCTGACAGCAATGGGCCTCCAGGTTGTTGGACATTGGCTCACAGTTTATGCATTGTGTTTGCTGTTTGCTCCAGTGAATCAACAAATGCTCAACCTCAAACTTTGTTATTTCGGTTGCCTGCACATTGTGTTTGAGGTTCAAGTCTGAACAGAGACAGACATGAAATCACACAGTAATCAGTACAGAAGTGAACAGATACCACCACAGAGGAACAGAGGATGTGTCTAAAGTCACACTGACCCAAAGTGAATCCTCCACCTGATGACAGATCACAACAAAATGAAGCTGCGGCAGCTTTATGTGCACGGAGCAGCGTCAGCCTCGGCTAACAGAGTAACTGTAGAGCAGCGTAAAGGCATGCAGGCAGGCAGACCGGTCCAAAATCTAAAATCTGTCTGAGATGGAGCCAGATAAATACAGCAAGGGGGAAATGAAGACCAGATGGAGAGAGAGAGTGGAGGATCAGAAGCAAAGCGCCTGCCAACCTGTCCGACAGACAGCAGGAAATGTGTGTGTGTGTGTGTGTGGGGGGGAGATACAGCAGATTCTGAGTTACCGTGTCACCAACACAAATTCCTGCACATTTGTTACACTTGGCGATTAAAGCATTCTTCATCCTGCGCTCATGTTAAATATGGCTGCTGACAGATGGAAGTTCACATCTGTAAAAACCAAGTTGTTCAGGAGCGTGATGATCCAGCTGGGAAAAATGTTTGGAGTGTTTTTATGTTTTAAAATGGGCTGAATAAACATTATCTAAAGAAATATTATATGTATACATTTTTAACTTTTTTAAGTTTTTGAGATTCGTTGCATGCAGGCAACATTTTATCATAAGGGTGCTTAAGTGAAAGGTTGTGTTTTTTATTATCAAGTTAAGAGACTTTTAAAGCAACTTTTATAGCCCAAACTTTACTTTTTTGCAACCAAGATCAAATTTATTCTTGTTAAATTGTAAAGATCAAAACAAAACTTTGATGAATGCCTTTGAACATTATATACACCTAAACACACATTACTAAACGTTAAAGCTAAAACGGACAGGAGATGATGTTTTTGATGCTTTTTGTGGAGCAAAATGGTAAGGCAGTTTTCTTTCAAAAAGTCTGTCAAAAAGGGATTCAGTTTGACTTTCAGAGAGTTATGTGACAAAATAAGACATTTTTATTGCTTCCTTAGAGTCTCCCGGCATCATTCAATGAGATGAACTGTGGAGCTATAACAGGCTAAAATTGGGTTTGTTGCCCGAGGGCATCATGGTACCATAGAGGGTTAAAAATAATATAAATGCAGCTGTTTCCTGCAGACATGAAGCTTTGCAACACAAAAACATGTTGAATGTTGGGAAAATGGAGGGAAAAGGAAAAATGTGCGAGTTCTGTTTGTATTTTTATACATACATGCAACCTCCCCTACCTGGGGATCGAACCTGCAACCTTCTTGCTGTGAGGCACGTGCACTACCTTCTGCGTGAAGGTAATCCCTTCATACATACAATTGGATACTCATGGGACACTATGACCTTGACTAGAGATGGGAATTGATAAGATTTTATCGATACCAGTGTTATTAACAATCCTGCAAATTGATCCAATTCTTTAACGATGCCCTTATTGATTCCTGCAGATTTTCCGTGTGGGAAAATGTTGGCCAGTAGATTTTCAGTGGAAACAACGTCAAACACACGTCACAGCATAGATAAATGCTTCTGCAAGTTGCTGGTGTTTTCACTCACTGAAGGTTGTGCAGTAGGCGCCTTTTGTAAAAAATTAAGAAACAATTCTGACCGCTTCTGAACCCTGTCAGTGGAAGGAATTGATAAGGGAATTGATCATCAAAAAGACTCATGATATTGACACTTTGATGGAGCTGTTAATGATTCTCAACTGGACTTGGTTTTCGAGTCCCATCCCTAACCTTGACCCATAACCCATGACCTCCAAAGTCAAATTGAGGTGGACATGTGAGCAACGTTTGTAAGAGCTGTAAGAAATATATGGACACTCTAAAGCCAGTGCAGAGGTGTAATAACACACCAGACACACACAAAGCCTGATGGTCCTCGTTTTCAATTAACAGAATTTGAGACCAAAGAGTAAATCTGAGCCAAAAACAATGTGTTCACCAGATTCCAGACTAATCTGTTTGTTTGCTAGTAACATGATTTAACAAATAACAGATGGAAGAAGAACTTCAGCCAGAAAATCACTCTAATTAGTAAACCAAAGAAATGCTGGAGATGTTTTGCTGAAAACCACACGTGGATTGATATCTTTGTCTAATTCCTTCCTTACAGTAGAGGCCTCCATTTAAGCTTTATAAAGACTCTCTGTAGTCGACCCTCACACACCTCTCAGGGGTCTTAGGGGATCTTAGAGAGTCATAGACTACAACTGGATTTAATGTGGTACAGCCCTGAAAGGCCTCTGAGTGTTAGCACAGATAAAATCATTATTACAATAACTACATCATCAAATCAAGCTCATATTTACATCATGTCGGTACAGGATGCTTGGGAATAATCTGCAGAAGTTTTATGGCTTGAAAGCTTTAATATTATCTATGTTTAATGGGCTGAATCACTTCTAATGAACTGTATTCTAAGTTTGGGTTTTTATACAGTTATGATAATAATTTCAGAGATCGCCAGCTGGACTTATGAAGCATGACAGGTGCTTATGACAAATACCACCAGCAGGTAGTAGAAAGGTAACTACCTGGTTATGGTTGAAAAAGGAACCTCCGAACATCACCGAATAGAAGGAAATACTTCAGGGCATTTATAGAGTGAAACAACTGACAATTTCTCTGCGGTGTGCAACCAAAATCTGTGAAAAACACTGGAAATCATACTGTGACCTGAAGTGAAGTCTTTGTTCTTTGTGAAATTTCTTCTGGAATTAAAAGTGACTTTAGAGCTCAAGGGACAGCATTTGAAGGAGACTAGGGAAATATTGAGTTGCTTAGCTTATTGTAAACTTCTTATTGTAAATTTTTTTAAATTTATGTTTTATTTTATTTTATATGTAGTTTAAGCTCAATATTATGTGCTGAAAAAAACATTCAAAAACATTTAACATAAATTCATACTTTTAGACCAGTTAGACCCATTTTACTGGCAGTTCAGTCAGATACTGCTATATTAATTAACATAATTCCTCTTCAGATTATATTCATTATAGATATTAATGTTAATATTAGATTGATCTCTCGATCCATGGTTGTTACTGTTTATTCATCCATAGTAACTATCTTTACAGCCATATAGACATGAGGACAGTCTTGAAAACGAGCTGCCACATCTCAAGGGGCTTACCTTTAATAAATTTATATTCAGCAGAGACATAAGTGGTGAGGGCAGATTTATAATCTGGGCGTCCATGGGTTTGTCTCTGTCATAAATTCTTATTTTTTAAGCCCCTTTGTCTCTGCCTGGATGGATACATCTCTGAATGTGTGTGTAGATATGTGTATCCATAAAATGAAGAACATGGCTTCAACCTCCCTTCTAAGTGTCTTGAGATAACACTTGTTATGAATTGGGGATATATAAATAAAGATTGATTAGTTAGCATAAAGACGGAGCTTGAGGATGTGAAGAAAATTCTTATATAGAGAATTAACTGTGTGTGGATGTCAGAGGTGTGGAGCAGCTCGTTTTGTTATATAACATCTGCCTCTGTAATGTGCTCATTCAGGTCTCATATAGATGGATTTCTGCTGTTAAAAATGGTACATTATTGCAGCCAGAATGTTGAAAATTCCTGGATAGTTGGGGTGGAGGCAGGCTGGGCTTGGTGAGAACATCCATGGGATTTATGGACCCAATCTAAACTCTACGGCCAACACTGGAGGAGGACGACTTTGAAACTAGAACTTGTTTGACTAACTTATATCTAACAGCCGTGATCACGGGAGTGAGCTCTTACTCCGATAAGACCCACAGGATTTGACTCCGACTTTGGAAATTAGTCTGCATGTTTAAACGCGTACAACTCATCAACCACATGACCTACAACCTTCAAACCTGCACCTATTCTCACATGTCTCTAGCACCTTCCCTTGCTCTAACCCTAATCCTGGCCAAAACCCCCTTTTCCTGTCGTAACCTTAGGGCACACTTCTAAAGAGCAGCAGACATTGTTTGGTGTGAGGCCAACATTATCAAATTTGTGCAAGAATTTCATCCAACATGTTCACTTTAATCACAATTAGTACAAAAGAATTGGGATAAAAGTTAATGGTGCATGAGCATATCTTTATGGTAAAAGTCACAGCACATAGAGGCTTAACTGCAGAGTATTTTTAGGTTGAATAAAAGTTTAAAGGAGTATTTTTGGTATGGTTGATCCTTCACATCTGTCTCAGAGATGGTCCAAAGCTTTGTCCAAATTCCTTTAAATGTAAAAACATCTCCTCAAAATGCACACATTCTGTTTTAATAGAGTGAGATAACTTCTTTGTCTCAGTGTAGGGTCTATAACTGTTTATTTATATATTCAGCCTAATATTCTATCATCTATTGTTGGAAAATGTTTATGCAAAAGCCAAACATTATTTATCTTCATCTAAGCTAAAGTGGAAAACTTGAACTTCATATCCTGTTTTCTGCATCTAAATCCACCGTTTGGCCATGTATGACTTCTCTATTTGGTGAACCGGACTGAATTCAATCACAGATAGCCTTCTCTCTCTGGTCAGTAGGTCACTCTGCGTGTATTCGACTCTGACCAAAGTGGAGCAGCAGCTGTGTGCTCCAGTCTGTCGGCGGCCTGGCTGAAGACTTGTTTTAAAATAAGCAGCGTGAGTCATGAGTCCTTCATCCAGGCTATAAGCAGAAAGGGCTTTGATTCTTGTGAGAGACATTCAGGGGAACTTGGGCTTATTTAATGCTGCTCCTGAAGACTTGGGACTAACAGATGGCTCAGTATTCGATGTTATATCTGCTTAATGCTGTTTCACATGTTTGCAAACTGCGCCGCGATGTTTGTAATCAGGCAGATCCATCTTATCAAGCTCCAATTTACGCGTGAGCATGAATGGACAGATTCATGATCTGGGTGTCAGTTGGTCATAACTTCTTATTTTTAGTTTGTCTCTGCCTGGAAGGACACATGTCTGCATGTATATGTATATAATGTGTATTTATATATGTATACATGCATATATGTGTATCTATAAATGAAGAGTATGGCTTCAGCCTGCTCTATTGTAAAGTGCCTTGAGATAACACTTGTTATGATATGGTGCTGCACAAACAAAGATTATGTAACTGACAGACATTGTGCTCTATTTAGCAATCATCTACGGCCTTATCTTTGTATTTTTACATCTTAAATCACACATCCCTACCTGGACTTGTTTGGATATTTTTTGAACTGGAAATCAGACAAAGGCATGTGCCTGGATTTTCACCTCTCCCACATCTGTTGTCTTGTCCCTGAAACAGCCGAGACTAAACGTCTTTCCCCTTTTCATTCACGTTTTCTAGAAAACTCACCCTCACCTCAACTCAATGTATCACTCCAAACACTTAAAAGGCCTCCTGAAGGTCAAACTGTCCACCAAACAGCAGGCAGCACCACAGTGAACACAAAGATCACGTATGTTTGGCCCTCACGTGATTGGATGGATTCTACACGGTCACGCCGGATCAGCCCGTGGCGACATGTTTCAGAGTGAGGGTGCACAGCAGTCAGTGATCGGTTTATTACAGCTGTTTGTTCTGGTTCAAGTGTGAGTTTAAAGTGTGTTAATCATGTGTCAGTATTCAGGTCAAACTAACACGTGAGATAAACAGCAGATGTGGGTCAAGTTTTCAAGGAGCGGACAGTTTCAGTCCTTCTGTGGTGGTCCCTCATCCCTGACTTTCACCAAACAAGATTTCTTTGGGTTTCGTTGCCGCTAATACGTTTCTAGGGATGCACAATATTACTGGAACCATATCTGTGTTGGTAGATATTCGCCTAAAAAGCTGATTATTGGTATCAGACGATATTTTGGTCTTGCAAATTTACCATAATTATCCCATATTTTGGCTGAAATGTTAAAAGACTGTATAACTTTACCATCATTGCTGAATGTCTTCTTTTTAAATCAGAAGCTTCATTTTCTTAAAGACTACACTGTAAACTAAACAGCATTTTAACCTAATATCTACAGCTATCTACTACTAGGAAAACATAGTGATTTCTGTAAAATTAACAGCATTTTAACAAAAAACCTAAAGAAAAGGGGCAATGGACCAAGAGAAAACTGCCTGGGAAAACCTGACCAATAGCAGCCAAGATTTCTTTTCGTAAATGTTTCACATTTTTGGGTGAAAAAAATGTTTGAGTGATTTTTTTAAACCTTTTTTTTTACATTAATTGTATTTTGCTAATAAAAAATCAGTAGAACAGTGAAAGATATATTATATAAAGTAAAATATAGCAAGTTCACTGTAATTTTAAATGCATTTAAGAAGTTGAAGAATAAAATACAGTTACGGCAGATTTCTTTCATTTAAAATGCTATAATTAACAGCTAGTTTAACCACATTTAGGCGCGTGTTTCCAAAGACAAAGCTTTCAACATCTAAAACTAGAGGTGCTCTGGTTGATCAAAAATCAATCAGACCGACATGAAGCGCTTCACGTTTTATTCAATTCAAACTGTGTTTTCAGACAGTCCACTTAAACAATAAGGCTCTGGTTACAGAAGGCGCTGGATGCTGTTTCATGCTGCAGTGTTGTTCACACACTTCACCGTTGTTTTATCAGCCCGGGCTAATGTGGGTCTGGGCGCCGTAAACTGAGTCAATGACCCAGTGAAGGAATTTCCTGCCATTCGATGACTTCATACAGTCTATATACAGCAAATGAGCCGGATTCTGGATTTGAGCGACCCCCCTGCTTGGATGAGAGCGGGGCAGAGGTGTTGACACTTGAGTTTTCAGAGAGGGTGAGAGTGTGTGGATGAGGGGGAGTTGAACAAAAGCCAAAGTCCGGGCAGGAGAACATGGAGTGTGAAGGAAAAATGAGAGTGTGGGTCAGTGTGTTTGAATGATAAATGGGTTTAATCAGAGCGCAGAGCGAGGGAGGGCTTCTTTACATCCAGAGAGAAAGAGAGAGGGAATAAAAATGAGGAGAGAACGAGTCGTTGTGTTTGTGCTTTTGCTTCCACTGGAATCCACGGAGGAGACGAGTGAGGCCACCGGTCGACAGCACAGCTGGTTACAATCAGAGCAGCGAGAGATTGTGCATGCCTGTGCACACACGCTCCAGTCTGGGAGCCGCAGGGTTAAAATTCCCCGTTCCTCTTTAGAGATGGGAATCAGACACCAATATCACTCGGGAATCGATTACAACAAGCATAAAGGTCCCACGTCCAGGTGTGTTAGACCGCTTACATCATGTCTTTGGTGTCTGATAATCAAGGATTTAATTTAAAAAACAGATATTTCATCTCTATGCAGGGTCAGGAGCTCTTTGCCCTCCCCTTTGGAAACGCTCTGATCTGAGGGGGCATGGGCGCTGCGGGAGGCTATGATAATGAGCTCTGCCTGTGATGAGCACACTTTAAAAGGGTTGATGTAATCTTGTTGCCTGTAAGTTACTGTAAATGTATTTACACTAGCATTACTCAATTTTTATTTAGAATTGAAATTGTATTTTTTTTATAACTGTTTTACTCGTGTATTTTATTTAAGGTATCATTACTTTGTTTCAATTTACATCATAATTACTGTATTCTCATTTTCCATTTACAGTATCATTACCTTTTTCTCTACAACTCATTTTAAGTGCATTTTAAATTACAGTGAACTGTATTTTAGTTTAAATTATTATATTTTTAAGAATGTCACTGATCAATGATAAGCAGAAACTAATCATTTTGTCAACAAAAAAAAACACACATACATTTTTCCCCATAAAATACATTAACTCAAACATTTGTTTCATCCCAAACTGTGAAATATTTACTGAAAGAAATCTTACCTGCACTGTAAAAAGGTTGTCGTAAGTTTTACAGGAACTTACTGGCAACAAGATGCCAGTAAGTTACCATACATGTCTGTACAGTAGCATTATTCTGTTTTAATTTACAGCATTATATTGTATTTTCTATAATAGTTTTACTTCTGTATTTTTTCATTCAAGGTCTCGTTACCGTCTTTCAATTTACAGCATAATTACTGTGCTATCAAAAACAATGTATAATGTATTTTAATGTATTTTAAATTACAGTGAACTTTCTGTATTTGTATTTGTATTACTATATCTTTATCTATTTTACTGATCATTTATTAGGAAGATATCATTTTGTAAAACAAAAGAAATATAAATAAAATCTTTATCAAATAAAATACGTTTACTCAAACATTTGTTTCCCAAAAATGTAAAACATTTACTAAAGTAAATCTTACCTGATACTGGTCAGTTTTCTCTGGAAAAAATACTTTTCTCTTGATCTATTACCCTTTTCAGTAACTTACTGTATTGACAGTTTACAGTAGGTAACTTTAGATTTTATGGTTAAATTCTGTTAATTTCAAAGGAATAACCATGTTTTCCCACAATCTTTTGCCATTTACAGTAATTTACTGTACAGATTTCTTTTACAGTAGGTAGCTGTAGATATTACAGTAAAATACTGTTACATTCACAAAAATCAGTTACAGTGTACTATTGGTCAGATTTCCCAGACAAAATTGAATTGTCTCTTAATCCATTGCCCTTTTCAGTTATATACTGTATGGACATTTTACAGTAGATATCTGTAGACTTTATGCTAAAATGCTGTTAGCTTTACATAAACGAGTATGTTTTCCCACAATGCATTGTCATTTACAGCAAAATACAGTATGGATTTTAACAGTAGGATGCTGTAGATATTATGGTGAAATACTGTTACGTTTACAAAAATCAGTGACAGTGCAGAAAACACACATGCAGGTGAAGGTTGTATAGCTATGACATCATAAAACCCAGGAAGTTATAAACTCAGCATTTTAAGGGGCATTTTCTTTGAAGAGATATTTCATGCCTTTTTCTCTGTGATCTGAGAGTTTGGTGAAAGGTGGAAAGTTCTTCTGCTCCCTAAGCCCCGTCTGACAACATTAGAAACAAAGAACATAGATGTATGCATGTGTCAGTGTTAATGTTGACGGCACATTTTCATTTAGTTTTAGTCCTTATTTAGTCATCTAAATTATATTAATATTAGTCTAGTTTTAGTCGACAAAATCTACTGTAAATTTAGTTGGCTAAAATATGAAGTGTAAAGTGTAAGACATTTTTTTAATGTCTGAATGTATAAATGAACAGAAACAAATTGAACTTTTGTGTGAAATGCAGTCACCTTTATTTAGGCTACCTGGCAGAGCATCTCAGTTACAATACCAGAACTGACAACAAACAGTGAACCTGCTCTACATGAATATATCAGTTCATAAAGAGAGTAGTTCTGATTGGATCACTCCACAACTTATCCCACCACCACCAAGCTAAGACAGCTGTGATTGGATATATTCTTAACTTGTCCCGACTTTCTACATGACCAAATTAGGTCTGATTGGATTAAGTCTTTGTCAGACATTTTAGTCTAGTTTTTATCTGTTGATGAAAATGTCAGTTAATTTAGTTTTAGTTTTTGTCCATGTGCACTTGTTTTTATTAGTTACTGTCTAGTTTTCGTCAGGGGAAAAAAGGTTCTTGATGAAATCTATGACAAAAAAAATTAGTCAACAAAATTAACACTGGTATGTACATACAAATACATATATTTATATTTAAAGTGCCTTGAAATAACACTTGTTATGAACTGGGACTGCACAAATAAAGAATAAAGACTGACTGACCAAAAACTCAGAAGTATGTTTCCAGCAGTGAAGAGTTAAGACAGCTCTGAAGGCTAAAGAGGGTCCAACCTGGTGCTAGCAAAGTTGCCTAATGAAGCTAGCTAACAGGCAATAAGTCAATGACCTTGAGGGCACGATGCTAAAGGGGAAGCCTTTCTCCCAACAACAGCTTGTTAGAAGGCCTTAGATTGAGCTCTTGAGACCGTCTTTTCTCACTATTAAATGCTAAAACCTCTTTTAGATGTCCACTTATTAGCATTAGCACATTCTTTAATATCTTCTAATTTATCCGTGAAGACCAAACCCAAGAGCACAGGAAAATAGATGTTCCAGTGTTTATTTGCTCTTCGTCCCTCCCTTTGGTTCACCGCTGTCCACTCCACCTAAAACCTATAATTTCCCCTCCCAGCTTCTTCATCTTCTGGCCCGCGGCGTAAAAAAAAGCCCCGTCACAATGCGCCTGTGATGAATTGATTGGATAATTTCAACCATACGGGAGCGTTCAGATATGATTAAAGTAACGAGATGGCATTTGTCAAAGGTTACTGTGGATGATGTGTGCAGAGAGAACAAGGCTGTCTTTGTTTTACAGGAGAAAGTGCTCGGTCAGGTTTGTTCATTAAACCACGAGGAGAAAACCAGGCTGTAATGGCCCACAGTTGTTTGTCCTACATAGTCCTTTTGTTTCCTACACATTCATTCATTCACTCACATGTACTGTACATTCATACGGGACAGTGTCACAGGTTTGTGCACTGTGACTGGGTCAGCGGTAACAGAGCGGCTTTGTTCGCACTTTAGGCCAACGTGTAAATCAGGACAGTGAGGATAAATCCACTGAGTCCATTTCATGTGTTCGTTTGGAAGTTGCAGACAAATTCCCAGAGTGGTAGTTAAATCACAGGAGCGTTGTTGGAGTTAAGGCTCATTCCTATGATCCCAGTCATTGATATGAAGTGGGCCCGTGTCAAGATTTTTGCAGTTTTAAGTCAGACTTAAATCTTAGCCTCGTTTTGAAATCAAACAAAGTCTTTAGTCTCGGCTCATGCAAACTGCATTGTTTAATTCCATGAATTAGTCAATAACCAACAGCAGAGAGCAGAGCCGGCTGGCCCTTTAGGCAATATATGCGAATGCGAAGGCTTTGCTACCACAAAGCAACTGGAAAATTTAATTAAGCTACAAACTATGCTATATTTTAGTGATGTTACTTACCATCACTGGTTTTATCTTAATCTGTTTTAACTTCAGAATAATCTTTAAGTCGGTTATCCTCTTGTTTTATCATTTTTTCCTCATGTTCTTCCCAAGTGTTTCATTCCCGTTACATACTGCCGTTACCTTTTAGTGTTTTTATTCCCATTACAGCACCCTTTTTTTTATTTGCTTATTTTTTACTTCATTTCAATTAACTTTTTTATTCTATTTGATCATGTTTTGTACTTCACACTTTAACCTAACCTCAAGTGTTTACTCATTTTAAACCTTTAACCCTTTGACTGGCATTGTAACCATGCGGTTGACTTTTTGCTGCCATACCACTGTATTTAAAACTCTGAAAGCCCATCTATGTCTGTTTTTACTTATTCACCTCTCTCAGCATTTCTGACACTAATATGTATCCACTGGGTGGCGCTGCTGTACATGAATATTATTGTTTGAAACCTAGAAAAAATCCGAAGTGACTTATTGCTGCATAGCTCCTCAGAAATCTAACAGTAAGAGCAAACATCAGAGTAAGAAAAAATCTTTTCACATATTTCCAGATCCTTTAACAATCAAAATTTAGTTAAAGGAAATAAATTTGACGATAAAAAAATGTATCTATGATTCCTCAGAAAACTGGGTCAACCGCTGCATATCTAAATTTTGCTTTCTATGATGTTTTCATACAAAAAACAAATTTTTTGTTGCAGAAATAAAAGAAATCCATTCATGCCGAGGATAACCCCTAACGGGCAAGCCAACCAGCTGGTTGGGTTTTCACTGCGGCCATTTTTTTTGCTTAGATCTACAGAAATGTATCAAAGAATAGTAGCCTCCATATTGACTGTTATTCTGGTTCATGCTTAAACCACGAGAGCTCAGAATAGAGATCTGTCGTAACAGACTGGAGCTGACTCTACTTTTCTTCCATGTGGACGCAGAAACTGGCGAAAATGTCTGAGTGAGCAGAAAGAAAAGGACAGTTTGAGAAGTTTAAATCCCATTAAAGTGGCATAAATCTGCTAATGTAATCGGCAACTCAGAGTATTAATCCACAAAGTCCTGAAGCTGATTGGATGAAAACAGGAAAGACAAATCTCCCCAATCTAGAGACTTCTCTGTTTTTTCCAAGTGGAGGTACGATATACCAAAATCCATTTAATCTGCTGAGTCCAGATAAACTCAGCACTGAGTTTGTTGGTGCTTAATATGATGTTAATGTCAATAACATGAGGGCTTGATGGTGACTTGTCTTGGTTTTAATAATAAGAGAAAAAGGCATCGCCTCATGGTTTGGAGTTCTTCTGTTCCTGTACTTGCTTGCGCTGCATTTCTGCTCTTACAGGTCTTTTCCTCTTATGTCCGTTAGCTCAAGTCTAAATAATTAAAACTAGTCTGAAAATCAGAACCAGTCAGTGTCTCTAAAAGTACATTTTTATTTTCATTTAAATTGAGACCTGCAGATCTTTTCACAGGTTTACTCCTCCAGAAGATTCTTCATTCTTGTTCACTCTCTGCTGTAGTGGATTAAACTAATAAAATCAGTCAGATGGCTTTTTCTTCTCATGAATAACCTGCTGAGTCTGAACATGTGTCTCCAGTGCACTTTGTCAAACACTCATCACAGTTAAAAATACCTTTCAATCATCTCCACCTCCTTTTTTAGACTGGTGAACCTGGAGCTCAAACTTAAACCGTCTGCTGGTTTTAATAAAACAGGAGGAGAGAGACAAACTCTTTCTGACAGGAGATCCACGGCGGGGATCAGGCCTCAAATCTCAGGTCTGATTTATTAATAACACGTATGACGTAGAGACGATGTTCTCTCATCCCAGGACACTGAGGTTTGACATCCTACAGTCATCCATCCATATATCATCTACACCGCTTATCAGGGTCGTGTGGCTGGAGCCTATCCCGGCTGACATTGTGTGAGAGGAGGTACACCCTGAACAGGTTGGCAGCCAATCACAGGGCCACATAGAGAGACGGACAACCATTCACACTCACACTCATACCTAAGGGCAATTTAGAGTCACCAATCAACTTACGAGCATGTTTTGGTCTGCAGGAGGAAGCCGGAGTGCCCAGAGAGAACCCACACATGCACATGCAAACTCCACACAGAAAGACCCTGACCGACTCGGGGATCGAACCAGCGACCTTCTTGCTGTGAGGCCCGGGGACTACCTGCTGCATCACCCCATTATAAAATGAATTGACTGTAATTTTATGACATTTTATTGGGATTATATAAAAAATTTAAAAATATAATTAAAAATAAATACATACAACTATAGCATAAAAATACACTTACAAGAAAATGTTGTCAAATCCCAGGTTCAGACTGTCAGTTCTCTCAGATTAATTTAAGTACAAGATGATTTGCAGTCATTTTACAAAAACAACTGTAGTTAAATGGTACTGTTACATACTTACAGCAAATATTTTTTAACACAGTAAATCATAGCAAGTTTACAGTAACCTGTAAAGTTTACACTGTGATTTGTTCTCATCTCCTTTTTGTAATTCACCAGAACCACAACATCCATGTAATGTTACTTTACAATACAATAATAAATCATCATTATATTACTGTAAAATTATTTCAGATTACTATGAATTCAATCTATTGCAATTCTAACAAACATACAGTAATTCTGTACTTATGAACATCGGTGTTGTAGTAATAATCAAAGTTAAGTGTTGTAATACTGCAGTGTTTCAAGGTAAAATTATCACTGAACTTTAGGAGTTTACTGCTATTTTACTACAATTATGCTGCAACATTCTACGGTGAATTCTGCTCTATTATTATTAAGTTATGTACTGTTTATTTAGAATAATGTTTGATACTGTATTTCTACAAATACCAATTTTATAATGTGGTTTTTAAGGTACTATTATTATATTTATTATTTTTATTTTTCAATTTTTATTTTTTTATTTTTTATTTTCTTATGTTTTTACTTTGTTTTTAGGTATTTATAGTTCCCTGTTATTTGGTTTTAATTCTTAGTTTTTATTCTTTTTTAGTTTTATTCTGTTCTTGCTTGGTAGTCACTGTGCAGCACTTGATTGTTTTTAAAATGTGCTTTTTAAATAAAGTGGATTATTTATTATTTAGTTATTATTATTTCTTCTACTGGAATGGGAGTGAGGGTGCTTTTTGTGCATTAACACACCTCATGTCTGTGTTAGTCCTTTGCATTTAGACTTTTTTTAAGCAACATTAATATTAAAACAGCAAATTCTGGTTACATTTTCTAAAACATCAGATTTGGTCAGCTTGTGTGATGTTTGGTTTGGTTTCATTCAGACAGATTCTGATGCTGCTGGTCAACACTTGTGAGGTTAAAAATCCATCAGCAGGAGAGAAAACCATCAAACTCACGTAGATGTGCCTCTGCTGGTAACGCAGGAAGAGGTTGTACATGATGGCGCCGTCGTGGAGGTCCTCCAGCACCGCCATGTCCTCCACCCCTCTGATGCTGCTGTGGTGCATGGGCTGCACCTTCTGCCGGGTGAGGGCATTCTGCTTGTAGGTGTACACCTGGACCAGAAGAAAACAGGGAGATGTAAAGACTGACTCAGGACCCCGAAGGAAACATCAGCTCAGCAGAGGAGGCGTTAACGTGTCCACTTCCTGGTCGTGGCTCATTTGTTTGTTGGTTTGAGGCCAGGAGAGGACACGAGACCTCAGATTTACATCCTCATGTTTTTATTTATGGTGGAGTGAGACGATCCAGAACAAAAACAAAGACGTCAGAACGAATCAGCTTTTCCTGAACTTGAACTAAATGTTACTGATTTTTCATCTCCATCAAAGATTATTTTGATTGAAGGAGTGAGAAAATATCACATCTTTGTTAGAACATGAAAGCCATTCAAGTATTTGCATCAGTCAAATATAAGCTGTGCAAAAACTGAAACAATAGATGCTGCAAAATATCAAATTAACCTGCAGACACATCACAAAAGAACCCCTTATTCCACCATGCTGTAACATTACATTGTACAATTACAACTAACAACACGACACCAGCAACACAAGAAAAATGATAATTATAACATTCCAATTACACAGCTACAACAAGTACTTAAACTAACAACACCAACAATACTAATAATAATAATAACAGAAAAAATACAATACTACTAACACTACTACTACCACTACTACAACTACTACTACTACTACTAATAATAATAATAATATGCGGCTTGGTCGTCTGTATCCTGGAGGCCATGAGCATTTGTTAGGGGCTGGACTTGTTTCCAGATTTTAGACAAATCCTGTTTCATGGGTACAGCGTGGTCCTTCACCAGATCCTTAAAGTGCCTCTGATGTTCCAGCCTGGTTCAGAGCACTGATATCTGGCTGAGGTTAATTCGATAAGCTGTCCTTATCTCTTGATTCTGGTCTCAGCGTTGAGTCTACAGTTGAATGTTTGGACTAACATTTGAAGGTGACCTCAGTCTTCACGCTGTTTGAAGGTTGAAAAAGAAAACTGGAAAAACTGTCTTCTGAGACTGTTCTCCTCACAACAGGAACAAATCGACCAAAAGAAAACGAAAAGTAGGACCCATAAGAGGTGGATTATACACTCACCGGCCACTTTATTAGGTATATCTTTCCTGTATCAGATTTGGCATTCATAAATGCCTTTGTTTTTATTTTTTAATTGAGAAAACCATAATTTCTCATAGAGACAACAGAAAATGGCAAGGCACTAAATACACCAGCATTTACAAAAAAACTCAAGGCATTAAAATAATAATGCAATATTCATAATGATAAAACAAGGAGTTAAAAGAATAAGGAAACAAATAAATTAAAAAATTCCATTCCCTAAACTGAAAAAGTCCTCAAAATGTGTCCACAACATGAGTATAAAGATGTGCACAAAAAAAAGAAGGGGCATAAAGATTCATAGAGGAGAACAATATTTTTTAGTTTTTAAGACAGTTTAAGTTTGGCACTTGTTTTTGTTCCATTTGTTTTTGTGAACATGGTGCTGGTGTCACTTAAAAATGATGCATTTCTGCTCAGGTTATTTTCATAAAACATGATAATTTAAATTGTAACCCTTTATACACATCTTGCAAGAAAAAAACAAGTGTTTATTTTTTACCCCTCAATGATTCAGCCGATGGGTATTAATTATTGATTATTTCAAATTGCATTTCTTTTACTTTCAGCTTGTTTGGCCATTTCATAAGTGTCCTGTTTTTTCAGATACTATTGCACTGTCTCTTTATATATTACTTTTTTATTATAATCACAATATAGATGGTTTTTAAATATTGTATTTTAAAAATTTGTTGAGTTAGGAAGTTTAATTGGAACAGTAGAAAAAGTAATTGTATTTTTCATTAACTGTATCAGAGTGAGAGGGATTGCTTTACAGATTTTTCTGAATTCTCTTAAAAAAACATCTAACATTGAATTTGAATAATTAATACATTTTCTCGTCTTTGTTATGTAATATCTACTATCTCCCCCTCCCAAACTTGTAAACCTGACCTGTTTGTGTGTTATGCATGGTCTATCCTGTCCTGTTATTGTCTTGCTCTTTGTCTGTATTGTTTTGTCTCAATAAAAAAGGTTTAAAACCTTTTAAAAATAAATAAATAAATGATAGTACACCTAACAAAGTGGCCAGCTATATCACTACAATGAGAAGTGTCTCAGACAAGAACACAGAGACACGTTCATACAAAGAGGCTTTTCTTCAAACCCTCTTCCCTCACTTGGGCGTTGACGCCTCCTGCAGAGTCGCAGAATCGTCCTTTAAAGAGAGACACTCGCTGACACTTCGGACCTCAGGACAGTCCAATCATAAAGACCAGGCCAGGGAGGTTAATTAAGAGGCATCCCTAAATTATCATCGCTCTGCAGGATGTCAGCACCCCAGAGAAGGATTACTGAGGAGGGGTCTCCAGCAGTCTGGTCCAGATTTTTCTACTGAAATAAGCAACCAGATCAATGAAAATAAGCCCAATCACTTTTTTTTTTTTTTTCAAAGAGAACTCTACATAAAGTGTGTTGTAATTTTCATCTACATTACATTTCAACTCCACACTGACATTTTTTCTTATTCGGTTCTTACTTTACTTCTTCAACATCCTTTTGTTTGGAGTGAACATCCTTTTCTTCATCCAGAAATGTAGGGAGGGGTTACTGTTATTTATAACTCTGTTATCACTAAACAGTCTGTCTAACCTTGACTTTTGTAACCAAACAGACAAAGTCAGGCTTTTCTAAGTTTATGTTGATCCTCTACAGCTTTATTTTGGAGAAAACAGTAACAGCTACATTAGAAATCAATTTAATTCTGGCTTTAAGGATTTCTTTTTGGTGGAAACATCATTTTTGCCTCTTTTTACAGTAAAATTTACATTTGTGTTTGGAGTGGGACAAAATAGTTTGTGTAACTTCTGAGTTGAGTTTATATTGGTAGTAGAGTGAGCATCAGATCCCTCCTGGGTTTAGGGGCACAACAAACCCAAATGCGCAACTGCATTTCTGGAACAAGCCCAAAAAACGCAACTGCCAATATTTACAAGCAACTTTTCTAAAAAAAAAGAAGTCTAGGGATGGGAATTGATAAAATTTGATTGATACCAATGCTATTAACGATCCTGCTAATCGATTGTGTAGATTTTCAGTGGAACAATGTCAAACACACATGTTACAGCATAGATAACTGCTTCTGCAAGTTTCTGGTGTTTCCACTCTGTCAAGGTTGTGCAGTAGGCGCCTTTTGTAAAAAATTAAGCCACAATTCGGACCGCTTCTGAACCCTGTCAGTGGAAGGAATTGATAAGGGAATTGATTAGCAAAAAGACTCATGATATCGATACTCTGATGGAGCTGTTAATGATTCTCAACTGGAATTGGTTTTCGATTCCCATCCCTAAAGAAGTCCAAAGTCGCTTATAATAAGCAGACCTGGCAACGCTGGTCTCCATCCCTGCAGCAGCAGAGGCTCAACAGAGAATGATCATGTGTCTGCAGTTGAAACCTCTGCAGAAGAAACTCAGTAACTCGCGGGGGCTCAGAGGATTGTCCAACACTGTTTGAGTCACTGGTACTTTCATCCTGGATTTCTGCTGCACGTTCCTGTCCTCACACTCAGACCATACTGACTCCTGGAGGGCAGCAGGAGGGCGGCCAAACCTGCTGCTGGCTCAGCATTTTCCATGAGCAGAAGCTCCACAGTGACTGTTCACTGACACACACACACAGGAACTGGTTTGGCTTATTTTAGCTCAGTCATGGTCATTTTTCAGTGCATTCAAACTCTCCAACATCATCTGTGAGTGCTTTCGGGTGTCCATAAGGTGGACACAGGGCATCTAAGGGTTAACACTTAAGGTGAAGCATCAACAAACTTCAATTCCAATGAAGTTGGGACACTATGTAAAGCATTAAATAAAAACAGAATACAGTGATTTAAATCATTTTCAACCTCAATTCAATTGAATACACTAACAAGACAAGATATCTCATGTTCCAAAAAAGCAGGGGCATGTTTACCTCTGTGTTACATCATCTCTCATTTAACATCACTTAATGAGTGTTTGTGAACTGAGGGAACTAATTGTTGAAGCTTTGTAGGTGGAATTCTTTCACATTCTTGCTTGATGTCCTACTGCAGTTACTCAACAGTCCGGAGTCTCTGTTGTCGTATTTTGCACTCTTTTACTCTGTAACACGAGCAGAATGTGTCTTCATTGTCTCTGAAATAAGCAGGGACGTCCCTGATGGCAGCATGTTGCTCCTAAACCTGTCTGTACCTTTCAGCATTAATGGAGCCTTCACAGATGTGCAGGTTACCCATGCCATGGGCACTAACACCCCCCATACCATCACAGATGCTGTCTTTTGACCTTTGCTCTGATAACAGTCTGGATGGTCCTTTTCCTCTTTAGCCCGGAGGACACCACGTCCATGATGTCCAAAAACAGTCTGAAATGTGGACTCAGACCACAGCAGACTTTTCCACTTTGCCTCAGTCCATCTCAGATGAGCTCGGCCCAGAGAAGCCGGCGGTGTTTCTGGGTGTTGTTGATATTTGGCTTTGTCTTTGCATGGTAGAGTTTGACCTTGACCTTGTAGATGTAGAGATGAACTGTGTTAACTGACAATGGTTTTCTGAAGTGTTCCTGAGCCCACGTGCTGATATCCTTTACAAAATGATGCTGCTTTATAATGCAGTAACGCCTGAGGGATGGAAGGTCACAGGCATTCAGTGATGGTTTTCTCTTCTTACATACAAAGATTTCTCTGATTCTCTGAATCTTTTGATGATGTTATGGACTGTAGATGATGAAATCCCTACATTCTTTGCAATTTCATGTCGGGAAAGGTTGATCTTTTGGACTATTTGCTCACACAGTCGTTCACAAAGTGGTGAACCTGCTCCATCCTTGTTTGTGAATGTCTGAGCCTTTTGAGGATTCTCCTTTTTTACCCAATCATGACACTCACCTGTTCACCTGTAATGCACGTAAAACAGGTGTTTTACGTGCATTACACTTTTGTTGCCCCTGTCCCAGTTTTTGGAAAGTGTTACAGGCATCAAATTTAAAATGAGTGAATATTTGCTAAAACAATAACACCAGAGATTACCAGTTGAACATTAAATATCTTGTCTTTGTAGTATATTCAACAGAGGATTTGCAAATCGTGTTCTGCTTTTAAATATGTTTCAGAAAACATCCCAACTTCACTGGAATTGGGGTTTGTAGGGGGCCCTGTCTTCCTGATATATTTGTATTTGGCCCTTGATGGAAATGTTGCGAGGGAAGTCTGGGCTTCCCTGCTTAGGCTGCTGTCCCCGCAACCCGATCACGGATAAGCAGAAGAAGATGATGATGATGATGATGATGATGATGATGGAAATGTTGCCACTGTTTCTACTTTAACAGTTAGCTTGAGGAAAATTAAAGGCAAAAATAGAGATGAAGAAAACACTATCTCTTTTAGTTTTAAGGTTTTATTTCAGTGTAAGTGGACAGATATGATTGATGTGATTAAAAAAGCAAAAGTAAATGCTATTCATATATGTCCAAAAACACAAACAAGACCACATGGATGTGTTTAAGAAATGAGGAGCACACACAAAACACACACACACACACATAAAGAAAGAGGACCCTGGGTCTGTGTCCTGTTGTTCACTGAACTGCTGTCCCCTCACAGCTCGGGGCGACTCGTCCTGAAGAAAGCCAGCCTCTGTCTGAGGAGTCGGTCCAGACCAACCCCTCAACTCAACAACCCCCATTGACACCCCCCCCCCCCCCCCCCCCCCCCCCCCACACACACACACACACACACACACACACACACACACACACACACACCCCGACTGTGAAAACTCCCCACAGTGTCCTGCCAGACTTCATTTCTCACATTCCTGCTGCTCTGACGCTTCAGGGGACATTTAACGTCACAAACGTCTTTCAGGAACGAAATGTGATCCAGTCTTTTTTCATCAGCACAGTATCTTCATCCTGGATGTTCTGATGGGTTTATCACCGATGCAAGTCCCCCAGGTAATCAAAATTATAGATTATTATTATTATGCTAGTTAGCCTTTAGCTGCGAAATCTGCACTGCATCACAAACGTGTCCAATCACCACAAACTAGACCAAGCATCTTAGCTCATTCCCCCGAGCAGAGGGATATTTATATAGATTCACTATCCTCTCTATAAGGTTGACCATCCAGTGTCAGGTGATACCGGTCGATATTTCCCAACCCTAACTTACAACATGTTTCTTTCTAAAATGTGTGGCACTAACCTTGACTGGCCTTCACTAACTGAGCCTCACTGTTAAACAGTAAACTGTTGACCTTGCTGAGAGGAAAACAGTTAAAGGAAACTGACTGGCTGGACTAGTCTCATGTAAACAGTGTTTACAGTAAACAGTCAGTCGTGCAGTCAGCCCTTCAGGCAGGAGGGACAGTTATGTGCAGTAAACAAACTCCAGATGAGTGTTAAGCAACATTTCAGGCATGATCTCACATTACTAACGTCTTATCACACTGGTTCATGTAGCTGCAGCAACTCAAAGTTGCTAGTATCAGTAATATTCCTGGAACAAAAAATTATCATGTCGGACCAGCATGAAGACTGAAGGAAGGAAGACAGACCGTGACTGATAAGATCCTTCAGTTAGCAAATGTTATCAGCTGTGTCACTTCCTGCATCCTAAAAGCCAATCCTTGAATATTCGAGCAGAAAAAGTGTCTACAGTGCTTCTCAAACTTTTATTTTTAGGAGCTTGGAGACATCTGACAACTGCTGACCCTCTTGAATGTTGGATATATTGAGACGAAAACAAAGGGAGGATTCTGTTCCTCGATAAATGGCCCATACCTACACACTAAATAAAGATAACGGCCTCTACACAACAGGTTACCACCAGCCACTTTATCAGGGACACCCACTGAACACAGCTACTCAGCCAACCACATAGCAGCAGCTCAATGCATTAATGCATTAAGTTCAAACTGAGCATCAAAATGGGAAGAAAGATGATTTGAGCAACTTTAAACTTGACCTTAAGAGCTAAAACCAGGACCAACAGCGCTGCCTTTCTCCCCCCTTCTTCTCAGCTGGTCCAGTATTTCAGCCATGACTGTGTCCTCCCAGCAGGGGTCCACAGGGGACAGGTTTGTCCTCTGGCTTTGGCCTAATTAGGTTTCTAACAAGTCCAGTTGTCTTTGTGAAGATGAGGAGGGTACACGCTGTGATGACAAAGCCAGGGGCCCAGGCGCTTAGCCTAGCGACAGATGCTAACAGGGGTAAATCTCAGGGAAACAAAGCCATTAGACAGCATCATTACGGGGGGTGGGGGAGTGCCCTTCTCTACCCCCGGATCAACAGGCTCTGTTACAGGATCACTGGGGATAAAGTTTGTTGTTTCTACTTAGGAGGATGAGAAAAAAACAAACTTAAGTTGATGTTCAGACAATTAAATGACTTAGACAGCTGGATAGATAAGTACAGATAGATGCTTCAAGGGGTAAATAGATTAATTATAGGGTGGATCAATAGATTGATGGATAATTAAATTGATAGTAAAAGGATGGATGGATGGATAGATGTATGGATTGATTGATGGAAAAACTAACTATCCCTCTCTCCCTAACACTTTCTCTCCATATATGCCTTTGTCCCTTTTGCTCCTGTACTCGTCTCTGGCTCTGGTCTTGTAGGTGGCCTGGGATCCTTGGTGGAGTCACGAGGCCTCAATAACTACAATTACAGACATAACAAATATTTGGCCATTTCTTTAGCCCCATTCCAGTTCATAATCCAGCTGTTGATGTAGACATTAGCATGATCTCTCTGTTCATGGTTGATAATCTATAGTAACTATCTTTAGCACCACATAGGCATGAGGTCCCTCTTGAAAATGAGGTGTCACATCTCAAGAGGCCTACCTTTAATACATTTATACTTAACAGAGACAAATATGGTAGGGACGCACTTGTGGTCTGGACACCCATGAGTTCGTCGCTACCATAAATTCTTATTTTCAGTAAGACTTTTATTGATTATACTTCAATAGAAACTATCACCACAATCAGAAAGACATGAGGCCCCTCCTGAAAACTCCTGAGATGTTGCATCTCAAGAGGCTAACCTCTAATAAATTTGTTTTCAGCAGAAACACATATAACGACGACAGGTCTATGATTGGTCCATGGATCCGTCACTAGCTTTAGTTCTTACTTTGGTCCACTTGTCTCTGCCCACATCCTCTCTTTTGCCCACACACCCAACACAGCATCGTGTGGATTTGCTGTTCATCATGAGACTGGGATCCACATTTAAGATTTCCTGCTGCTTAACAGAAGGTTTTTTCTTGCTGCCATGATGGAGGGATTCCTGATTGGCTTCTGGATTCATGTTGGGTGTTGGATGTATATATTTGTATATATATGTATATGTGTATTTTATATATGTATAAATGTATCTACAAGGTGTGTCAGAAAAGTTCCAGGACTGGTGTCACAAAAGATTTATTTAGAATCCAAACTACAAACTACAAGTTTTCCCCTTCGAAGTAATCCCCCTGGAGCCTAATGCACTTTCCCATCCTTCTCTGCCACGCTTTCATGCACTCCTGGAAGGATTCTTCTGGGATCCTCCTCAGCTCCGTCGTCACGGCCTTTTTGATGTCGTTCATGTCTTCAGAACTGGTCCCCTTGATGACCCCCTTGAACTTGGGGAAGAGGAAAATATCACACAGAGCCAGGTCGGGTGAGTAGGGAGGCTGCTCCAGCACGGTGATCTTCTTCTCGGCCAGGAACTGTCGGACGCTCAGGGCATTGTGAGCAGGCGCGTTGTCATGGTGAAGCAGCCACGACTTGTCCTGCCACAACTCTCACCTCTTCTCGTGCACTGAACACAGCAAACGCCGCAGTATCTCTTTGTAGACATGCTGGGATTACTTTGAAGGGGACAACTCTTAGTTTGAAATAAATCTTTTGTGACACCTGTCCTGGAAGTTTTCTGACACACCTCATATGTACATATGAGTATCCATAAAATAAAGAGTTTGTCTTCAGCCTGCTCTATTGTAAAGTGTATTGAGATAATACTTGTTATGCAAATAAAGATATACAAATATAGATTGACTGATTGATTGATTGATTGAAAAACAAATGAATGGATAGAGAAAAGGTGGACTAATGGATAAATAAATAGATTGTTGGAGCATGGATGAAAGGATGAATGAAGGAATTTATGAATGGATGCATGGACGGATGAAAGGATGGGTTGACTGATGGACAAATACATGGATAGTTTAAGGATGAATGGATGGACAGATGATAGTTGGATGGATGGGTTGATGTATGTATGGACTGATTGATTGATGGATGGAGGAAGTGATATACCAGTTAACTGGATTGCTCTATAGTTCCAAACATGAACAGGACTAAAAACTCTAAAAACATGTTTTTCTTGTTTTGACATTTTAAACATCACCTTCATTCAAAAGTACCATACTGAGCATTTGTCTCTCTAAAATGCATTTAATTAAAGATAAAAACATAAGTTCAAACTAGCATACAGCAAAAAGGAAGTCCTATGAGGTGAAACTCACTCTGAAATTCATGCAGGTTGAATGTTGCTCAGGTTCTTCAGGTGTGTTATCAGTTTAAAACAAAGAGAGAAAGTCTTCAAATCTCCTCAATAACCTTTAACAACGCCCCTGACGTCACCCCAGCCCTCAGTTTGTCAGAGCTGCAGACATTAAACTCTTCATTTTGTGAAATTAGAGGTGAAAGCTGATCCCCTCCTCCCCGTCTGTTAGAGAGGTTGAACAGGTAACCCTCGGCCCGCCTCCAGCTTCATTCACTCCCCCCCATCTCATCATCATCAAAAGCAGCAGCTGCTCTTTGAATCACCATTCATCTCCTGCTGCTTTGTCCTGCAGTCAGCTCAAGAGGAGGAGACTGTCTGCGCCGTGGAAAACACTGAAACCCGAGCAAGATGAGGGGAAACCTCCGACCTCGGACCAAAGAGACTCACGTTCATTTTACATAAACTTAAGGGCTGTTAAAATTGCTACCAGAAATATTCCAAACTCAAATCAACCTTCACATGATAACACGTTTGTCACAGGTCACAGCATAATCTAAATCACCCTCTGGGGGTCAAAAGTATTCTCATCACAATATGTACAATAACAAATAATTAATTAATAATGATCATTTTTAATGTAAATTTCTCATATATTAATATAAAAAAAATCAACCACTTCGCCAATCAGTGTAAATATTCTAAAAAAAAAAAGGACATGTGTTAAAGTTACATTGTGATGACTGTAATTATTTAATTTTGCTATGAGTGTCATGATTTTGTATACAAGTGATTGTTTCTTGGCGTCCAGGAATTTAGGGATTTCATCATCTAGAGTCCAAGAGATTCAGAGAATCTGGAGAAATCTTTGCATGTAAGCGGTAAGATTGAAAACCATCACTGAATGCCTGTGACCTTCCATCCCACATGCAGCACTGCATTATAAACCACATCATTCTGTAATGGATATCCTCACGTGGGCTCAGGAACACTTCAGAAAACGGTTGTCAGTTAACACAGTTCATCTCTACATCTACAAGGTCAAGGTCAAACTCTACCATGCAAAGACAAAGACAAATATCAACAACACCCAGAAACACCGCCGGCTTCTCTGAGCCCGAGCTCATCTGAGATGGACTGAGGCAAAGTGGAAAAGTCTGCTGTGGTCTGAGTCCACATTTGACATCATGGACGTGGTGTTCTCCGGGCGAAAGAGGAAAAGGACCATCCAGACTGTTATCAGAGCAAAGGTCAAAAGACAGCATCTGTGGTGGTAAGGGGGGGGTGTTGGTACCCATGGCATGGGTAACCTGCACATCTGTGAATACCCTGATGATGAAAGGTACAAGCAGGTTTTGGAGAGACAATGTTTCCATACATCTTTTCCAGGGACGTCCCTGCTTATTTCAGAGACAATGAAGACACATTCTGCTTGAGTTACAACAGCGTGGCTTCAGAGTGAAAGACTGCAGGTACCAGACTGACCTGCTGCAGTCCACACCTGTCTTTACTAGGTGCAAAACACGACAATGGAGACCCCGGACTGTTGAGCAACTGAAGTCACACATCAAGCCAGAATGTGAAACAATTCCACCCAAAAAGCACTACAAACAGTTAGTGTCGCAGTTCACAAACACTTATTGAGTGTTGTTAAGATGGAAAGGTGATGTAGCACAGTAGTAAGGTGCCCCAGTCCAATGTCTTTTTAGTGTATTTACTTGAATATAGGTAAAAAAGGATTTCTTAATCTTTGTGTTGATTGTCTGATTTTATTTATGCTTACACAGTGTCCCAACTTCATTGGAATTGGGTTTTGTCCATGTGAGCAGCAGTCTTAAACCAGGATGAATATTCAAGCATAAGCACACTCACACAAAAGCACGCTCACTGAAGTGGGCGGGTCTGTGCTGGTCTTTTGATCTGATTGGTCAGCCTTCATTTTCCTCAGAAAAGACAAACATCTGCTGCTAACCGAACAGGTGACGTTCATCTCCTGTTACACTCGACAGACGGCGGGCAGACACACACACATCACATGTACACACCACACAAACACACTGTGCCCTGCTGAAGGGCTGTCATGTCTCTGTTTCTGGACATTTTCCTTAACTTTCTGCTAACAGTCTGCATTAAGCCACGCATACTCAAACTGTGCAAACTTATCAGAGTGTTTCCTTAACTGTTGCCAGTGTGATGGTTCAATAACCAGCGAGCAGAGGGTTATAATCCTCGGTGAGCAGCTCTAACAGAGTCTGTGAGTTAGTAAAACCAGGAGGTAAGAATGCTTTAATCTGACACTAAATCTTACAGACAATACCGCAGCTCAACATGACCCTAAATCCTTCAGCGCTCACATTTACCGGCCGTCTTCTGGTGCTGACCCTCTGCGTTCACTGTCTACACAGGAAGGCTTTGTTTGAGCTGTCAGCACAGGAGGGAGGAGGAGAATAAATCCACCCAAACATTCACTACAGGGATTGTTAGTCTGCCTCTTAGGGGCTTCAGGAGATAGGGTGGGAGTTTGTATTTAAAACCAGAAGATAAGAAAATGACTTTATGATTCCCCATAAAGTGTCATAAACGATTGACATGTAGGGATGCTTGATATTATCGGTATTGGCAGATTATTGCTTGAAAAGCTAAATATCCAGATCTAGTCAGTGTATCAGGATGGGGAGGAATAATGCAGACTGAGAGCCAGGACTTGGGTAGTCAAAACACTTATTTCCTCCATCCTGTGTGGGTGTGTGTGTTATTTTTTCATGATTGCACATTTTCTTGCCGATAAGTGGACTAGGGGAGGTAGTATCAGCATGTAACCATGTAACCATTTCATTTTTTTCGTTTTTATGTTTTTGTGATTTTGGCTTATAGCATTTTATTCAAATTTAATCCCGCGACACTAAAGTAATAAAATATAATCGCTCACTCTTCAGGCGGTCCTCGCACTTATCTTCACAGGTCCTGTCAACAGTATGCCAACAAAATTTGCAGAACATTTGATCGCCTGGCACATAATAATACTTTTTTTTGGAGTTAGCCAGGAGATTCGTAGCGCCTTTGCCAACTTAGCCGGTGTCTCAGGCGGCTGCTTCGATATGTTTGCATTGTTAATGAGGGGAGGAGGGGTTGAGGGGAAGTGAAGCGTGCACTGTCCCCAGCCTTAGTGACCCCCTCAGAGCGTTTTCCAGAGAGATACATTGCATTTTGTTCCGAAAAAAAAAGCTTTCACAGATTTTATAGGGCCCTAGACATGCTGTTTGAGCTTTTTTGGCCATGTGGTAGGGTAGATAAGATAAAGTCGTCATTATGCTGCGTTCAATTTACATCGGAACTGGGAGAGGGGAGTGGGAATGATGTCATCTCCAAGTTGTCAACGTTCCAGTTACAAAGTTGGAAAAAACTTGCCGATCTATCAGGCTATTGTTAGCCGTTGTTAGCACACCCTGCGTTGTAGTTCACACATACCACATGAAGAATGAATAACACTATAGCAGCATTTCTATATATAAACATCGAACAATACTATGTATAAGGCTTATTTAGTGCGCCGAACACTAGTCAGAAGTGCTAATAAATGGAATATTACAGGAGCTTAATAACTGTTTACAACGGGGGCAGCCATTTTTGATTGTAAACTCGGGGGAGCTGAGGATCCCCCCTTCCTAGTGGGAAATTCCGACCTCAGGGGGCGTTCCAGATGAAATTTCCCACTCGGAACTTGGAAATCCCAACTTCCCAGTACAACACAGCATTACATGGTGGGCAATGAGAGACGGCACAGAGAGGGGTGGCTCTGGGATGCCAGAGTTCACTGACCAGCCTGTTAAAGGTGTCGTGAGAGCTAACTGGATGAAACACCTATGACAGGAGGTCCCCACCTGAAGACCACGTGATGTTCTGGCTCCTGCTGCTACGTACTGGAGTTGGCTGGCCTGTAAGAGCTAAGAGGCCATGTGGTAGAGTAGATAGCCTCTCCGGTTGGGGAGGGTTTGGGAGCTGTGGGTTTTTGTCTTTGGTCCTGACAGCCTCTAGAATCACCACTGGTTGTAGATCTAATACGAGACTGAAGCGTGCTGACAGGATGTGATGCTGGTGGCTTTGTCTGTCCTCCATGTGATCTCCAAACTGTTTGGAGTCAAAGCAAAGCATCTAAGCACCCCCATGACTTCTTACACAGATCACATCTGTGGACTTTAACTCCTTATCGATGAGAAATCTCCAAAAACTAAGACCAAATGTTTCGTGTCACATCCAGCCTCTGAGGCAGCTTAGATTGGACTCATGTTAATTCTCATGTCCAACCCTAAACATACATTCATAAGAGCCACAGTGACCCCCATCCATACGTGCTTCACCTCGTCTGAATCCCATGTTTTCACAACACATGGATCAAAGAGGTAACACAGAACATACAGGGTTCATGGGATTTACTGCAGCTCTGCCTTTCACCTCGCAGACCTTGACGAAAAAATAATCAATCAAAAAAGAAGAACTGGATATTCTTTCCCCGGATGAACTCTCCCTGTTGGTTTCATTCCCATGAGAAGGTTAAATTAGCAGAGGATCAGTCTGCAAAGAGTCTAGTTCTTAGAAAAATAAATCAAGTTGTGGACAGTTCCCTCTGTTATTTCACTACATCTGACCACATGAAATAAATCAGATCAAGAAATTCATAAGTCAAATCACATGCTTTTGGTACACCACAACAAAAGAATAGCACCACTGTTGTTTGTAATCACAGAGGACTTTTGCTTGTAACAGACCAATTTGGAAAGGACGTCATGGTTACATCGCAGCAGTAACAAGCACAAGAAGAATAAGACATGGTAGACTTGAGCCTGTAGTACGTCAGTCCTTCATAAACAAAGCCGTCTCACAAGTCTCAAAATTCAGTATCATGGAAATGACAGAAAACTGTACAAAGTTTAATATGACATTAAATATGTTCAGATGCACCCACTTAAAACTTCCCCACTTTCTCTGATTGGGTCTTGGCTGGTCCCTGACAGGTCTGTGATGGGGCCTGCCCACCTTGACAGTCATAGATTGTAAATTCAAGGCCTTCATTTTACTTTATGAAGAAAATTAGAAGTAAGCCAAAGATGTAACAGAGGGTCAAACTGTCTTTTGCTTGTAAGCTTGTACTAAATAATGTGATGATTTCAGATGGCGGTCCATGGAGTCCTTACCTGTCCATAATCTGCAGCAAAGACAACAACCCCTCCAGAGCACGAGGACACAGTGCTGGGCAGGTACTGCTCATCCTCCCGTAACCACACATGGTCACCCTGCAGGAAAAGAGAAGAAACAACCAGATTAGAGCCACGAAGTCAGAAATCTCTGATTTAACTTTTTGTTTTTAAAGAGTTTTTATCCAAAAACATCATAAAAAAGCTATTCTTAAACTGTAAAATTAAGTTAGTCTCAAGATAATCAATTCTATAGAGGCAACCGTATTTTTTAACTCGTGGCCTGTTTGACCATTTTCAGTGTGTGCAAACGGTACTGAAGACACACTGTAGTCTGTCAAACTGAGAGTATATCGGTGGAAGTGGAGTGTCAGCTTCCACTGTACAACTGAATCATTTATAAAACACAGCAAGCACACAGTTACAGCTCAAACCTCACAGTCTGATGTGAGACACAACCAGAGGGAGTAAGGCACAGCGGGGAAGAACATCAGTCAAGATTCAAGAAAACTTCCACAGACCTTCATTTTCTATTGGGACCAAAAAAACAAACTAAACATCTATTCGTCCATCCCTTAGTCCTTCTGTCTGTCTGCCTCCTTGTGCATCCATCTATCTTTCTATCTATTTATCTATCTGTCCATCACTTAGTTCATCAATCTGTCTGTCCCCTTGTGCATCATCCATCATCTATTAATCCATCTATCATCTATCCATCCATCCCTTTGTCTGTCTATCCCTCTGTCCCTCTTTTAATCAAAATATCCTTCTATCTAACTTTCTTTCTTTAACTTCAGCTATCTGTCTCTCTGTCTGTCCATAAGTCTATCAATTAGTCCATCTATCTGTCCATCCCTCCGTCAATCGATCTACCCTTCAATCTATCAATCTGTCCATCTATCAATTAATCTATCTATCGGTCCATTTGTCCATCCCTACGTCCATCTACCTGTCTGTCCCCTTGTGCATCTATCTATCTATCTATCTATCTATCTATCTATCTAGCTGTCTGTTCTTATGAAGACCTTAACCATGGTACTAACACTGGTCTGACCAGTACTAACCCAGCTGTCAGTAAAACCTGTAAACCTCTGCAGGGTTTGGTTTCAGAGACCTGTACCTGAGGCCCATAAATCTGCATGTTTATGGATGTTTTCTAGTGACCGAGCGAGCTGCAGAACAAGAGAGCACATTAATACCTGCTGACCTGTCGGGTTTACTGCCTCAGGTCGTTACAGCTGACAGCTGGATTTTTAATCACCAGAGTTTCCAGCTCTGCTGAGTTTGTGGAGAATTACTGAAGAATGTGAGGAATTTAAGGAGAAAGTTTGAGTTTTGGATTCATGCATTGAGGTTTAGATATTTGGACATTTAAAAAAGCACAAAGTGTGAGGCTTTGGCAGATTTTGTCCGTCATCAGGCCCCTGATAATCTGACAAAGCTTCAAACTGGAATGATTGGCCGCAGTAGAAAAATTAACCACATTTATTCTTTGAGGAGATAGAGGGAGTAGATATGAGTCAGGGTGTGCTGAATGTGACCAAAAGAACATTTGCAGATGAAAATAGACTGAAGAGGAACATGTGTCCATAGTAATTAGAGAAAACAACTCTAAATCTATAAAGACCAGGACAGTTAATGTACGATCTCTCCTTGTTGAATTTCTCTGAGCCAAAGAGCAGGACAGTGGATCCCCGCCTAACCACAGAGCCCCAGTGCCAGCGCTCATCAGCGTGACATGCTAATGCTAATGGAAAAAACAAACGCTGCACTTCTGGCCCCTCCCCTTTCTGAACCAGCCATCTGAACAACCTTTGACCCAGAAGCCCTCATTCTGACAGAGTCGACCCGGAGTGGCGGAGAGAGGGGCACCTGGCTGGAAAACGTTCATGCATGAATGGATGGCGAGTGAAACACACACACACACACACACACACACACACACACACACACACACACACACACACACACACACAGATGGAGGGTAAAGCTCAGGTCTGCAGTGTCAGCAGTGGATCAGAGGGGGCCGAGTGTTGTTCTAAACCCCCGTCTGTCCTCTCTGAAGAGAGAAACCACAGGATTCAAAAGATCCTGGGACGTCCAAAGGAGAGATAAATCCAGCGCTCAGAGGAAACTCATAAAGACGCTCATGCTCATGAAGATGAGTGACCAGGAAGAACAAAAATATCTGAAGCCTTTTGTAATATTTCGTTTGTTTTTTCCTCGTCTTTTGACCTTGTTGCTCATTTGTAAGCAAACACACAATAAAGACACAAGAGGAACTCACTGACATGAATCCAGTTTCTAAACAGTGACATTAAATCACTAATAATGATCAAAACATGCCCATCTATCTATCTATCTATCTATCTATCTATCTATCTATCTATCTATCTATCTATCTATGTGTTTCTCTATTGCTGTCTGAAGGCTGATTTCCTCCACAGAAGCTAAGCTGTAACCTTTGTTCTAGTCCACATAGCCCTAAACTTTCACAGAGAGCTATACCTTGATAGCCTGATGTGTGCATCCCCCAAAGTGTTACTGCACATCCAAATGACATGAAGTTTGCTGGAGAGGACAAACCAACACGTTAACTTTAACTCTTTGCACGACATAAGAGGTCGCTGTAGTTAACAAACCAAAGGATCTGCTTTCCATTGAGCTGTTTGGTTTGTTTCACAACCAAATGCTCTGACTTTGTAGACCTACTTACTTACACAACACTTAAACTTTCGCATGATAAGAATCTGTTATTTCATGATTTTAACAAATTTCTACAGTAAAATTCGAATAAACAGGACCAAATGGACTATAAAATGTAGATTTCAGCACATTCTTGGTTTAAGTTTGTACATGTTCATTACTTCCAGTGACTAAAATCGGAATCATGTCAGTGTAACCTCGCAAAAAAGGTCACACATGAAGGATTTATGTGTCGTTTTCTCCAGTGAGGCAGACATTTATAGACGCAAACTCTTCACTCTGCTGTTGACAACGGCTGACGTCTGGCTCTTTGATGCCACAAAAAGACACCAAACAAAAGAAGATGTCCCATTGTAACGCGCACAAAGACGAGGCGTGTGCTGTTTACCAGCCGAGGCCACACAAGCATTCCTGATGTGCAGCGGTGGAGGAATCTGATGCTCCCATCAGCGGAGAGGAGAAGAAAGAGCGGGGTCTCCCTCCTCCATCAGAACGCTCTTCATGGATCTTTTACCACCAGGGACCCCCCAACGCACACATCCATGTCCTTTGTGTGCAGCGTGTGCCGCCCGCCCTCTCTCTGCTGAGGGGAGGCATCTAACAGAGGCACACTATCTTATTGCCCGCTCCCTCCTCCTTTAATCCACTTCTTCACCCCTCCTTCAACACACTCACACAGGCCTCCCTTCACCTCCTTTCCCTCATTCATCACTTCAGATTGCCTAAAATCTGAACATCAAAGATTCATGTTTTATTTCTGATGGACAAAAGAAAACAACGATCCAAAGCAGACATCTCTATTAAAGTGATCTGGCAACCTTTTTTTTCTTTTCATGTCTTGCCTCACTCTTGAGTTCATGACAAGCAGATAGACTCAATTCTTTTGACTGTGCAAACAGCAACAAGGAAGAGACAGACAAAGTTCATCCAATGCTAATTAGCTTAGCTCAAACACTGGGAGTCAGTGGGTAGTGTTAGCCTGCCTCTGCCTAAAGTCATCAGTTAAACTCTTCAGCAACTCTTAACAGTCCTGTGTGCCTGTTATGACAAAAACAAAACCTCTGTTTATGAGTAGAAGAAGATAATATGATGATAGTATAAAATAATGTAACATAACACAGTAAAACAGAGTCACAACAAGCACACGCTAATCAAGCTGGAAGGGACTACAGTTAATAAAAGAGTTTTAAATTGGCCAAGACACTGAAAGTAAAGCAGCGGGAATGGCCTTGTTAGAGCCCAATATGTAACAATGACTCGAAATGTAGTTAAAAAAATTTAATAAAACCTGAAATGTAATAACTGGTCAATAATGTAACAAGATGCTGAGCACATAACGTAATAAGTTTTTGCCCAAAATACAATAAGTGCTACATTTTGGGTCGGTTATTACATTATGCCCCATAATGTTATAAAGTTATTACGCTACATTATCAACCAGTTATTACATTTCGGGTTTTATTACATTTTTTTTTATAACATTTTGGGTCATTGTTACATATCGCGCTCTAACAGGCCTCTTTAAATGTAGCCACAGCACCACTGGACAGAAGCCTACTCTTCACTGTTTTATTACAAAAAGCAAAATCCTCTAAGATGTTGTTAAAGGTTACTAAGAAATGATAAGACAGCAGAAGATATTCATGAAAGATTTTTAGTTCACTAATTTTAAGGTCGTATGCTAGAACAAGGTCGAGTCAATAGTTAAAATGATGGATAGCTTCACGAACAGCCTTACTGAAGCCAATTAAGTCTATTAAAGACATGAAAGCAGAGCTAAGGCTATCACTTTCTTTGTCAACAAGGATATTAAAATCACCTATCATAAATATTTGATCAGTGGTCGGGACAAAGTTTAATATTAAGAATATAAAAAATAAGGGCCTGGAGGATGGTAAATTACCACAAATAAGATGTTATGTAAATGTGAATGTTCTTTATTTATACAGCCCTTTACAACAACCCTTTCAGTGAACCAAAAGTGCTTTACAATAGACAGTAAATAAAAAGAGTTATGTGTATGTGTTTCAGAGTAGCTGTCAGAGGATGCAGTGTTGGGAAAGAATGAAAAACTAAATCAAAGATTCAGTTTAAACTAAACTTTTGCATGAAAAGAACCGGAATTAATCTGCAACATATCTTCCTGGAGGAAATTTTCGCACAGTATCATTTTTCCCAATGTAGCACAACCCTAATACTACTTAAAAAGTCTTCAAGGTCTTACTCAAATCCAGTTTGACTATTTGGATCAAGCTTTAGATAATCATGATGTGGACGACTTCGAGCCTGCACAGACATCATGAATGCATTGTGAGACTGAGAAAACTGCTGCTGAAAGGGTCTCACTTCTTGGCTTATTTATGCGCTCCAGTCCAATATCCCCTCCAGTTGGGCTTCCATCCATCTGATGTCATGAATGTTTCAGATTCCCTGATCATCTTTGGCTTTCACTGTGCCAAAAAGACTGAACAAATAAACACCCTGATATTCGAGGAGCTCCACACAGCCCAGTCTTTGTGTACCCACTGTGTCCTGAAAACACCCTGAAAACTAAACTAATAACTTTTTTAGATATTGTGGGAAAACAAATGCTGGTATGTGGATTTTATATTCGCACAGAGACATGAAAGGAAAGCAGGGCCTCAGACGAGCTAAAGTAAACACACGGGCAGGGGAACGCCAACGAGAGGAGCTGGGACTGGGAGCTGTGGATCAAGAACCAGCTGTTACACCAGTAACCCCTCCGAGGCTCTTATTCCTGTTAAACTTGAGTAAACTATCTCAGGGCGCAGTCATTGGTGCATCGGAGACATATTTAAGAGATAATTCTGGCTTTTTTATGTAGCATATGACCACAATGCTCACATTAGGGATGCTCCGATCGTGACTTTTTTTGATCACCCCTGTAGGTCAATACAAATCATGATGAATATAAAAATATCTGAAGGAGCAGTGCAATAAAATCTGTGGAAAAGTTTTGTGGATTCTTAAACAGGTGATTTGAGAAGACGACAGAACATCAGGAGCAGCTTGATTGAGCGTTGACACGCTGAAGGTACGAGGTATGGCTATTAAATAATGATTCTTCTCTTACAAGGACAAACTACATGGTTCACAGTAGGGCTGAAGGATTTATCGTTTTCGGATCGAAATCGCAATCATGTGATAGCCAAAGCTGCAATTTTTGCAGTGTCCTGACTGATCCAGGATCTGTTGTGTCAACTATTTTACACATACTATTTTACAAATTTGTAGGCAATTTGAATTTAAGAATGGCTCGCAAATGAACGGCTTACTTACAACTGCAAATCGGGTCTCATTGTACACTTAAAAGAGCTGTTCAAAAGAGTCGACTCGTTTGCAAACGTCACATCTTTTCTGCGAAACTGCTGGTCAACAACACAAAGCCTCTGTTTAGGAGCAGATGTTGGAGTATCCCTTAAATAATGAAAACAGATTATTTATCATCAATATTAGATGATGAATAATGTGTTACATGCTTTTGATCATTGATTTCCTTACTGTTGTCTATACTGTAAACACAGTAAATATTGCACTGAAGCTTGATATGAAAAAAAATCATGAATCGATTGAAATTGCAATATCCAGGTTTGTAGTGTCCTTGGCGAATATAACAAATGCATCAGAAAATCCACACGTTGTTGGAGGAGCTATAGCAAACCGAGCACAGTTAGCAACACACATGTTGCTTGGTAGTTGGTCATGGCTGTTGTTGTTGTTCCTAGCTGCACGCTACCTTTATCTGTAAGAGTACCGCGCATGCACTGTGTGTTCCCGTTTTTGCTGACAACGGTGATGCCTGTTTACATGGAGACGACAGCAAAAACAACTAGTTTCAAAAGTTTGTGGATTTGGGCACTCTGGGCACCGCTCACATGTAAACAGAAGGCACAAACGCAATGAAAACTTATAACTACATGTCAGACATAAATTGTAATAAAGGTCAAAATAATTATATAATTTTCCCTATTCACGATTCATTTGCACAAATATACAACAGCCACACACAAAATAGCTGCACTTTCCTCCAATCAGTTGTAAATACTTCAGATGTTTGTATATGTTCCTGTTGTACATTTTGTATATACACTGCATTTGTTAAGAGTGACTTTCATTTATATTTCATTTTTCATGCCATTTATTCTCTATTTTAATATATATTTTAACTTCCCTTGCACTAGAGAAAACAACTGCCGGAGTCAAATTCCTTGTGTGTGTTGCATACTTGGCAATAAAAAACAACTCTGATTTTTTTATTTTGATTTCCCAGCCCTTAGATGAACAGCCTGCACAAACTCACAAGGAAATACATGGATACATATAAAGGTGCTGCTCTTTAGCCTGTAGCCTCATGTTAGTACGTTTCTCATAAGTCTAGTTTCCTTCTTTGGACTTGTCTGGTCCTCCAGACCTGAAGTTTTGGCAATCCACTGTCAATTACCTTCTTTGGGCATCAAGCCAAGCACTTGGACCAGCTGTCCAGAGAGAATCTAGTTCCTGCCCTTTATCTCCATCCTGACACGTTCTCCTGGTCAGAGCAAAAACACTGACACAAACCTCCCGACCTGAAAGCTCCGGGAGTAAAACCTCAGGCAGTGACCCCTCGCCTGTGGGTATTTTCCCTCCGTAACCTCCACATGTGTGGCTGGTGCTCTCTCTCTGCGGGATGTGGGAGGAGACTCGGGTCGGAGCAGGAGGGGAGGGTCTGTGGTGATTGTACGCCGTCAGGGTCAGGAATGAGCAGCTGTCTGTTTTAAGAGATTCCACTTCCTCTGTGGTAACAAGCACGGTGCTGTGTTCGAGCACAGCCTTCCTCTCTATCAGAGCCTTCAATGAGAGAGAGCCTGCAGGGGCCATGCTGAAACTGTGACTCAACACAACTCAGAGTACGTTTGCAGAGAATCTCTACTCCGCTGCTGCTGATGCAACAACTGGCACTGTTGCTGCTGCTGTGTGCAATGCTGGGTGACATGCACCAATATCAGATGTCAGTTTAGTTTAAATCAGTGAAAATGAAGAGTATTGCACTTTAACTCAATATTTTCTCACTAATATTGCACCTCTGACTCTATCTCTGAAGACAAAGTAAATGGTGGATCACCTCGTCCCTCCAGTCCTGTCATGAAAAACAAGATCACAAAGATCACAAAAGAACCAGAACCAGAACTGCAAGGTAATAATGAGTGTGCGGTGTGTACGGACCACTGTACAGTTGGACTATGTAGATATTAGGGATAAGAGTAACCATGCTCTAACTTCTAATAATTTAACACGTCTCACTGCGAAGGATTTGGGATTGTTGCCGTTAAGACTATTTTTGAAGACAAAAAGCGTCCTTACAATCAGTGTTAATTTTGACACCCCTCTCAATTTAGTTTTAGTCTTTTGCTTAAAACATATTTTAGTCATAATCATAATTTAGTCATCTAAATTGTTTTCATTTTAATCTAGTTTTAGTTGATGAAATTTTAAAACATTTTAGTCGATGGAATCCACTTCAAATTAAGTCGACTAAAATATGAAGTGTAAAGGGTAAGGCATGTTTTATGTTTCCCTGAATTTCTGAAGTCATGTTTTACACTTGGATAAAATCAAACATCTAATAACCCTTTATTGAATGCTAGTAAAGTTTGAATGTATAAATGAACAGAAACAAATTGAACTTTTGTGTGAAATGCAGTCACCTTTATTTAGGCTACCTGGCAGAGCATCTCAGTCACAATACCAGAACTGACAACAAACAGTGAACCTGCTCTACATGAATATATCAATTCATAAAGAGAGGAGCTCTGATTGGATCGCTCCACAACTTATCCCACCACCACCAAGCTAAGGCAGCTGTGATTGGATGTCTCTCTTAACTCATCCAACCTTTCCACACAACCAAAGTAGCTGTGATTGGATGTAGTCTCTGTAAAACATTTCAGTCTAGTTTTTATCTGTTGATGAAAATGTCAGTTAATTTAGTTTGAGTTTTTGTCCATGTGCACTTGTTTTTATTAGTTACTGTCTAGTTTTTGTCAGGGGAAAAAAGGTTGTTGGCGAAAACTATGATGAAAATAATTAGTCAACAAAGCTAACACTGCTTACAAATCACTGTTTAAAGAAGTGAAACAAGTACTTTTGTGACTATAATTAGGAAAGGCCAAGATAAGAAGAATAAACTAAAAGTCTCAGTTGAACATGGTCACCATCCGAACTGTAACACCACTGTGTTCGTGTTAAGACATCTGCAGGGGCTACAGGCAGGTCTGCATGCACTGTGGTCCCCTGGTGGTGATACAAGACAGACTTTTGTTAGGGGCAGTCAAGGAAAAAAGAAAACTGGAGGTTTTTGTTTCAAACAACACACAAATGGCAGCATAAGACTTTTCAAGTCGCGTCCTGCAGTATTGACAGGCCTGCTCTGGTTATTCAACCCCAGAAATCTGAAACCGATAAAGAGGCGCTAAGAGTAATCCAGGGGTTCATTCAGCAGCATCAGTCCAGTTGTTTTTCTTTCAGTGTGTGAACAGTGTTGCCACTGCTGACCTTTGACCTCGACTACAGCAGTTGTGCAGCTAAAGCAGCACATCAGCAGCAGCTGCAGCCTTCCATCAGTGTTTGCACGGGTTCTGCTCGGTGAAGAGTTCATACAGACCTTAGGGAAAAATCTGAGTCTGATTCGATCTTTTGTCAACAAGTTAAAGGTGGTTTTGTCTCCATTTGTGCTCAGTCACGTCTGCATATCAGTTACATGACGTGTATTTCACACCTTCAGTGTTAAACAACTGTCACCAGAAACAGTCTTTCTATTAACCCCATCATCATGTCATGGTTAAAAGTTATTTTGCCATATTTTGGGGTCACGGGGGGGCTGGAGCCTATCCCAGCCGACATTGGGCAAGAGGCGGGCTGCACCCTGAACTAGTAACCAGTCAATCACAGGGCCACAGAGAGAGCCAGGTAATCATTCATACTCACACTCATACCTAAAGGGCAGCTTAGAGTCAACAATCAACCTAATGAAGATGTTTTTAAGAGAACCCACACATGCACGAGGAGAACATGCAAACTCCACACAGAAAGGCCCTGACACTGGGATCGAGCCAGCAACCTTCATGCTATGAGGCACATGCACTACCTGCTTTATAAACAATGTCAGTGATCAAATTTGGGCATTTATGGGACAATTTTATGATCATGGTTTAGTTTTTTTATCTTCTTTTGTGTTTTTAAATCTTTTTAGAGCAGATATCTTACATATAAAATTAATCTGAAGCATGCAGACTTTAGGTATCTGAGGACAGATTTATGATCTGGGTGTCCATGGGTTTGTCTCTATCATAAATTCTTATTTTCAGTCCCTTTGTCTCTGCCTGGATGGAAACACCTTTGGATGTATGTATGTGTATGAGTGTACTAATATATCTTTATATGTACATATGTGTATCTATAAATGAAGAGTGTGGCTTTAGCCTGCTCTATTGTAAAGTGTGATGACACTTGTTATGATATGGGGCTGTACAATTAAAGATGGATTGATTGATTGATTGTAATGTTAAGAGGCTACATAGAGAGTGTCACTGTTATTGTACGTAACATCTGCCACACTTTTCCACAGTAAGCATGCTAATAAACCAAATCCAGGCCAGCAGACACCTTCATGGCTGGAACAGCCAAACCCCTGCTGCACATTGATCTGACATTTGTGTGAGTAACTCTGTGTAATCAAGCTCACTCATGTCTGACTGTGTGTTCATTTCTGTGCGTCTGTGTCACTGTTAGGCTTTCCCAGACATTTCTCACAGTCAATACAGCAGCCTCATCAGTTCCCACAACCCCCTGCTCCCATGTGCTCACTGATTCAAATCTAAATAACCTCCGCCGCTCGTGATCATTGGCTCTCTGCAGAGGTTTACGACCTGATTGGGCCGTGCAGCACGCTGACAAAGGTTCAAGGCCGGCCTGAGCTGCTTCCTCCTGCATGTGCTCCCCAGACTGCAGCTTCCCTCCAAACATGCCGTGTGTGCTGCCAATCACTGTCACCACATGGCCAAATAATGAACACTTTCACCTTTTTTATACCCTCAGAATCTAAACTCTTCTCACAATTCAGTGTCACAAATGTCCCGCAACTTTGAAAGTGCTTAAACTCCAGAAGTCACAACCTGAGGGCAAAATATCTCACAAGTATTACTAGTCGACTGTTTTTAGTCTACTAGAAATGCTAGTAAAATCAAAAAAATTCGCTTGTAGTACTAGTAGACTGAATGCAAATGAAGTAGGAGGGATTATAACAAAATCCAGCACCCTGATTGGTTGTAATATTTTTGAAGGCCAATGGGAAGCCTGAATTTGCTTTTCCCCACCATATAAAGCTCACTAGTAGTACTAATGAACATTTTTAAGTCTAATAGTAGTACTAGTAAACCCAAAACAGTCTGCTAGTAGTAATAGTGACAGTTTTGTTTCACTAGTAAAGTCTAGTCACACACTAGGTGACCAAAATCGAGTACATTTACTCCAAATTTGAGTACTAGTAGAGCTGAACTATGGTTGATATCACTGATATCAATTTTATGCCCAAACGGCTTTCCACACTTCCACAGATTATAAGAAAAGGTACCCAAAGAACCAACCTGTGCCATCACACATTTTGGCACACCTCTGAAAGGGTGCAGACCCTTAAATGTGGAGCTAACAGTGCTGCTCTTTCTTGCAGCTTGTTTCCGTGTTCGTTCTGACCTTCGGTTGTGTTTCTGTGCTTGAATCTTTTCTGCTCTCATAGCTGTTTTCCTCTTATTGAACGGCATCGAGCTGTCGTAGACCATCTGCCCATATGAAAGTCCCCTCTGAACCATTTGCAGTTGAACGTTCTCTATTGGTTGGATAAGAGCCAGACAGATTCAAAACCTCTGAGATAGTAAACATGGAGTGAAACCGTTACTCACTTTAACCTTGGTCATAAAAGTAGCTCCCTCTATAAGTTAATGGTTAATCCATCCAGTCAGCCGTCCTCTGTTTAACTCCATCAGAGCGATGCTAAACAAAAGGCCTGATAACACCGTCTATGGCACACAGAAGGATTAATGACCCTGACAGTAAAAAGTCAGCCGTACCTGCAGGACTGAGAGTGTTCACACACAAAGACGTAGTAAAGCTGTCCACGTTGGCTCTACACCTGCAGACAAAGATCGGCCTAGAGCACGTTCAAATAATTACCAGAGAATAAAAGCTCAGGCTTGTTTTGGTGCTCTCCCATCCATGTGTATCAATCAGGAGTTAGCCCACACACTCCTCTTTATCAAACGGAGTTAAGAGACTGTTTCTGAGTCTGACAGTCATTTGTTTTTCTGCTTCAAGATGCTGCAGGGCGGAGCATGACTCTGGGCTTAAAAAGCATTTGAAGCCAAAACATGGAACAAACCTCAAAGCTCCTTCACTGATTTACTTCCTGGACAGTCACTGTATCTCGTGTGCATGGCATTATCCGTCATAATAACCACTGCCGTCACTCCAGCGCCTCTTACTGAATTTCCAGACCTTAAAAACCCCTTAATTAGATTCCACATACCTCTTAACCACCCTACTCAGGGAGCAATGCCACATATTATTCTTCCTTAAAGAGAGAGAGAGCGTCTGCTGTAACCTGGAATTCATGAGACATGACGTGTAATTTCTTCGTGAAGTTCTTTCCAGACGTTAATCTAACGTGAGACTGGTGGGCGATCCAGTCTGTTAGCATGATGAGCCTTAAGTACGCAGTAAAGAGGAATAAAAGTATGTTTGTAACGTCTGGGATCGAGCTTTCTACAGTCCAACTTAAGTTTTTGAAAAGAAATTCATTCAGATGTATTTTGTCCAAATGCAGAAGGAAATACAAAGCTGCTTAAATGCAGTTTAAGGTGCAGTTCAACACAGTTTGAGTATAACATCCCCTCTACAGCTGCACACCAGGGCTAGTTATTAACTTTCCTGCCAACCTGCCACAGTGGCAGGAGGCTGGCTTCAATAATCTACCTACCACTCTTCTGTGTTTACACCTTAGTCTCTATTTAAGGATCTAGATTTTCTTAAAACATCCTGCAGCCAGGTCAGAACAATGTCAGCCATCAAAGAGTCGAAGAAAAAGCAACTTCCACCTCCAAAACATGAGAGGGCTTAAAACAAACTCTTAAAGGAATACGTCAATATTTTTTTTTTTGTTTTCATGTCTTGCCTCACTCAAGCAGATAGACACCATTCTTTCAACTGCAGTAACAAGGCAGAGCTCACTCCCCACTAATTAGCTTAGCTCAAACACTGGGAGTCAGTGGGTAGCGTTAGCCTGCCTCTGACTACAGTCAAATGGTCCTGTGTGCTTGTTGTGACTTGTTTTTTACTGCATTATGTAATCTATTTTTAGACAAAGATTAGCACTTCATGTAACTTTCAAAAGAAATACATAGGAAACTAAACTGCAGGGCGCAAGCTCAAACCACCATGGAGACAGACAACTATTCACACAAACCTTCACCGAGGGGTAGTTCTGAGTCACAAATTAACCAAACAAGCATGATTTGGTCTGTTGGAGGAGCTCGGAGAATACCCACATATGCACAGTGAAAACATATAAACTGCACTAAAGGGCCCCAACCAGCTCAGGAAGTTGAACCAGCAACTTTCTTGCTGTTGTCAGGGCAGACGGCTATTGAGAACAATAACATCAACAAATATCTCAAATTGCAGTTCCAGGACAGGAAATTGGCCAGCAGTCAAATTCACGGTCTGGTTAGGTTCAGTGAGATTTGGTCGTGATTAGCTCACCCATTTCTTGGAAATGGGTGAGCTAATCAGGAAGAGCTAATGACGCAGTTGCATGTTATAAAAAGTCAGGAAAATCAGAAGATTCCGGTTCCCTCTCTTAGGTTTGTTATTTTTTCTGCATTTTTGTTCCTGGAGAAAACTTCTTCATAATTGGTGCCCAACATGAGGCACTAGTACTACCCACTGCACCACCGTGCAACCTGTATGGCTGGCATTACTGACTAGGGATGTATGATTTTGAATTTTTACGGTGGGCCAGTATTTTGAAATTCATCACTGCCAATACTTTTATTGATACCTATATTTTTTTTTTGCACAGGGCCTCCACCTTACCAAAAAAGACCTGTTCTTTCAGTCTATTTGTGTAAGAAACAGATCTTAAGCAAGGAAACAAGATTTTTTTCTTTTTTAAAAAACATTTTTAATTTATAAAAGTAGATATTTATTAATAAAGTAAAACATTATGGTAAAGTTGAACATTTAGCCAATATTGCAGACACTACATGGTATATTTATGCCCAACTTGTAAGTCCAAATATTGGCCGGAAATATCTGCAATAGTTTTCATATCTTCACATTCGGGATGCAAGATATTGGATTTTTGTCGATATCTGATAAGCTGATATTTTTTAATTTGTTATTGCCGATACTGATGCTGATACTGATATTTCTGGTCAAGAGCACAGGCTCTGTACTTAACAAAAATGGACCTGTTTCTTTCTCTGTTACAGTATATGTTTGCGAGGAACAGCATTTAAGTGAAACCCTTGATTTTTAAATGTACCCATGCAGTTATGAGAAGGTGTATCAATATTGTACATTTGTGTAATTTGCTGATATTCCAGTCGATAAATGGCCGATATGTGTGGCCGATATATTGGCTGTAAATATCTGCAAAAATTTCAATAGCAAACTGTGCATCCCTACTTCTGATACAGTTATTAAAAGTTTAGGGAATTATCAGCAGAGATGAAAATAGTTTTAATACTACCATAAATCACTAATTTCTCTTTTTGAGAACGTTATCACAAGTAATAAAAAGTACATGTTATTTTCTGTTAATGAAGAGCAGAGGATGCAGAACACGCCCCTGCTTTGGGCCCCCGTGAGGGGGGGAAACCGTAAATCTGGGTTCTAATGTGACCGACACAAACCATCATAGCTTGGCAACAACGCGCCACAACATGGTAATAAAAATCACAAAGGAGGCCAATTTCCTCTTCAGAATGACACTAAAATATAAAGATTTAACACTCCAGCAGCCATTATCCGTCTTGTGTGCCGCTCCTTGATGTGGCAGCAGAACAACAGAGCCGTCACACCCACTCATCTCGTAAAGGAGGCTCAGAGAAGCCATTTTTTTTGTTGGAGAAATGAATGTGAAACACGGCTGTGAGCCCGTATGGAGTTAAACGAAACCATGTGTGAGGCAGGAATTCTGCAGCCACATCCGGCCGACACATAACTCCCCCTGAATATTCAGGCTTTTTTTATAATCCACACGGGGGTTACTGTTTATTAAAAATGTGGTAGGTCTATTCTGGATGAACTCTGGTACCTTATTATTAGAGTGGACGCTTTGAAGAACCTTTGTCAACACAGAGGGCCCGGCATGGCTCCTATGAATGAGAAGTGGCTCGCTGCATTGTGGGAAAAGGGGGAGGTTGGAGTTTGGTTGGATGCAGAGGTCATTTTTCAGCAAAGATGATGAATGGATGTGGAGAAAACTGCAGCTTCCCTCCACCAAAGAACTCGTATAACTACAGTTGACTCACACGCTGAGCAAACACCCCCCCACTGTACTGGGTATAATGTGTGGATAATTACAATCACATGAAAGCAGCAGACACCAAACACGCATGGACTCTGTCTTCACAGTTTATCAGGAGCTTTGAAGAGCTGCCGGCTGTTTTTTTTCTTTAATAATGTTGTTAACGCTGCGATAATCCAACTACTGACTGGATCTGGATGAAGCAGAGGGATTTATGGGGCTTTAACATGCACGTTATTTCCATTTAAACTCGCTGTGTGTAAATTCTGCTGCCAGGAGAAGGGGGCTACCAAGCAGAACAACAGCAACAGATGACATTGAGGGTGTGTCGGGGGGGGGGCATGGAAGTGATTCCCTGCAACAAGCTCATTGCTCAAATGAACGACATGATATTTATTACAGTATGAGTCTCTGCATTGAGCTTTTTATTAAATAATATATATACTTAAGCCTAACCCTAACCCCGAACCCTAACCCACCGTAGGGCTGCCACAAACGATTATTTTGATAATAACATAATAAGCTGTTATAATGTTACAGCAAACACATAACATGTGTTCTAAGGCTAATGAAATCATCATCGTTAATGTTTATGTTTACAGCTATAAGTAAGAAGTTCACTGTTGACGCTAATGTCTGCAGATAACTAGCCAATTAGCTTACCAAGACGACTGTCTCTCTTCATCAGAAATTGAATCAGCTACGATGTGCTTCCTTTTCAGATGCCTTGCAGATTTTGCATTGCACATTCTTCTCTTTTGTTTTGGTAAAATTCTCCCAAACTTTCGAGCTCCGTTGCTGGCTAGCTATGATACTGTTTGGGCATAACTCTTCCAGTGACATCACAGCTGACCCCGATTACCACCACTGCGCACGTGCGTGAAGGACAGAACGGCAGACAAGATAGCAGAAGGTACAGCGGCAGCTTTGAGAGAGAACCAAAGCTTAAACAAAAAAAACAACAAACAATGATGCCGATAATTAAATTCGTCACCAACGATTTTGATCGTCGACATCGTCATGACTAGTCGACTAATCTTGGCAGCCCTAATGCACAGCATTAGCAATATGTGTCTTGAGATTGCAGAAAATAATGTACCAAGCCTACAGGTCTTTGCACACTGGGTTAGGTGTTTGGGGTTAGGCGTGGGTTTCTGAGACACCTTATCCGAATCGTGAATTACAAATTGTCACAGAAACATCCGATCCAATGCATTACTGTCTGTTCATTGCAGTAATCAGCACAGTTGTACATGCTCTCCACAAAAAACCCACACACGCTCACCAGCCAATTTATTAGACATACTTTGCTAGAACCAGGTTGGACTTCCTTTGCCTTCAGAACTTTGTTACATTGATTGAAATGTGGTCCTGAAAGACATAAACTGAAATAAAGAGCAGGCTCCAAAGCTTTTGAGGTAGAAAAACATGAGTGAACAAGAGGAGATCTGTTCTGTAAGATCATCCAGAATCTTTAAAATTTTCCAAAGAGCACAGGATCAACTTTTAACGAGCTTCCCTCGGCTTTCTCCCAGCTCCCGTGCCTTATTTTATGGATGATGACTTCAGCACAAGCTTCCAGGATCTGTGGTCGGACTGATTTTAGAGCCCAGATTTGACTTAGATATGTCAACATTAAGACAATGAGTGAGAGGCTGCATTTTGTGAGTGTTGTGGAAATGTAGGTTCATGTGGGGACATTGTTCTCACAGCTTCTATCCTCAGGCAAACTCTCAAGGCTGGAGGAATACAGTTTCTTCAATGTTATATTTCAAACATGAAACAATCCAAATGATTTCTACAAATTTATATCATTTTTTCAGCTGAATCAGGACAGAGCAACTGAGCTGCAGGTGTGAAAACCACCTTTGAATACTTGATCCTCAAGCAGACATTAGATACAGCACTTAAGGTGGAACTTCACAAAGATCTCACTGACCACAGCTTTTGTTCAGGGAGGTAAAAGCCTTAAAATGAATTATAAATACAAACACGAGAACACACCCAGTTAACAGCGCTGCACACCTGGTGGGTTTGAATTATTGACATAAGTTTAGTCAGAGGAGGTTAGAGGTCACATCACTCAGCACGGCGTGGGCGGGAGCAGAGGTGTTGGCTGGACGCTCTTCAGGAAGCAGCTGCTCATCAGCTGGCCGTCCTCGGGCTGTCAGAGATCAGGTTATCAGGGACCAAGAACAAAAAGAGGGATGATAGAGAGCCATCCACCAGGTGATACAGGACACACGGACTGTAAGGATGCTCCAACAGGTTTCACAGTTTGGTACGATCCACTGTTTAAGTTGGTGAAGATGCCAATCATATGCCCTTCCTTTAAGGCACCTTCAAATCAACCATCTAACCCTAAAAGGTGGAGACTGCAGACCATGTGAGAAACCTAAATTGGATGTGGAAAATCAGAGCTGGATCAGGGCTTCCAGAACCAACCCAGACTGTTCGGTGAATCAGTCACACAGCCAGTTAACCTGACTAGAATGGGCACAGTTTCAGAAAACGGTTAAGCCTCAAACAAACGCTTTCCCACGCTACATTCTCCGGACTTCAGAGACGTCTTCTTCTTCAGGAGATGGAGCTCTGGGTATCCTCCTCAGCTGCTCAGCGGATAATTAAAAGGCATGTCACTGAGGATCTGCTGAGCAGCTGTAGGGCGGATCCATGTGAGTTTGCAGCTGACTCGAGAAAGACTTTTTATTTGGACCACAATCAAACCGCCTGAGGAAAACACAAGCAGACTGCTCCACGAGATGTTAGAGAAAGAGAAAAGGCTGAGAGCTGGAGATCAGACGGAGAGGACTGCTGCAGAGGGAGGACAATGTCAACATAAACACAACTCCTGGGTGGGAAGATTAGTCAAGGGTACAACTGAGTATCTATTTAAGACACAAGCTAATATTTCAGGACATATGACAGGATTATAAGGCTGTTGACAATGAGTTTTTCAGATTTTGGTAAATTTTCAGAAATTTCAAATGGTAACCTCTTCAACCATGAGTCTGACAATCACAAGCTCACAGCAAAAGGAACGACTCAAATGTTTTGACATACAAGTGGATCACTTTAGATATTTTTACCTCAGCCAGGGAGTTTTTTTCACATTTTTGCTAATAGCTTAATGAGTTTTTAACAGATTTTGATAATATTTTCAGAGAACGTTGGTCATGTTACAATGAGGAAGTGGCACGATTTTGGAGGCGATTCAAACCCGGATGTGAATCCAGGAAGTTTTCAAAAAAATTCTTGAAGTGCAGTTTTCCACATTTTTAACAGTAACTCTTGGCGAAGGTTTGTGTGCTCAGGGAACTTCTAGTTTTAGAATCTACTCATATATAAACATATACAACCATCCAGCCTTCCATTGATCCATCCATCCATCCATCTGTTGATTCATCCATTCATCAATTTTTCCATCCATAAGTCCATTCTGCCATTTATTTTTCAATTTTTTCATCCATAACTCATATATTTATTAAAGTATCCGTCCACAGCTTCATACATTCGAGGTCTATGACAACCCTTCACTGACAGAGTACCCCTGATCCACCTCTGTTGTCTCTCTGTCTGTGACACTCTATTGGAGCTCCTGTCCCCTTAAAGTGTCTGTTTGTCTGTATCCGTCCATCTGTCCACATCCATCTGCATCTATCCATATCCAATTGTCAGTCCCTCTGTATCCATGTCCAACTGTATAAATCAGCCTATCCATCCATCCACCTGTCTATATCTATCTGCCTGTCCATCCATATCTGTCCATCTGTCTGTATGCCTCTGTACTTCCGCATCCATCATTCGCAATGTGAGCAACATCAAGCGGCATGTAAGTCGACAAAGAAGCTACAAAACTCCCGGCTAACTCCAGAGTACAGGGCACAGCAGTTTGCCAATGATTATTATGTGTCAGGATATCAAATATTCTGCAAAGTTTATAGGGCCTTAAGTATCCATTCCCCCATCCTTATCCATCAGTTTGTCCGTCTGTATCTTTCCATGTGTCTGGATGCATCCATCTATCTGTATTCAATCATACTTCTGTATCCATCATTCCGTCCTTGTTCTTTTGTCCAAATCCGTCTGTTTGTCCATATTCATCCAATCATTTGTCCCTCTGTAGCCATCCGTCATACCATATAAATTAGTCCATCTGTCCATCTGGTGGCTTGCCTGAAAATCTTTCTTTCATCTAATCATCAGTGACGTGCAGTTTAATGGCTCAAGTCTTCACCTTCTCAAGAGCTGATTGTTCAAACTGATACTCTTGTCCCACAAACTATCTGCAGACCAAACATGGACTAGGACATACATTTCACTTCTTTTTTGGGTTTGGATCATTTGAACAACTTACATGTTTGTACAAAACCTGACAGCAGGACTCGATGCTGCAGTAAGTAATTACCAGAGACAGAGCCATGAAGTCTGAGTCTCTATCTCCCTGAGGGCAATCAGCTGATAGCGGTGGAACAGAAACAGCAGCTGTTGGACTGATAATTATCAGAGAGACTTAAGTTCAGAGAAAAAGGATGGTTGTCCTAATAAAGACTAATGCTTATAGCATTTCATATTTGAGAAAGAAGAAGACAGATTTCTCAAACTAAAGGTTGCATGAAAGTTATAAAAGTTCTTACAACATTTGCAATTTAAGTTTGATCTGTTGGCTTTGTCAGATTTTTGAGCAGCCTTTGGGTAAAAACAGCTCCTTAAAAATCTGAAAAAGCACATGGGAGAAACCAGAAAGGCCCTGCTGATCTTTGAGGTGTCAAACAAGTCTAATAACAGTTTTGACTGAGCTCTGAGCTGTAATTATGACACGGCTGGAAGCTTTACTTTCACATCTCGCTGCCTCAGGTTCACGCTGTCCAAAAGACTGTTTACTACCTCTGACACACACTCTGACAGATACACATGTCAACACACAGTCAGGGCCAGCGAGGGAAGCACTGACAAATATTACGGTAAAGGTGGTGTGTCTTCTTTCCCCTTTTTAATCCCGTTTCAAGTAAATCTAATCGCTCAAATGTGCATGAACTTGCCCCTGGCCTCCAATGAGTCTGAGCATGCCCTGCTGAGGTCGTTTATGATGAACACGAGGGATTTAGTTGTGAAACCTGGCTGAGTCAACAGGGCGTGTGAAGTTGCACCATCATGCGGAGGACTGTGACTGCAATGTGACAAAACCAGGGAACCCCCCCCCCCCCCGAGGACACGCACGCGCCAAGCACAGAGCTGTTGGTTAAAGCTGTGTGTGACTCTAAGGTCACTTTAAGTTTGTAAGACTTGCTTCAGTGGTGTAATTGTTTCATTTGTCACTTGGTTTGGTTTTGTTACACTGCACTCTTCACTGTTGGGGCTGAATCTGCAGTCTTAGTTCCTGTCATCTGCCTGTTGTTGCACTATGACCCAGAAATACACAACAGGATTTGAGCACTAACATTGTTTGGCTCAAAGCTTTTCATAAGTTTCTGTGCCATGAAATAAAGATAATGCAGCATTTATTTATGGTGATGCTACCCATTCATCTGTTCATACATCCATCAGTCATTTGTTCATCCATACATGAAATAATGTTGTCCTATCATCTACCCCTCAGCGTATCGATCCAGTCATTGCTTTTCCTTTTTCTACACAGCTACTTATCCATCCTCACAGTTTGTCTCATTCATCCATCTAGCCATCCACTGATTTATCAATCCACTCATTAATCTATGTATTTATTATGGATGCACGACTCTACAGGTTGCAACCTACTTACTTAATTTTCACTCACATTTCATTTATTTCCATTCTTAGTTGTATTTATTTTATTTTACTTCATTTTAAATTATTGAGGTTAAATTATTGCTCCTGTCTATTCTAATGTCTTCTTCTGATATTTCTGACTGCTATACTGTGTATAAGAGCAACTGAAACAACCGAATTTCCCCTTGGGGATTAATCAAGTATTTCTGATTCTGATTCTGATATTATCGGTTTGATATTGGTATCAGCTAATATCAGCCTAAAAAGTTAAGTATCGGTATAGGCTGATATTGAAATTTTTCCAGATATTTACAGCTGATATGTCGGCCACAGATATTGGCCATATATGGGCTGGAATATCGGCAAATTACGCAAATGTACAGTATTGATGCACCTTCTTATCACTGCATGGGTACATTTAAAAATCAAGGGTTTCATTTCTATTAGAGTTAAATGCTGTTTTTCTTGTTTTACATTTGTTCCTCGCAAAAATATATTGCAACACTGAAAGAAACAAGTCCATTTCTGTTGAGTACAGAGCTTGCGCTCTTGACCAGAAATATCTGTATCAGCATCACGAATTAAAAAATATCGGCATATCAGATATCGGCAAAAATCCAATACCGTGCATCCCTAATAATAATAATGATGATAATGATAATAATAATAATAATAATAATAATAATAATAACAACAATAACAATAATAATACATTTTATTTAAAAGTGCCTTTCAGGACACTCAAGGACACGATGCAAAGTTCACAACAACAATAAAATTAAAAAAAGAACGATAAAATCAGTGAAAGTCAACAGACAATAAAAGATATAGCGACGGAAATGAGTAGGTTGTTTTTAAATTAAGTATTTATTACTCCTTATGACATAATTTGGGGAAAAATTAAAAGGCCTGGTAGAGACGTGAAAAATATTGGTACTGAGGGAGAATTATGCCAAAAGAAGTAATTAGAAACTTATTGGTATCTACATATCTGATTTCAACAATCCATGCTCTGAATTTCCTTTACTTAATCCAAAGACCTCTTCGTCCTCGTTAAACCGGCTCATTTTTCTAACCCCTGATTCCAGCACTTGATGATTGGCTTTACTACAGACAAGTAAGAAGATGATTTAGGGCTTCCCATTTCAGAAAAGCCACATGAAACAACAAAGGGGTAAAAGACAAGACTTTAAACCCCCATCTTGAACATAAACACTCTCATCCTGTGCGTGAAAGATGGCCAACGTGTTCAAAAGACACTTCATAAACGGAGCCCTTTGAAAACAGCTTTGAAGGGCAGAAACTCAAACTTGCTCTTCCTGCCCGAACTCGTGTCTTTGTTGAGCCTCTTCCTGCTTTTCAGATGGTATATTTTTATCCAGACAGCGGCCATTTTGAATCGTTAAAGTGCATGAGTAGATCGTGGGTTATAGGGGCCGTATTTGGTATCCAACTTGAGCAGATTCAGGTAAAGAGAAGCACCAATGCACTGATGGAGACCACCCTCCGCTGCAGAGACCACATACACACTCAACTCACCCTGCATGACAAGTAAAAATAAAACCTCTTTTTCATTTGAGTTTTGAATGAGGTGGTGCTTTTAGAACTTTTTTGGCTCCCAGAACAAAGCGACAGTGAATCCCACAAGCCCAGGCTGTAATCTCAGTTATGCTTGCTGGGCAGCTTCCTTGTTTTCTCCTCACTAAAGGCAAACATGCAACCTCCACAGAAAAAAAGCCAATGGGGTTTTGAATGCTATTTCTGGTCAGGCATTTTTGGGGGCCTCAGTGGCATAAAAAAAGAGCAATGGCTGCAGACTAGGGCCTTGTCCAAATGGAGACAAAAGCATTTTCGTATTGAAAACTTTTTCTGTTAAAGACAGCATTGTTTGAAGAAATGTGTCTGTTCAAACAAAACTACTGTAATATATATGCCAGGCCCGTGGGTGGTGCTGTAACGCTGCTGCACACATACACCCAAACCAGAGAAGAAGACACAGAGCATGTGTTGGTGTCAGTGTTCGTGCATGCAGTTTAATCAATTGTTTCTGAAGCTATCCATATTCGGAAACACATGGCCGGCATTTTCAAAGTTATCCTCTCTGGGACACGTTTCAAAAATGTGCAGATACACCTGAATTCGTCTTCGTGTGGACGGCTCCCAAGAAGGGCACCAACACACAATTTCAGCAAGCACACAAACTTATACAGTACACATAAAGCAGTTAAATCAACAGTGAATCATCAGTTAAAAGAGCTGCACCCTGAAAGCTTGAGTCCAAATTTTACTATAGATTTAAGAGCAGTCAGGGGAGCTATAACCTGACACACCAGATGGACTAGGGAAATATATTTAACTAATCCACCTGGGAAAGAGCCCAAAGAAAGTGTTTGACAAGGGCAGAACCTTTCAGAAGCATATCCAGCAGGTGATTGGACAATTGATCCGTCTATCACATTTATTATGGGCCAATCAGATGATGTAGTAGGTGGGAGCTACTGCGCTACAAAACGTGAGACACAAAAGGGACAAAGGAACAAACACAGTCTCACTACTGAATAAAACAGACCTGGCCTTTACTTTGAAATGCTACCAGGAAGTTACACAGTGCCTCGTGTCCAGGTCAGATGTACTGACGGGCAGAGCCGGCTACTGTGGAGTTCACTCTGCACACAAAGCTCAAAACTCTCAGAATCTCTGGAGGCATGAATGTTGGATTTCTATCTCCAGAGTGTACCACACTTTGGTTTTGTCCAAACAGTTTAATTAGGGCCCTATAAAGTATGTGTTATTTTTTTCCTAAATTCTGTTAAAGTGTTTCCCATATTCCATTTTTTTCGGTGGTCCTCACACATATCTTTACGTGTCCAGTCAACAGTATCTTGACAAAATTTGCAGAATGTTTGATCTCATGACATAATCGTTGGGAAACTGCTCTGCCCTGTACTTTAGAGTTAGCCGGGAGTTTCTTAGCTTCTTTGCCAACTTAGTCGGTGTCTCAGGCGGCCACTTTGACATGTTGGGGAAGTGAAATGTGCCTTGTCCGCAGCCTTATAGACCCCCTCAGAACATTTTCCCAAGAGATGCGTTCCTTTTTATTTAGAACAAAAAACGTTCATGTAAAACGGCAGCCATTTCTGTGATGTTAATGTCCAATTCCATGAATTTTATACGGCCCTATTTAACTCACATCCATCCATCCATCTATCGTCCATACTGCTTGTCCCTTTCGGGGTTGCAGGGGGCTGGACACTGGGCAGGAGGCAGGGCACACCCTGAACCGGTTGTTTGCAGATCATGGGGCCACATAGAGAGATGGATGACTATTCATGCTCACACCTAAGAGCAACTTAGATTCACCAGTTAATCTGACAAGGAAAACCGGAGTGCTTGAAAAAAGACCATCAATGAATGACCATGAGTTTGATTTAAAAATGGCACCATTAACACAACTTCACTGTATAAAAGCTCCAAAATCCCAGCCTTTGAACACAAGTCTTTGCAAGAAAACAAGTCCCAGTGAAGTAAATATCGTCTGTGGCTCATGAGTCACCACAATCATCCACAAATAGTCTCTCCCACCGTCTGATGCCAGCAAATCAACCAAATCAAACTCACATGCAGAGAGGAATTCTGTGCATCCAAAGAGGAACCAGGAGTTCAGAGTCTGCCTGGGTTTCGACTGGTTTGACCCACAAAGGCTCATGGGAAATGACCCGACTCCCCTTACCAGAGCCCACCTGACCTACTTTCTGCTCCTTTGTGTGTGCATAATTACATGTGTGTGTGAAAGTCAGCGTGTACACGTTTGAGACAATGTTTTTACAAGAGAGAGTGAGAGTGCGACGGCAGAGACGTGAAGTGAGCTTTGTGGAGGCGTGCGTGGAGAGAGTTATGTGTGTGTGTCGATGGCTGGCAGCTGAGGCCACGCAGAGCTGCCATGTGTTGCCCAGCTGTGGTTGCCTGGATGGTTTTGCAGACTTGTAGCAGAGCGAACGGGCAGAATATAAATACTGTGTTCCCCCTTTCTGCATTTCTTCTGGGACAAACAACAGACGCCTTGTTGAAGAAAAAAACGGGGGCACTTTAACCCCCCAAATCTCTCTGTGTGGCTGCATAAATCAGGCCATTTCTGTACTGTGACCTGAAGGATTGCAGCCATTTTGAGGTGGGACAGTGGCCGAGCTTGTTGGTAGTGTTGTAGGCTGTTCTGAACTGTTGGTGCTGAAGGTCTGCTGCTGCTGTGGACCTGCATAGCTTCAACTAACAGTGATACTCGGTACAAAAAGACATGGTGACATTTTTTTTTTCTCTTGTGATAAGAATGGCACATTTTTGGAGAAAATTTCCAGATAAACAGAAATGTCCAACTGTGTCCTGACAAATACCTTTACGGGCCACGGGGTCTGAAGCCTATCCCAGCTGACACTAATTAAGAGGCAGGGTATACCCTGAGCCAGTCGCCAGCCAATCACAAGGCCAAATAGAGAGACGGACAGCCTAATGTGGCCCTCATGGTAACCAAAGTTGCCCATCAGGGGTCCAGGCTATACATTTTTTGTGATATTGTGAAGACTGCATACCCCACAGTCAGGAAGTGAGCCTGTTAAAAGTTAATAATGCTTCACTTTTATTGATCAGTGCATCAAAAATACTTCATTAATTTATAAGAAAACACAGCCAAGCCAACACAAACATCTGCAGACAAAGTCAAACATGGAGTTAACTGCAAGTCACCAATGTACACGGTCACCAGTGGAATTCAAACACCAAACTTTTTTCCTAGTTTCCAGACTTCTGCAGGAGGATTTATCATCATCAGCTGGATGATCTGTCATGTTTGTGTCCATTCAGTCACACACATGATAAGATGTTGATAATCATGGTCTTAATTGTACCTATTTACTCTCGCCAGTTACATTCAAGCCTAGAAACCTGTGAAAATCTGGTTTATTCGTGATGATAGTCAAGATAAACAAAACATGAAAGCTTCGCAAATTCCTGTTCGCCACAGATCTCATTATCAGTATTGATCCAGGAACACAGATAACAATCCCAGAGGCTTTTAGTTCATGGAATCAGAATAATGCTAACTTCCAGGTTGGCCTACAAAAACACCTCATCCCAGCACCACTCTAGTGTGCATGCCTGCATGAAAACTCCAAAACAATACATCCCAATCTCCCTTCTTTGCAAATCCCCATCTTTTAGCTCTTTAAGTAAAACCAGCACAACAGCTCATTATTCAATGAAGCAGTCATTTCCTCTTGTTGTGCTCAGACCACACTGACCCACATTTTTCGCGTGTTGGTCTGGATGTCTGAATTATCTCCATGTCAGACGGATCCAGCGTGGACAGCAGCCTTGATCTTCAGGTACAAAAACGCTCTTCAAACTGCAGAGATAACTTTGTTTATTCGGCCTGGGTCTGGCCGTCCCGAGGTCACGCTCTTTACTTCCTCTGATGACTTCACGGCTGTTTTAGGAAAAGTGTCTAGTCACTGCGTGGACTCTGAGGACGACCGAGGAGAAGTGGGTTAAGTGGTGAGGGGAGGGCCAGAGAAGGACTCCTCCATAGTGGATGTGTCAACAAACTAAATATGGCCTATTTAATCACACAGGCCCCAGAGCGTTTTAACAACACTTAATTTCACACAGTTTAATGAGGGTTTTTCATCTGGGACATAGATAATGGAGAGGTCAGATATACGACTAAAATGTTTGACAGAGACTTAATCCAGTCAGACCTAATTTGGTCACGTAGAAAGTAGGGACAAGTACTTTGGTTGTGTGGAAAGGTTGGATGAGTTAAGAGAGACATCCAATCACAGCTGCCTTAGCTTGGTGGTGATGGGATAAGTTGTGGAGCGATCCAATCAGAGCTACTCTCTTTATGAACTGATATATTCATGTAGAGCAGGTTCACTGTTTGTTGTCAGTTCTAGTATTGTAACTGAGATGCTCTGCCAGGTAGCCTAAATAAAGGTGACTGCATTTCACACAAAAGTTCAATTTGTTTCTGTTCATTTATACATTCAGACTTTACTAGCATTCAGTAAAGGGTTATTAGATTCCCTTTATTAGATAGGTTATTGTTTCATTTTATCCAAGTGTAAAACATGACTTCAGAAATTCAAGGAAACATCAAAAATGCCTTACCCTTTACACTTCATATTTTAGTCGACTAAATTTACAGTAGATTTCATCGACTAAAATGTTGTGAAATTTCATCATCTAAAACTTGACTAAAACTAAAACAATTAAGATGACTAAATTATGACTGAAAGTAAAAGATAATTCAGTCAAAAAACTATAAAACCAAATTAAAAAGTGCTGTCAAAATTAACACTGGAACAACACACCATACTGAAATACTGAACTAAACTAGATATGCTGTTTTTCTATTTTGCGTCTTTTTTAAGGAGGAAAAAATTCTCTAAATCATTGCCAGTCTACGCCTGTTGTTCTAAAACTCCTTCACCACTCAGATAGAGACACACAAATGCAGACTTTGTTGGGTCTTTTCCCTGCAGCCACACAAACAAATGCACACAAACTCAAGACCCTGAAAGTCATCTTCAAGAGTCAAACTTCAAAAACTCTTAATGGACTCCATGAAGGTGGGATAAGGCTAACGTCTGCAGACAGAGCATACTCCTGCTGCCTCTTTAGCTCCAGGCTGCATATAAAAATCAATTAGCTCATAAAACCAGATGAAGATGAGACTTTCATCAGACAAAGAAGAAACAGTCTGATGCACCTCAGAGCGCTCAGAGGAGCCCTTAAAGCTCTGGCAGTCGCAGGAAGGCATGAGAGGAGATAATTACTGGAAATGGATGTTTGGTTTTTTGGGTTGTGCCTGGCCTGCGCTCGTGTTGTTTTTATGTTGTGTGTGTGTGTTGACGGGGATTTCCAGGAAGCTGCTTTCAGCAGAGTCTGGGATCAGATAACCGTATCTCTACCAAAGATCAGAAGGAGAACTGATGTCCACAAAATGTTAGGCTGATGGCTATTCTCCTGCTGCTTTATCTAAAGATGGCTGCTTTTTGAGCCACAGTCCAGCTCAGCACTCAGGCCTTCAACAGAAACCATGTCACTGAGTCCCTCTGAGGAAGATGGGGGCTGAAGGACCTCAAGTTCGTCATTAGTGCTTTAAAAAATCATTTTACCTTATCAGCCACTCTATCAGGTACACCTTTCAACTGTTTGTTAAGGTGAACACCTAATCAGTCAATCATATGGCAGCCACTTAATGCATCAGGGGTTGTAGACATGGCCAAGACGACCTGCTGAGGTTTAAACCGAGCAGTTTCCTAGGGCTGGAAAATATGTCAATTGAATCGATTACTTTAATTATTGTCTGCAGAAGATTTAAACATCAAAAATCAAGATACTCTTCTTCTCAACTTACTCCAGTCATAAGTTGTTACAATGTTTGAAAATGTAATTGCTGAAAATGTTCAGTTTTTTAGATGATAGGCCTTCTAAGGTTTTGCACAAGCACATGTTTAGGCTTTTATTTGTTTCTTAAATGATATTAAATATTAATCAGATGGTTATACTGTGAAAATAGCTCATCCTTCAGTGTTCATGTAGACAGCCCTCCCTACCTTTGAACTACATAATCAACATTTTATGACAAAATTACAGCACGCATTTTAGCTATAAGAGGGAAAGTCTATTTAGTTTTGGAACAAATTTGGATAAAGACAAAACTTGATTCATTTAATTTATGCGTCACTTAGAGGGGGTTTTTTGAGAGGGAAAAAAATCAATTAAAACCAAGTTTAAAACCAATTGTTCATCATTTAAACACCATGGCCTACCTAAGTGTTGATGCTGACCACAGTCTTGATTGCAGGGATGTAATGTGCTTGACTCTTTCTTTAAATGAGGGCAGGGAAGCTCAGAAATCAAGACAATGTCCCAATATTCCTCAATCCATATGTCCATCCCTCCAGGTCTTCTGTTTCTGCACCTGCTGGTTGGGATGGAAACAGTAAAGTTGTTTCCTTCCTGCAGCTGTTTCCAGTAAATTCTCTCAGTGTTTGTGGGCCAGGTGAGTCTTCTGGGCCGTTATTTTGTGGACCATGTGTGTTTGCACATGTGCATGTCTTACAATGCCCTCAGGTAAATCGTACCTCCTTCTGTCAGTCATACACGCCTGGATCAGTGTAACAGGGGAGAACATGGACGGTGTTCTGGGTAAAGCTGACTTCGGTGCTGCAGGGCTGAACGACTTCAGGAAAAGATCTAATTGCGATTTTTCTGGCAGATATTGATATGTCAATTCAATTCATGATTTTCTTCAAATCAAGCTTCAGTGCAATATCCACTATGTTTACACAGTGTACAGTGTAGACAACAGTAAGGAAATCCATGATCAAAAGCACATAACACATTATTCTCATCTAATATTGATGATAAATAATCTGTTTTCATTATTTAAGGGATACTCCAACTTCTACTCCTCAACTTGAAGGTGTCAAAAATATTTTATACAAAAATATTAGCAAGAATAGTCAGTCTATTATAAGATGGCTGTCCCTGCAAATATCACACATACTGTCTAATACTGATAACATGGACCCAGCTGACTCCATCCGCTTCTACAATCAATACCTGTCCGATCAGCCTGATCTATTGAGTGACATCTTTCAGCTGAAACCTCTTTGACCATGTCAGACCAATAAACCTCTTTCCTTCTCAGTTTTAATTGTCCATTTCATCAGCAGGGATCCTCAGCCCAGCAGGACGCTGAGGGATTAGTGTCAGGAGAGAATTTCAGACTTGAAGCTGAGGAGCCAGTTTTCGTGCAGCGGTGTGAAGGGTCCTGTACTTCTGAAGGGGGACGTACAGTCAGTCTGCGATCAGGGTGATGGCGAGGAGGGACGAGGTTCATGCAGGAGGAGTGACAGATTTTAACATTACATTAATTGAGCATCTGATGACCAAGGTCACACAAAGGTTGCCTATATATCAGTGTTTATACTGAAACACTGACTGGTGACTAGCTGATGAATAGATAACAGTTAGCTTAGGACTTGATAATAATTGTCTTTTTTAGGGATATACAATAATTCTCCACCAAATCCAATATGATAATTGAAACAGATCTGAATTTGTACAATAGATCATTTTAAACATCCTATAAACAGAATGCAGGGATGCCCCGATCAGGCTTTTCTCTGCCTAGCAAAGATCACCCGTTTATGAGATCAGCTGATACTGATCATGTTTCATGTCCTTTTTTTTTTTTTTTTACAGAGGTCACATTTTGCCTAAACTCCTCTAGTTTTCACATACTGAGTACCCCTGATCCACCTCTATCCTTCCTCTGTCTGGGTTACCTCCTTTCCCCACATAGGCCCCATCAATTCAGTGCTACTCAGCCCAATGTTGTCAATGACTCTGCAATCATTCTACTGTCTGTGCTCTGTTCTGGGTTTGCTGTGGACTTAAAGTCTTGTGCACATGTTCATGTGCAAGTGTTATGGGCCTATTATGGGCTATATGAAATTGTTCTCAGTTCTCATGGCTGGTCTGTTGTTGTCAGTCATTATGACACATTTCACCAGACTGAACAACTGATTTTCGTGCTTGATGGGTCCCCAAACCCTGAGACTGTTGCATTGGGCCATAATTGTGCATTAATCCTGTTGTCTGACCCAGCACCACAGACAATAGAAATCCAATCTGGGCCAAGACAGAAAGTCTAGTCCATCTGACTTTGTCCTGCCTTCTACCATTTTATGAGAAAGAGGCAGAGGTGAAGTTCATGAAGCTTTGAAACTTTACCACCCCATCTAAATGATGTTGGAGAGGGGCTACAACACTAGACTGAGCAGAGCAACACAGCGGAGGCACCTCAGCCCCTCAGCTAGTAGCATTAAGCTAACAGGTAAATTATCACAAAGCATGGAGAGTCAAACAGAGGCATAGAATCTGAATGTTTGTTCACTTGTTGTCATCAGTGTAACATCTCCTAATGTCATCACTGTGTCAGGCATGTAGGTCAATCTCAAAGGGGAAAGTCTAATCACAGTCTTCAGTCTTCTGCAAATATAAGTTAACTGAATCATCAACCCTCTGAGCAAAGTCTTCAGGTCAACTGACGACTGATCCCACTGAAAAAACTTCAACAACATTCCTATAAATTGTTGCAGCTTTAAGTCCAGAAATACAACAAACGGAAAATAAAATGAGCTGTAAATTATCACTGGGGGAAACTGACCAAAAATCAGATCTTTATACATATATATTTTGCAAAATGTTGACGTCAGTATTTACAAGCAAAAATAATTAATGAATGTCACATTCCTGAACTGTACAAACCAGGGCATTGTGTAAAAACTGATAACTTCATTGTTGTTTTTTTTGCAAATATTCACTCAGTTTGAATTTGATGCCTGCAAAACATTCAAGAAAAGCTGGGACAGAGGCATCTTTACCATGGTGTTACATCACCTTTCCTTTTAACAACACTCAATAAGCATTTGGGAACAGATGCTTTGTAGGCTGATTTCTTTCACATTCTTGGTTGTGAAGGACTGAGCCTTTCAGGGATGCTCCTTTTATTCCCAATCATGACACTCACCTGCTTCCAATCAACATGTTCACCTGTGAAATGTTCCAAATAGGTGAGCATTTCTCAACTTTTCCAGTCTTTTGTAGGTCATGTCCCAGCTTTATTGGAATATGTTGCAGGCATCAAGTTCAACATGAGTGAATGTTTGCAAAAAAAAACAATTAAGTTCATCAGTTTGAACATTAAATATCCAGTTATTGTGGAGTACACTACTTTTAAACAATGTCCCAACTTCATTGGAAATGCGGTCTGTAAAATCAATGAATTAAATGCTGTTCTCAACAATGATTAGGTTGAGTGAGGTGGATCTCAATCTACACCTTGTAAGAAAATACACTGATGGCGCGTCCTGAAGAGCTGGTATGCTGCCCTGCGCTGCGATAAATTCAGCCTCCTGCAGACAAGACTGCGTGAGAGAGTCCGAGGACAGGAAGTGTCAGGATCCAGAGGAATGTTTTGAGCTCAACTAACAGGAAGTGAAGACTTTAGAGAAGGAGAGGAAAAAGAAAAAACAGGGAGGAAGAGTCAGGGTGAGGAGGAGGGAGACGAAAAGATCAACAACGATGGAGCGTTCTGATACTGGGCTTTGGTAAAAATCTGTTTGTGTCACGACGGAGCTTAAAGGGGTAAAGCAGATTAAACATTTTATAAATTAAAAAAGAGCAGAATAAACAGTATTAATCCTGCAAATCCTAATTCTCACACCACTGTTTGCAGTCAGAACATATGAGAGCCATCAGTCTTCATGTCATCCTCGTCTGCCCTAAACAAAGGCTGGCCTCGAAGACCACCGCCGCCTCCCCATCACAACCACACACACACACAGGGCTGCTATTGTAGCAACTAAATCACAGATTAACCCACAAACTGAGATGAGGAGCAGAGGAGGAAGAACCTGGAGGATGGCGTGATGGGAGATTGAGCTGAAAGATCTTAAAGAGTTTTTGAATAACTGTGAAGTGGTCCAGTGGGACAGGACTGATTCAGTAATGCTGGCTGGTGTTGATGGAGAGATCAGGGTAACACTTTTATTTCCTTACACTTATCCCAACACCTTCCCTTGACTTTACGCTCACACTGAGGCTATGTCCACAAATCGGCAGTTTAAAGAAATGCACATTTTTCTTTGTCCACACTTTAAACGGCATCTTAGGTCAATGGAAACGCATATCTTGGGAAACTTTTGCCAAGGTGAAGATTTTTAAAATCGGAGTCTCATTGTCAGTTCCAGCCTAATCATCAAGGCCTGTGCCAAGCCCACAATCTCTCCAGCCAACCTCCAAGTTGACCCCTCCATGATGCACAAGGCCCCCAAGGCCTGGTCCAACCCACTGGTACCCACCCAGTTTGTTGTGAGCTGGATTAGGTTCAGGAAAACTTGCCAGGTGCCCGTAGAGGAGAATCTTCCCACCTGTCTCCAGTAGCTGACCATTATTGCCTTCCTGAGCATGTCAGCATTGGGGACATGGTCCTGCAAACACTACCCAAAAATGCTTCTACAGGAAAATAGTCACAAAGATTCTATCATGGAATCGCAGACAGAATCACAGAATTGGACATTAAAAATGGAATTCAATATAAATGCAGAATATCACGAAAATGGCAGACATTTTATGTGAAGGCTTTTTGTCTGAATGAAAAGGAACGTATCTCTCGGGAAAATGCTCCAAGGGGGTCAATAAGGCTGCGGACAATGCGTGCCTCATTTGCCCTCCCCCTCCTCCTCCCCTCATTAACAATGCAAACATGTCAAAGCCTATGCCTGAGACACCGGCTAAGTTGGCAAAGAAGCCACAAAACTCCCAGCTAACTCCAAAGTACAGGGCAGAGCAGTTTCCCAACCATCATTATGTGTCAGGCAATCAAATGTTCTGCAAATTTTGTCAACATACTGTTGACTGGACCTGTAAAGATACGCGTGAGGACCACCTGGAGAGTAAGTGATTATATTTCATTACTTTATACTGTGTCTCTGGGTTAAATTTGCCTAAAATACTAAAAAACTGAAATCCCAAAAAATTAGAACGAAAAAAAACCTGAAATTTGGGAAAAAAATAAAACAGATTTTATAGGGCCCTATAGTCAGGGTTCAGGCCTCACAAGAGTACACCAAGACCAGAAGAACCAGAGACCTAAAGACTCTGACTTTAGTCTGCATGCTCAGATACGAAGAGCTCCAAACTGCCTTGTCTGAACTCATCGCTCCATAAGTGAGGAAACATCCTTTATGATCTCAGCCTCATGGTTAGCGGAATGATGAATTCAATTTCCAAGGTAAGTGAACTTCGATGGCAGCCAAGGTGTCCCCGAATGCTTGGATCTTTGTTTTAACCCAAAAGACCTGCAGTCCAAGCGGTTCAGCCTCCTCACTCAGCAATTCAAGAGCCCCCAACAAGGACATCAACAGTTTCTGCAAAGCCAACCTAAAGTCAAAGTCACACAAACTGGGAAAAGAGAGCATTTTCAATACGAAAGCATCTTCTTCTCTGTGTGGACAGGATTTAAAAGAGTTGAGATTTGAGACACCTTCATAACCGCAGCCAAAAGCTCTCTTTTTGAGTCTGGAGCATCAGACCTGTTTGATTTCCCGCAGTCGTGCTCGCCCCTCTGCCCGGTGCTCAGTCAGTTAGAGGCAGTGAAACCAGTTTGAGAGTGAGAGCAGGCGGCGCTGGCCCACATTCAGAGCGTCTGCCTCACAGAGCAAAGGTGTTATTTCAGCAGCCGCAGCCAAGCTCTTCACCGTTTTCACTGATCGTAAGATGACGTGAGGGTAAGGAAAATTAAACATTTCATACAAAGTTTATAGAGGAAGTTTTACGGTGAGGAAGACCATAACACTGTCAAAGAATGGGAAAAAAGAACAAAATATACACACTGAGACTGCGTGGCAAGACAAAATGACACCTTGTGCTGGAGATTAACCCAATGCCATAACTGTGAAGTTCTTGTAGAATTATTCTGGAACACCTAACAGTCAATTAAAGGCTGTTTTTGAACCATCTGGAGTACGAGCACAGCTAAGATCTTCAATTAAAAGTCACACTAGTGACGTGTTTGGAATGAGACTTGAATGGATTTGGATGTGGAAGTTCTTGTCACTGCAGGATGGCTGTTTTTGTTAGAATATCATGATCGAGGGATGAGAGCAGAGCTTCAAATGTAAAGATGGATCAGTTTTGTTAAAGTTTGTTGCCAGACATATAAATGAATTGTGGCTGCTGTGATGACATGATCCTAAAATAGTTCACAGGGTTAGAATCCCAAGATTGTAGCTTAATGGTTTTGTTTGGCATGGGATTTTTTACACACTCATTTCTTGACACAGGACACATTAAACCATGGTAAAAGGCTAATGCAGACATGTCAGATTTGTGGCAAAGGTACACTTTTTGCTGTCAATAGTTTGTTTGAGGGTGTCATAAGTAGGGATGGGAATTAAAAAAACAATTCCAGTTGAAAAACGATAACAACTTCCTTAAGGAATTGATAGCCCCATTCACAGTGCCTTCACACACAAGTGAACGAGGTTCCACTAGATTTACATTTACTACTGGGTCGCTTTGGTTGCGCGACCAGGTCGAGTCGCTTAGTCGCCAAAGTTAAAAAATTTAAAGTTTTCTGGTGACATCGCATGTGGCTGTGTCGTGACAGCCAATCAGCGTTGTTGTGGGCATGTGACGACACCCACAACAACTGTTTTTGTTACAGATCACAGAGTGACAATCCATGTCCGTGTGGGAACATTAGTTAGTGAGGACATTTGTTCGCCTTATTCAACAGAAGTGGCGGTTCTCTGCGGTCCTGTCCTTCCTCATCTGCATCAGCTGCAGTGTTTGTGGTTGGTAGGTGAGTAAAAAGGATACAGCTGGAAAAATGTCAGCTAACACATCCTATTTTATGATATGATATGAATGTGGTGAAACTCGAGCAGGCGTGACGTCACTGAGCGACGCAACAGTGACAAAATGAAGCTATTTTATGGACAGACAACGCGACTTGGGTGGGTGACGTGATCTCAGTCGGCCAAGTCACGTTCGGCGTGAATGCACCTTTATGAATACTGATGGACCTCGACTGAAGAATCCAACATCTGAAAAAAGCAGAGATGAGACGATTATGTCTCCAAACTTGAAATCTGACCCACTGGCTCCAAACAGGAACAGCAGCAAAAGGCGCAACCTGGAGGAGCAAAGATGCACCAGGAGCATGCCGGTGGTTATTCAAGGACCTGGGGCTCTTAGCAAAGGCCCATATACCCCATATTCCCCCAGTACTCCTCTCAAGATCCCCAAGCACATGTAGACTGGATGTTCTCTCAAGCAGTCTCTCAAGAAGGGCTAGGAGCTGGTCCACTGTCCCACAGTCAGGACGGGATCCACATGGATCCTGGACCTGAGGTTTCATTGCTTTAATCACAAGTTCTCCTTCCAGAAGAGTCTTTGTTTAAGTGCTATCAGTTTTTTGGCTTCCAATCTGATTGGTCGATTGCCAAGGTGACCTGAAGTAGCTTCTGAACACATAAAACTGCAAACTGAGGATGAATGAAGCCGCACACAAAACATGGTCGTCCTGCACTACAAGGAAAGGGGTGTGTGTGTCTGCAGAGCACAAAACGACAAATCTGCAAGCTGTTGAAATTCCTCTCAGTTCGTCCTGGCTGCTCCACAGGTTTCAGGTTTCAGCTTTAGGACTAACCAGGAGCCTCAGAGGGAGGGCTAGGAACACTCTGACATGATGAAATCATGCTTTAAATAGAGCCACAGAAAACTGGCAGGGCTTTTGTTTGTTGTGGTGAGCTTATTAACGTCCATGATGGAGCTCTTACTTTTTATGACTTAATGAGAAAAGCAGACGACTGGAGGAGAGGGAGCAGAGAAGTTATAAAGAACAAGAAGCTTCAAAAGTTTCAGGGCTGGTTTGTAATGTAGGACAGCAGGTTAACGGGTGCAGCCACCGTTCTTACAAGAATATTCTGGAAACATAACCGTCTGTTTGATTTTATCATGACCGTGAAGCTCTCGGTGGAGTCCAGGCTGCCAAAGCTGCAGCCGCTGGAACGCTTTATGTTTTCTGATCATTTGTCTTCCAGAGTTCATTTCATTCCAGATTTTCTCCCAAAAATTATGGCACATGAATGCAATGCAGCTCAGCCAAGTGGAGCAACTATACAACTACTTCATACACATGCAGACCAAGATCAGCCGAGCACCAAAGAGACACTTCAGGCTTCTGTAACGTCATGATCGTGCAACCTCATAAAACTGAATAAAAACACCATGTGAACTGCATTTTCTGTTTGACATAATAATCAGAGTTCATCAAACTTTCAAATATACAATTCAACACATTTTGAGACCTATGAGTAATTGAAGCAAGAAAAAATGGCACCACTTCTGACACTCAAGGCCATATTAACATAGCTTAGTGGTACAGTAGGGATGTACAATGTTATCGCAGCTTATGATATTTAAAAGTTGATTATTATATAAGCAGATATGACACCCACTGACTCCCAGTGTTTGAGCTAAGCTAATTAGCAGAGGGCGAGCTCTGCCCATCTCTTCCTTGTTACTGCACGCACAGTCGAATGATGGTGTCGATTGGCTTGTCATGGACTCGGGAGTGAGGCAAGACAAGAAAACAAAAGTGTTGCCGTATCCCTTTTAAAAGAATACTTAAAATCCACTTTTCATTATTCTATCATGGTTTTGTGGCCCTTCTGCTTGGACTCAGCCCACATTAAAATACTGCCGTGTCAACCTAAAACAATCCAAGTGACATGTGCAAATTCGAAGCATTTCTTTAACCTGAATTGTAACAAAGCAACCAAGCTGTGGGTGTAAAAAAAAACAACTTAAACAAGCAAACCACAAATATAAAAACTAAAGCTGTTCTCATAGAGACAGATGAGCAGCTTTTTGAGGCAGGACGAGGCAGGTTCCTCTTAGGTTTAGCAGACTGACTCCCTCCAGGCTGCATGTGAGCTGAACCCACCTGTGGGCTTCACTGATTGGCTGATATCCTGATTTAATCTGTCCAATGAGCAGACAGCAGAGGATGAGTTATTGCTGTGAGGACTGCAGTGTGTGAGTGTGTTATTGACACAGTGAAGTGGCTCCGTTAAGCCTATTGGACGGTTACTCTGTGTGTTTTCATTTGAACTGGTGGGCGTGACGCCAGGTAGGATTCACCTGCAGACCAATCAGAAAGCAGCACTGCCACAGGTGTTGGCGAGCAGATGATTAATCAAACAGTGAAAGAGGAGACCAAGTTTATGTCTGCAGAGTTTTCTTACACTCCACACTCTCAGCTTACTGACATTTGTGTGGAAACGTGGGCTGTCAGGCCTCCTCGGGGTTACAGCATGGGAAGGCTCAACCCTCCCGTCTCCACGGGATCGCCACGACCTTCAGCTGCGTCACGTGCACTGCATACCGATATCTTCGGAAGTGAACAACAAATCTCAAGCTGTGTTAGGCAGCTTTTGTCAATGCACAGAGTAGGGCTGAAAGATTTATCGTTTTTTGATCAAAATCGCAATTTCAGACGTGATCATGATTGCAAAGCTGCAGTTTAGTGCAGTGCTCCTGACTGACCCAGGATCTGTTGTGTCAAGTATTTGCTTGTGGGGATGTCACATGACAGCGTTCATGTCCAAAACCATCAGAGGTTGACATGCTGGTTTTCTTGACGAAAAATCTGTAAAGAGTGATGTAGAGATGTCACGGAAGCATGTATTATTTTTGATTACGTACTTTTGAGACTTTATTTGTTCTGTACTTCACGCCGACCTGTAGTGTCAGCCTGTGTTTAAAAAAGATATTTGTTATTTTTCTGGACAAATGCTCTATTGTTTACAGAATATTTAAGTGCTGCTGAGCCATTACTGAATGACCCATCTATTTCAATGTCTGACATATTTGTTAGAAGGGCAGAGGTAGGATCTATTTATTTTAGTAAGAGTTTCATTTTATTAGTATTCCTTTTCAGTTTCACTTAAAAAGATAGTCCAGGTTTCTTAATCTAGGGTTGAGTAAAGTATTTTGACTGCTGCTATAGATGTTGATAAGCTAGCTCTCCCGAGCCATAAAAGACTGAACTTGACCTACTTACTTGAATGTAAGACTGAAGGGCAAAATCCTTTGTTCCTTCATTGGAACTGTTGTAGGGCTGGGCGATATCACCTAATCTCAGTATCACAATTAATTGAAGCTCTTAACTCGATTACGATTAATGAACGACTACTTTATGCTATGCTGGAACAAATTGGTGGTGTTACTGGCGGTCGTCGAAATGGTCTTTCTGCAGTATTTACACCGCTCTATGTCCTCTGCACAGAATCCAAAATGTGCCCAAACAATGGAGACGGCATTTTTCTTGGCTACAAGGTCCTCTGATAGATTGGCACTTGTCTCCTCCATTTGGCAGCGTGTCCTTCACTCTTGGCAAAAGTGAATGCAGACTGTATGGAGGGGGCGCGGACTAACACAGAGAAAATAATCCAAATAATTGACGAGTAAAATTACTTTGATTAGAGGGTCTAAATGTCAGTTTCCATTTTTTTTCGATAGTTTCCCAGCCCTAATATATGTGTATATATATATATGCGTATATATATATGCGTATATATATATGCGTATATATATATATATATATATATATATATATATATATATATATACATATATATATATATATATATATATACTATACATACATATATATATATATATACACATATATATATATATATGTATATATATATATATATACAACGCTATCCAACGCTGATCCAGATCAAGTAGCGCATGCACCACGACCAAAGCACATTTCATTAGGATTATGACAATCGTGCACAATCGCCATGAGAAACGGGGATGTGTGACTGGGGCATATACCCACAGTCTACCTGAGTATTGTTGCTGACCATGTCTATCCCTTTACGACCACAGTGGACCATCCAGCAGGACCACGCTCCATGTCTTAGCTTAAATCACCTCAGACATGGTCAGCAGCTTGTTGAAAGTATGCCACAGAGTTCTGGAGAACTCTGCGAACAATGATGCATTTTTAGTATCTCTTATTATCTGAAAATATCAGGATATGTTTTTTGTCAAAGATTAAGACTCTAAAATGAAAGATTAAACATCAGGGGACACACTGCCCAACAAGAAGAGGGTGTCTAAACCCCTCCAACAACAGAGTTTCTTTGTGTGGGACCCTGGTCTTAAGTGTCTTCAGCATAAATATGAAACACTCCAGCTTCCTTCCCCGTCCACATTCCTCTCCGCTCAAACCGTCGGCCTCCCTCTGCGGCCGCTGGAAGCTTCTTTACTTCCTCGTCAAATGCCCTTTTCCTTAAAGACTGGGCTCTTTGTTTCAGCCGCGATTAGCTGGCAGATATAAAGGCAGGCAGGATGATATTTGAGACTATTGTGCACGCCTGCCTGCTCATGGCATTCAGAAATACCCCCCCACCCCCTCCAAACCCCACATCCCTCCCAAGACTTCCAGGAGCAGCCAGATGTAGCACACACTCGTCATGAGACCGGCAGGAAAGAAAGAAGAAGGAAAAAAACTCTGTGTGTTTGTTTTACTGCGGCTGAACGTTCCCACCAGCACCTATGAGCTCAGTCAGTCTGCTGACCTTTGACCTTTCATACCACAGAGAACCACCATGGGTTTTCAAAACAGAATGAGGACCAATGAGAGAGCAGGATAATCTTTCAAGGAGGGGGCAGGACGTTTTTGAAACTCCTCGCTTTTACCCCTCTACCTGACGAGACAGTAGGGCTGGGAAATATATTGATAAAGCGATTAATTCAAATTATTTTTTGCAGAAGATTTAAAAACTAAAAAATCAAGATTTTTTTTCTTGACTTACACTTACTCTTATTGTAAGCTGTGCAATGTTTTAAAATATAAATACTGAAAATTTACAGTTTTCATGGTGGTAGGCTCTGTCATGTTTTGCACAAGCACATGTTTATGGTTATATTTGTTTTTAAACGAGATTAAATAATGATCAGAGGGTTCCCTGTCAATGTACTGTGAAAGTAGCTCAGAATTCAGTGTTGATATAGACGGGCATTGCAAATTAGCTCAGGCTATAAATGCTGTTGTGTGCAGCAACATTCTCTTGCTTCATACTGTCCCTTTACAAATAAACCTAAAATAAAATAAAAATAAACCTGCCTACATTCAAACTACATTATCAATATTTTATGAAAAACACCAGCATGCAACTTAAATATTAGAGGGAAATTCTGTTGAGTTTCAGAATATTTTTCTAACATAAAAGCAAAACTTGATTCTCGTATTTTAGTGTCACTCGGAGGTTTTTTCCTTGAGAGGGAAAATAAACTATTAAAATCATCAAAATCAAATAAAATCATTTTATTTTTAGGCCATATCGCCCAGCCCTATTAGAAACCGTTTAAGAACTCTCGGGGTCGAGCAGAAGCAGAAAACACTTTCAGGAGTGACTCAGGTGTTCCTGCTGTTATCTGGCTGACGTCATGCAGAGAGGTGTGGATTCTGATGTCTAATGGGCGTTTATATAATCTGAGTCACTACAAGTGGAAGATTTACAGCCTGAGTACTTCACACCAACATGAAAACAACCTGACGGCTGCTCTGTGGTTTATCTTCATGTTGAGGAGGGACAACAGAGACACCGCAAGCAAAGAGACACACCCACCTGTTGGCTCAAACACACCTGTAAGATCAACACGGACTGCGAGTCCAGGAGCGACACTTGTTGGGATTATAACAGCACTTCTTGAACATTTCAGGAGGACTGCCTCTGATATGTCCAAAAAAATCAAGTAGAAGCCCTTTTCGGTCCCCAAAGCCCCGTTAAACTACACCTTAGCAGGGACACAAAGTTAGCCTCTGCAGCTACATCCACACATAGGTGAGATTTAAAAAAATGGAGGTTTCTCTGCGTGTTTTGGCCTTCGGTCCACACATCAACACATCAATTAGGTCGCTCATAGGGATGGAAATTGATTTGATTTGATTGATACCAATGCTATTGAGAGGCAATAGCGCTCTCACTCCAGCTCATCCTGATGGGGGCTGGATGAAAGGTCTGAGTGAAAACTTCATCAAGGAAAAGCTTTAAATCAAGAGCATGAAGAGCTCACATGCTGCTTCAGGTGTGACCTCTAATCAATAATAAATCACCTTTACCCTCAGACTTTCACTGATGCTGCAGAGAACAAACTTAAACATGGTGCTTTCACGTTAACACTGTGTTTGCAAGCAGAGCCCCTTTACAGGTTAATTTATCACCTCAGCCTTTCAACATGTCTCTTAGTCTGCCGACCAATCAGAGCCCCCCGGCGGGACGCAGGTTCAGACTTCTATTAATAGCCTTACAGGACTTTTCTTCTTCAAGGAGGAAACGAGACAAGAGGTGCGGAAATACCACAGATCCACTGGGACCCCGGTCCAGCCCCGACCCTCCCCCCGGTCTGACCGACACAGATTCTCTGATAAACCGCGATAGTCCGGAGTCAAAGCATGAGTTTAAATCTTAGTTCAACAAACTCTTCACACCCTCTGTGCTCTGGCAGTGCTCTGATGTGTTTCCCTTAATCATGGTTTATCACCTTAAACTTTCAAGAACCTCCAAGGACTCAGTTGTGACTCAATGCTCACTTTATTTCTCTTTATAGAAGCTCTGCAATCATAGAACAACAAACTTACACAGCTTAGGCTACATCATTGATTTATTAGCTAATTTCTGTATAAGGGTGATGCATCCAGTCACAGTAAAAATATCATTTGCTCCTGAGAATTTCATTAAAGAAATACCCCAAAATAATATGTTGGTCGACTTTGAGTAAGTATGTTGTCCATTCAAAAGATTCAAAGGAGTTTTATTTGTCCAGTCTGCACTAACATGAGACAAGACAAAACTAGTAACTGAGATCCCAGTATCAGCCATATAGAAATGTAAAAGCTATAATATAAGATGGTAAGCAGCACAGTATAAATAAAATAGAATAAAATACAAAATAAGGATATTTACAACATTACTATAATCTAAGGCTACTAACAAATAGATAAAATTTAAACAAAAATAAGGATAATTCTCTACAGCACTAACATAAAAAAAATCTCAATTAAAAAAAAAAAGAAAAAATAAAATAAGGATAACATTTACAACATTAAAGTAATCTAAGAAGCACAGAATACACTGAAGTACAGAGCAGCAGTGGTGTGCAAAAAGAAAACTCTGAAGGAAAGAAAAATCTTGCGAGGACTGACAACATACTCACACAGATCTCCTAAATCTAACCTTGCACAGCAGCTGGATCACCCTGATTCAGTGTCTATAATCAGGCAGATCCATCTTGCAAGGCTCCAATCTACAATAAATGTGAGCTTCACAAAGAATGGCTGCCCAATCAGCATCCTTTAGAGCAGGAAGAGGCGGAGCTACGAGCAAGACGACAACAGGAAGTGACTGCTTTTTCAGAGATTAGCATAGATGCTAACAGCTATGGTAGCTGTTTTATCAGATCTGGACCACATTTCTTTATTCAATGAAAAACAATTGCCAACACAACGTAGTAGCATCTGCCTATTACATTATCTGATTGGCCCGTAATGAATGTGATTGATGGAACGATCGTCCAATCACCTGCCGGATCTGCTTCTGTAAGGTTCTGCCCTCCCCAAACACTTTCTTTGGGCTCTTTCCCAGATCAACTAGTGAGACATATTGAACCGTCCATCTGGTGTCCCAGGTTAACAGATGACTTTTACTCTCACTGAAAGAGTAAAGGCACTTTTTAAAGGGTTCTTCAACTCAAAACACTTAAATCTCTGGTCCTCAAAGATCCTAAAATGAATTAAAAAATTTGGATTACGTGCTGCATCATGTTGTTCGTCCTCTACTGCCATCTAAGCATCACCTAAGGCATATTTAACAACTTTGAGGCTGTACTGTTTTGCAGAATTGGTATCAATAAGGGGTGGGCAGAAATATTGATTCAGCAATGCATTGCAATTATTCCCCTCCCAATTCAATATCGATTCAGCAAATCCTCTGAATCGATTCACCTCCTGGCCAGTGGGGGGCGCTGTGCACCTTTTCAGTGTTTTTCAGCTGCCGCCAGTCGCAAAAGAAAACATACGTGCAGAGTGACAGGATTGAGAGCCAAACATGAGAGTGATTTAACAGTGGTTTATCAGTATTTTCTGTGTAAATAATGTAAAATATTAAACACAATAGCATTAGTATCATTCTGGAGTGTTTTATTATAGTTCTTTTGCAGTATTTTCTCTGTGTTTTGCCATATTTCCGACGTACTACAAAAACACCTGGACATGGTCTAATGTAACAGGCTGTAACATGGACACTAAATGCTGTGGGCAAACAAAAATGTTTGCGTTTATGCAAAATGGTAAAAGTTTATTTTTGGTCATCTCAGAACATTTCTACATGTTCATTTACAATTGTTTATGAAGAGAATCCTGTTGAAAATTCAAAGCCATTTTTATTCTTTTCTTGTAATTGCACACCGTTTTAAGAATTTATAACATAATGACAAATACTTGCAAGAATTGTTTATTTTTATTGCTCGTGAAAAAAGGGTGAAAATGTGTTCAAAGGACAATTCCTGACACATTTATTGACAAAAAAAAGACCAGGTGGACATTTATTATTATAGTGTTAACTGTCATGTTTTTACTTTTGTGCTCCATATGCACAGATAAGTTATTATTGTGCAAATCTTCATTTTCAGATGTTCGATTGCTCAAAAGTATGAGCTGACATACCGCTTATGTTCACATTGGCATCAAAATTTTAAAAAGTCTAAAATTGTCAACAGGTACTCTAATTATTTGTGTATTTCTACTTCTTACTGAATCGATACTCAATCGAATCGCCACCCAAAGAATCAAAATCGAATCGAATCGTGAGGTTCTTAACAATGCCCAGCCCTAGTATCAATATTTGTAAGGAGCATTTGGTGTTATCTTTGCATACAGGTCTGTTACCCTGTGGGCCACATTAATGTTTATTTCAGTTTCAGAGGGCCACACTGGTGCAGAAATCAATAAGACAATTAACCTCTAATTAATCACAGCATGATCTATTAAGCAATTATAATTTATTTTTAGGCTCAAAACTAAACTTAATGAGCCAAATGTGTAATTAAAGCACATTTAAGGTACTTCTTAATGCAACATACTCGCACAGACTGTTTTTAACTGATTAACTGTACCTTTATCTTACCAGGGAGTCAACCTAAAAAAACTTTCTTTACAAAGTAAGTTATTAATATCTTGGTTATTAATGGTTTGACCTACTTAATTGCACAGAAGCTTTAATAAAACTTCATAACAGACCAATATAGGTGCCATAATAGAAAATTAAAGCTTTAACATCCTATTATAAATAAAAACATTTATTATCAAAGGCAAAAATGGAAACATGGTCCATATTATGTTATGATTCATTTTGCGCTTATTTTAACTTTTCATTGTTGCAGTTTATAGGATTTTAAAATTAACGCATTGAGTGAAGAGAAGGGCCACATGTGGCTCCCGGGCCATCAGTTGTCCACCCCTGACCTGAACGATCTGGACCCCAGAATGGAGAAGCAGAGCAGAGGAGGAGCTGGACTCGTCTTACCTCAGTGAAGAAATTATCCATCGCCCTCGTTATTTTAATCCCAGAGGATTTACTGTATGCAAACCGCGCGTCCGGTCAATCCCACTCATGTGTTGTTAGTGTAAATCCAAAGAAGAGGAGAAGAAGATGAAGAAGAGGAGGAAGCAGGTTCCCCAAAGGTTCAGTCCATCATCTTCATCCTGAGAGCCTGCAGGATGGAGCACAGTCAGACCTTCCGTCAGTGAGGGGCTACAGGAGGAGATGGACTCTTTGTCTCATGAGTTTCAGACAGCAGGAGAAACACCACAGGTCCTTCCTACGGAGAAACTTCCAGCTCCTCTCCTCCTGGAGCTCCTTCTTCTGCCTCCACCTCCCTCTCTGAGTCTCGGTGGGATCGCTTTTGTTTTGGTCCACGGACAGAAGTGAAGCGACAACTCGGGAAGCCGGTCAAAGTTTGGAGACGCTTCAGTCCGTCACTCAGAGCGCCACAATAATCCTGAAGCTCCACCTCCACGAGCAGGACACCCCCCTCCACCTCCACCACCACCTCCTCCTGCTCCGCTGGCTCTCTGACTCCTCCTGCTGTCCACAGGCGGAGCATGTGGGAGACCCGTACCCTTCAGCCCCTCCAGGATCTTCTTGATTTTGATTTGTTGCACTTTCTCAAGGATCAGGACCACTGAGAAAAATAAGATTTTGATTTTAAGAAGTCTGTAAAAAAAGTAAGGCTTTAAGAGTAAAGTCAGAATTCTGAGGATAATAGTTTGAATTATAAGGGAACATCAAGGGCCTGATTTCCTGGCGCAGTGCAGGGTGCAGCCTGGCTCACCGCATAGTGGTAATTTCGTCCTGCGGACCGTTGTGCGCAGCCAATTTGGCACATTTGGTGGACCAGCTGCCCCCAGATGGGTGTGACGGCGCAACAGGGGGGGTGTCAACAGATTCAGCTTGGCGCAGTTACAATTTCGTGCCAAAAAACTGGGCTGAAAGCTGGCCAGCTCCAACCTGGTCTATTCTTGGCGCAGGCGAAGCGCACTCGGTGCAGTGGTAATTTGGCTGACAGGCGCGCAGTGCGCACACGTCACCAAAACCTCAGGGGCAGGTATCCAGAGTGTCAGAGCATTCTTTGTCGCACGTTGCGTGCTACACAACATAGCCTTATGCCATGGATGCCACTTTGACCTCATGGAGGAGACATTACAGGACTTAAGAGGGAGAGAGGCCGAACTGCAGAGCGCACTGGAGAGGAGAGACCACCGGCTGCACAGCTCCGTCCTTAAATGCGAGTTAATGCCTCCCGTTTATATGTGTTTTGGCCACAATTTAACCAGTCACATTAAAGATACACAATATCATTCATGAGAAAAATAAGGAGGGAGGGACAGAGGCGTGGGTGCGTCACGCTGCGCCTGACTGCGCCTTGCACGAAACTTGCAAAATGCCCTGGACACACCCTGGTCTACGAAATTAGAGCCCAAAGTCTGAAATCTGTGAAAGCAAAGTCATGAATTCTCTAAGGTAAAAGTCAAAATTCAGAGAATTAAGTCTGAATTCTTGGTTTGAGGTCAATTTCTAACATTGTGTCAGACTTCCGAGAAAAAATTCTGAATTCTGAGATTAAAGTTAGAATTCAGAGATTTTAGTCAAGTTGTGAGAGCAAAGGCCAAATTCAGAGATTAAAGTCAAAACGTAGTTTGAAGTCAAATTCTGACATTATGTCAAAATTCTGAAAGAACATAAACTGAGAATTAACTGATTGTCATAATTCTAAATTTAACGTCAGAATTGAAAGAAAATGTCAAATTTCTTTTATTTAAGTCAGAATTCTGAGATTAAAGTCAGAATTCTAAAATTACATTAAGTCAGGATTCAGAGGAAAGAAAGTCAAAATCTAAAGGTTGAATTTCAAGAAGTTGAAATTAAAATAAAGAGTTAAAATTCTTTCATTTAAGTCGGAGTTTTGGAAAGAAAATCAAAAACATTTTCAAATCTGAGATCTCATCAAATTTAAAGATAAAGTCAGAATTCTGAGGGAAAAAGTTTGAATTCAAAAATTCATGCAAGAATGAAATGAAACAGTCGTAATTCTGTGATTAAAGTCAGAATTCATCCTGAAAGAAAATCTAAGAATCCTGAGATTACACAAATAGTCAGAAATTTGAGATCCAAGTAAAAATTCTGATAAAAGTCAGATTTCTAAAGTTTAAGTCTGAAATCTGAGAATAAAGTCAAAATTATGACATTATGTGACACATTATTTGTATTTTTATTCATTTTTAGTGTAACTCACATGTAAATAATTTAATGAAACACCAATATTAGATATGCTTTTGCATTTATTTCAATACTAACACTATTTATTGAATCATATAAAAGCAGAGGCCTGTGTGAGGACAGGAAAGGCTTTGGGTGAGCAGGGGGATGGTACATGTATTTGTTCTGAACTGTGTCGAAAGTTTGTGTTAAAGTGTAATCACACTTACTAATAACTTATTCATCTAGAGAGACTTAAGGCAAGCGAGAGGAGCTACAGGAGCCACAGGGTGACTGAGAAAATGTCACATGATATATTTCATTTTTTGTCATATTCTACTCTTTATATTTGTTTGTAACAGATATTTGTATAAGAAGTTCTATTAAATTAGTATTTATACCATTGACGCATGGTGCAAAACTCCACAAAAATTCTTGCCATGATTTTTAACTTGTTTGAAAGTAAAAACAAACATTTAAAAAATATTCCTTTGTGATTTAATAATTCATGCATGAAAGGGTTTAATAAGGAAATTAACTTTGACTTTGCAGGTTTCAACACTGGTTTAATATTTTAACTAACAGGACTCAGAGATTTTGTTTTCACACCTGTCAGTCACTAAGTTTTGGTTAAATTTGGTACTTTTGATAATCTCAAACTATATTGATTATAAAGTTTTGAAAAGCGAGGTGCAGCAAGTGGCTCGGTCGTCCATGTATTCCTCTTCATGCAGCCCTCGATGTAAAAAGTATGGACACCCCTCCATTCATATTTCCTATAATCTTACGGTTATATTGTGTTAACGTCTCAGCTCACTTGATTGTATTTTACTCTTCTTTTTTGGGTCAGTCCGTGAAGCATCTTAGTGGTTTATATTATTGTTAAGGGAGGAGTGAAAGAGCTGCAGCTGATCCTCAGAGATTAAATCCAATCTTTGCTTAATAGACCCCTAAGACATGATGTAGGCGGTAAAAACACCAGGATGTGGAACCTTTACCACAGAAACTGGATATAAGACCGTCCAAAGTCTAAATTCATAGCTGCTGTATTTGATTTTGGCTATAACTACATGTTAATATGCTACCACATATGTGATTTGAGGTGTAGTTTGTAGTATGGAGCAGGACAGAGGAAACCAGGAGGGCTGCCAGTTAAGAGTTCCAGACGCAAAAAGAAAATGTAGATCCTCCTCTTGAGGCTGATTTAAGAAGCTGTGAGATTTCCACATCAACACAGTCCACAGCTACTTTGTCCTCATCAAACTTTGGTTTTCTTTCTTTGAATGAATTTGCTCTGCTGCCTGAGGACATGAGGGCCGGGCCATGCCCCTCTCCAGCCCCACTTACAGAGGTGTTTTCCACCCACTACCCCTCCACAGCTCACCTGTCTGGACAACATCACCTCAGTGACCTTTGCCCTCTAATTCCTGACTGTGACAGAGGTTAAGTAACTCTCTCTCCGTTTTTAAGCCCTGGAGGATTCCTCAGTTTAGGTCTAACTGGATTTAGAGACGAATGAGCTCTGCGCCTTCATAAACACAGGCCCACCTCTGCTCTGCACCGCCTTGTGTCGAGGACCTTCAGGGGCTGACATGGAGGTGTTGAGTCTGACTGAAAGGCCCTGCTGTTAAATAACCTCTGCATGTTTTAACCTGTGCACCAAAAGTCCCATTCCTCATATGACAGCATGTGTACGATTATTTAATTCTCCTGTTTTTTCTTTGTTGCTGAGCACAATTAAATCCACTACAAAGACAAGATATTTAATGTTCAAACTGATAAACTTCACTGTTTTTTTGCAAATATTCCCTTATTTTGAACATCATGCCTGCGGCACGATTCAAGAAAGCTGGACAGGGTTATGTTTACATTTCCTTTTAATGCTCATTAAGTGAGCAGAGGAAACTAGTTGTTGAAACTTTGTAGGTGGATTTCTTTCACATTCTTGCTTGATATTCGACTTCAGTTGCTCAACAGTCTGAGGTCTTTATTGTCGTATTTTGTGCTTCACACATGTTCAATAGGAGACAGATGCGGACGGCAGCAGGTCAGTCTTCACTGTCTCTGAAATAAGCAGGGGCGTCCCTGATGGCAGCATGTTGCTCAAAACCTGTATGTACCTTTCAACATTAATGGAGCCTTCACAGATGTGCATGTTACCCATGCCACGGGCACCAACACAACCCCATACCATCACAGATGCTGTCTTTTGAGCTTTGCTCTGACTCAAACATTTGTTTCACCAAAAAATGTGGAACATTTACTCAAAGAAATCTTGCCTGCAATTTTTCTGGGCAACATTACATTTTCTCTTGATCCATAATTTACTGTATAAACATTTACAGTAGGTAACTGTAGGTTTTATGGTAAAATTCTGCTTCTTTAACAGAAATAAGTATGTTTTCACACATTCTTTTGCCATTTGCAGTCATTTGCTGTATAGATTTTTTACAGTAGGTAACTGTAGATATGGGCGGCACGGTGGCGCAGCAGGTAGTGCACGTGCCTCACAGCAAGAAGGTCGCTGGTTCGATCCCTGGATCAGGCAGGGCCTCTCTGTGTGAAGTTTGCATGTTCTTCCTGTGCATGCGTGGGTTCTCTCCAGGCACTCCGGCTTCCTCCCACAGACCAAAAACATGCTCATTAGGTTAATTGTTCACTCCAAATTGCCCTTAGGTATGAGTGTGAGCGTGAATGGTTGTCTGTCTCTACACGTTGCCCTGCAATCGACTGGCGACCGGTTCAGGGTGTACCCCGCCTCTCGCCCAATGACAGCTGAGATAGGCTCCAGCCCCTCCACAACCCAGAGGGAAAGGGATAGTCGGTATAGAAAATGAATGAATGAACTGTAGATATTACAAAAATCAGTTTCAGTGTATCTCTCAAAAACGACACACTTCCCCAGCCTTAGTTGCGCATTAACATTATTGGGGTCCACTCTTATTTCAGTCTAGTACATTTTCTATTTTCCTTGTTGTGCTCTCTGCAGCTTTTCTCCCACAAAAACAACATTTTTCTGTCTGACTGTCTCTGGGTGTTTTCTTTAGTTTGTGTGAAATGACCCTTTAAGGTAAACACATTAGTGCGCTGCTCGGCCTCAGCGCTGTGTGTGCTGCCTGTTGTGTAGCACGTGTTTTTTGGCCTTGCTGTCGTTGTTGGTGTTGTTTGGTGTTCATCTCACCCCCTGCTGTGAGGTTTAGCCCCGGATGTTAGGAAACACTCTCACAGGTCAGTTATAGTTCATAAGCACTTCTCTGCTGAGGGGATCGTCTCACAGGGAGCTGGATTTATCAGCAGCTCTGAGCAGAGGTTGGTCTCACAAAGGTCAGAGCGTCTTGAAGAACAAACTGACCTCGCCATAATCCCCCACACTTCCTGCTGCACAGAGAGAGGGGGGGCTGTGGTGAGCTGGGCTGCACTGTGGGAATCCCTCCAGAGCTCACCAAGACCGAAGAGGGGAAAGCACAGTGACATTTTCATCCCTATTTCTGCAAAAAAATGAATATATTATCATTCAAAGTGTTAACTAGACAGGTCAAAAGGTCAAGAAAAGGTCACTTCACAGGGAAACACTATGGACCCTCTGTTAACAGCTGTTTGAAATATTAACAGCACAAAGCAGGTGCAGAGGATGCATCAGGGGCCTCATGCATCATTTTCAGCCATATACAGCAAAGAGTTAAAAATCTGCAGCTGATGTAATTTCAGCAAGTGCAGAGTTAATTTCACTCTGCGTGGAGTCAAATCCCTGAAAATGTACTCTCAGTTGAGAAAGAGTTGGTGTTAAAACAGGTGTGAAAATGGACCTATAGACCTGTGTCAGTGCTTGATCTTTAACTGTGAACTTTCACTCTGAGCTCTAACCACATATGTGACATAAGTACCAACAGATGCCACATCATGAAAACTGCAGAGCAAATGTTTATTCTTTAAATGTGCCTTTATTTCAGCTAATTATCCCAGTTCATAAAGAGTAAATAAATACAGCAGTGTTTACACATTGAAGTGTTAATGTGGAGTTAACACTTAGGTAGTCAAAAATAGACTCTGAGAGAGTGCATTTGGGAAACAACTCAGAAGAGTTGATCAGAGTTAACACTGTTAAGTGTTATAAAGTTTCCAAAGAGTGAAAACAAGACTTTGTTGTGTGGGCCCATAAAGACCCTAAAGAAGTGTTACTGATTCTGACATCTATCTGTCTGTCTGTCTGTCTGTCTGTCTATCTGTCTATCTGTCTATCTATATTAATATATACGTACAGTGCTTTACTTTATTAGACCACCTATCATAAAAATGTGAAAACTCAAATATTTTAGAAATCTTTCAAAAACTTATGTCAAACTGAAAACGTTTTGTCATTGGGCATATGTTTTGAAGACTTATATAAACTGAATTTACCTTTTTATACCCAAATCTGAGCTGCTGACTAGGCTTCTCTGAGAAGTCGGAAATTAATCTAGCAAAACATATTTAACCGCTTAAACTAAAGTTTCTGTTCAGGAATGAAAATCAATAGCTATAATTTGACATCTTGATCAAGAAATAATGATGTACTTTAATATTTTTTTCTGTTTTGTAATATAACTGTAAATATGTAAATTCACGGTGAACAGTAATTATTGCATTTAGGCAATTATAATATCATTACATTTAAAGAGCCTCTCTATGCTTGTCTTTTCAACATTACAGAATCTTTTGAAAAAGGGTTTTCATATTTAATGCTGTTAATTTAGGGCAGCTGTGGCATAAACCTTATATTGAGTGGTGACGGAATAAATTTGTTAAGGACTATAGATAGATAGATAGATAGATAGATAGATAAAAAGTGCAGGATTCAGAGGTCTGACAGGGACAAAAATGGCCTTGTCCTTTGCCAACACCTCCATCTAGTGTACATATCTGAGTACTGCAAAGATATTTTTCATGCAGGTTTATTTCAGAAGCTGGGGCCTCATTTATAAAGCTTGCTTATGCACAAAACGGGGCTTGAAAGTGGCGTAAGTCACTTCCCACGCAAAGGTTGTGCTTTATAAAAATAAAATTGGAGGGAGAATGTGTGCACCGGTACGTCAACTTTGATGCTGGCGTACGAACATTTTGGAGATGTGGGAAACTGGCGGCAGATGGTGAGGGGGTGAAGTGAAGCCAGATTCAGCTCATACATTTAATGTCATCACACATCAGATTATAGACCCGCATAATCTTAAACACCCGAGTCTGCAGTGTTATAGACGTGTTCAATTACTACTGTATGCAATGTTCATGTACCATACTTCATCTTCAAATGATACAGAGCAGTGGATAGCACCGATTGATTAGCATTAGCTGTGACAAGGTGTGTAACAAACAGTCTAATTGCTGAGTAAGCATATAAATAGTGCAGTAATGCTGCATAATGGATGCGCTGGCACTGCTGAAGATCACACAGACTGTGGATCAGGATGGAGAGAGTTTTTAGGGACCACAAAGATTTCCTGGCCCATAATGATGACTGGCTAATAAGCTGATTTAGAGTCCCCGGAGCAGTGCTCTTGGATCTTTGCGCTGAACCGGTCCCAGTGTTAGACAAAACCACACACTGGAACTGTGCCATCCCGGTGCGTATATGTGCTGACAAACTCAGGGCTTTCTGGCAACTGGCTCCTTCCAGCGGGAATAAGTCGACAGGTGTGTGTTTGATATGATGAACAATATATAATGTTAGATTTTCTGTCTAAAGCCCCCTTTGGGTGTGACATAATACAGTTAAATTCTGTTCGAGTGAAAATGAAAAAAATGGGCCCTGGTCTGTGTGGTAATGTCAGGGTTTTTTAACAGAGCAATGCTTCACAATGCCCAACTGACAAAGGACCTCTTCCAGAGGAATAACGTCACTCTTTTGGATCGTCCTGTGTGTTTCCCTGATCTAAGTCCAGTTGCGAACATTTGGGGATAGGGGTGAGGGAAGTTTACAGAAATGGACATCAGTTCCAGACAGTGGACGCCCTCCATGAAGCCATCTTCACCACTTGGAGCAACATTCCCACTAGCCTCCTGGAAATGCTGGCATCAAGCATGCCCAAACAAATTTTTGAGTTGATTAACAAGAATGGTGCAGCAACTCATTACTAGGTCCTTTTTTATTTTATTTTGCATTTTTTTTAGCTGTGGTCTTAAACTTTTGATCAGCTGATGAACAGCCTATTTCAGTTTGATGGTTGTTTGCAATAAATTGCTTACTCAATTTTTTTTTGTCTCACTTCTATTTCTTCTTTTTGCAATTTGAAGCTCTTAGAACCTTCTTAAGAACCAATAGTGCACCATGTAAATTCTTGCAATTTTCAGCTCTTAAAGTTTTGATCAGGAGTGTATATGTGTTCCCTGTCTCCATCTTGCCTCTTCCTAAACCGTTCTAGCCTAAGGGCCAATTATAAGTAACAAGTTTTAAAATTGCTGAATAATACCAAGGTGCCTGTATGATTGTTTACTTATTTATTTGCATTTAAAACCAGGATAAGAGGATAAAAAAACAAGGAAAATACCTGCAAAGTGTACGGAAACTCTCCCATTCTGGGGAAAAAAATAGCACCTTAACCCTTGAGGCACCTTAGGAGCAAAATCAATACATTCTGCTTATTTTCTTTTCTTTCAGTCTCAGTATCTCAGTCAGTTTAAATGCTAATTCTATGAAACTTGGATTGGAAACTAAGATTTGATGCAGTGAAAGTAAAAAAAATATATGTATATTAATATATTTTTATTACACTTTTATGAGAGGAACCATTTTGGTACATGAAGGGTTTAAGTGTAAGTTTTTTGAGAAAACTCTAACTACTCAAAAAAAAAAAAAAAAAAGGATCAAAATAAATGTTATCAATTATTGACCTAGTCATGGCTGTGATAACCTCATCCCAAATACTCCACTTGGTACCTAATTTTTGCAAAACTGTGCATAATTTATGATTTTCCACGTTGAAAAAAATCAAGGGTTATTGTGACAAAAAGGGCATAAAAACATTTAAAGTATTGAAAAAAAAAAAAATAAAAAAAACCTTTATATCTGTGATTGGGTCTGGAGTTGTTGAAAAGATGTGATGCAGTGAAAATAAAAAGTATTTATATTTAACATTTTTATTAGACCTTTATAAGAGGAACTGTTTTGGTACATGAACTATTTCAGTATATGTTTAATTTTTGGGTGCCCTGAGGGTTAATACAGAAAAGAATATGCTTTCATACATCACTGAAGGGCCCCTGTGGGGCCTCAAAATCGTCCTGACTTTCCTGCACCTTACAGCAGCACATATCCACGACCAACTTTCAAGTGAATACAGTGTCTGTCACCTGTTGGCTGTGATGTGAATTCATTTGTGCATCAACAAGTGCACGATTTAACCCTTCAAAATGAATGGCAGGGGGCGCAGCGAGGCTATGACAGACTGACGGAGGAAGGGGAGTATTGCTGCTAAAAGAAGCGCAGGAAAATTCGTATATTCATCCAAGCGCAACGAGAAACAAAACAAAAAACAGCGTAAAAGGACAATTTGCGGGAAAAGTTTCTTCCTTCTAAGGGCAAAAGAGGCTAAGGGGATGAATACGAGGCGGGAGACCGAGCTAAATACTGAATAAGGCCACTCCAGATGAAATAAACCATGAAATACTGTTTGATATGAAATAAATCCATCATGGTGCGCTGCAAATTCTCTTTTACGCAACTTTACGCATTCACGGAGAAAACTCAACTGCCTCCAAACATCAAAAACATCCACTGTGAATCTGCTCTCTCTGCATGTGTCTGCTCTGAGAGCATGCACAATCCACGCGCGTGCACGTCCGTGTGGATGCGTGTGCGCGCAGGCGGAGGATCGCCGAGCCGAGCCGTACCGTGCAGCAGGCACAAGCCGCCGGGCGCGCAGGAGAAGCCGCAAAAAAAATTAACAGCAGAAAAAAAACTGCGAGTAGAGCAGAGGGAGCGTCGGAACTTCGGTGAGCACGGTAAGAGCCACCACGGCAAACGTTTCTCATCTTTTCCCCCCTTTTTAAGAATCTTTGGAGGCTTTTTATCGGTCGATTTCATTTCATTTTTCCATCCTTTTGTCTTTTTCTGTCGCTCCATTTTGGGGCGGCTGGGGCGCACGGTGCTCGGTGTGTTTTAGAGTAAGGAATGAGATAAAGGGTGATGGAAAAGAAGGAAAACGGGACAAAAAATAGCCTTATAGTTGAATTTTTATATTTCTAGTATTTATTTCTTCTTCTACGCTCCTTTTTCCAGGCGACAAAACGTGCACGAGCCTAAAAAAGGGGTGTGTACAGTCTGGAGGAACACGCGCTTCAGCCTCAGACGCAAAAATCTCATTTTTTTCCTACACTTTTATTTTGGAAAAATACGCACAAGAGCGTCCCCGCACACGCTCCAGGCGCTCTTTATGATTTATTGATCGACCTGGAATTGTTTATGATTATATAATTTCTCTGTGGCTGCCATGGCAACGCGGAGGGACCGTTTTTCTCCCCTCCCTCTCCCCCTCTCCGTGTCTCTGCCATCAGAATTTACATCCAGTAAACAATTCAACACGCAGAAATAAGAAGCTCGCTCCACCTCTTTGTCTGTCTGAGCAGAGGTGTGACACGGTGGGGGTGCGTGCACACACTCCACACGCACTCGCACACACTGTCGCACGCGCTCTAACCAGATTATGTCATGAATCAGATGAATTATTGATCTCATATTTCCTTTTATTGCGCTGAGCAGAAGGATGGAGGCTGAGAGGGAGGAGGAGGGAATTTGGGGAGGTGATGGTGAATGTTTTTTGGGAGGGTGGTGGTGGGGGGTGGGGGGGTAGACAACCTTAAATCCCCCCTAACACCCTCTCCACGTGCACACACGCTGATTTCCTCCTTTCACTCCTCTCGTGTTTGCCGCTGATTTGTGTGAGATGCCATTTGTGCACCGACTCAAACTTTATTAGCCATCCTCCATCAGTTAATTGCCTGGTCCTTTGTTTGCCGCGGCACGCATGCGCAGTGGGAGTAGGGTGTGGATGGGAGAGATGCCACCTTGCCTATCAATAGGATGGAGAGGAGAATGAGGAGGATGGTCGCGCTTTGGCTCTCGGTTTATTTCTGTTATTATCTGAGGCAAAATATCGAGGTCTAATCTTTACTGTGAGGGTGTGTGTGTGTGTGTGAGCGTGTGTTTTGTGTGTGTGAGGTGACGTTAGACGGCGGTTTGTGCGCGTGAATGGAGCCACAGTGAGACTGATGCTGAATCAGAATGAGACTGATTCTGCACTGCTGTGTAAATCCATGTGATGTTGGTCTGAAATAATCACTGCTAAACTGTGATTTTTAGATAATTTAATTACATATGATTACTGCACAGTAATGTAAATAATCAATAAAGCCTGAGCCAGGGATGGGCAACCTCATCAAGCTCATCAAGAGGGCCACATCAAAATGATCCTCACTGTCAGGAGCAAATTTTAAACATTAATATGTATAAATATATCAATAAAGCCAACAGAGAATAATGATCTGCAATCATTTTTTTGAACTATGTTTAAGTGAATACAACACAGATATTTAATGTTCAAACTCTCCTTTTTATTCATGCATTCCCTCATTTTGATTGTGATGTCTGCAATACTTTCCAACAAAGCTGGGACAGGGTCATGAATACCACTGTGCTACATCGCTAACTGTTGAAGATTTGTAGGTGAAATTCTTCCACATTTTTACTTTATGTAATAATAATAAAAATGAATATGTTGAAATTGATTAGTATTTGCTGTATAAATACAAATATATCTATATGGATATTAGGTAATATGTATATACATGTAAGTAAAAATGTGTATGTGTGCATAGGTACAAATTATATTTATATAGATGTGACTATATGTATAATATGTCTCTATATATGTTATATATTTTGCAGTGTCTATGCGTATAAACATAGGTTTATGGATTATATGTATATAGTGTACATTTGTATAATATATTTGCATAGATGTTAAAGCAGAATACATTTTTATACAACCCATGAGAAACAGTAACAAGGGGTAGGAATTCAAAAAGTATTTACTTCTTCCTACTTCTTTTCAAACGTGTATAAACACTTTATTTATTTTTTTTCTTTGTATGTGAATGGCATTTCTCTATTTTTATTTCTTTGTATACATGTTCAGAATAAATTCAAATTCAAGATGTTCGACTTCACTTGCTCAACAGTCTGAGGTCTCTGTTGTTGAATTTGTGCTTCACACATTTCCAGTGGGAGACAGGTGTGGACTGCAGCAGGTCAGTCTAGTCGCTGCTGTTGTAACAGAATGTGTCTTCAGTGTCTCTGAAATAAGCAGGGATGTCCCTGATGGCAGCATGTTGCTCCTAAACCTGTATGTACCTTTCAGCATTAATGGAGCCTTCACAGATGTGCAGGTTACCCATGCCATGGGCACTAACACGCCCACACCATCACAGATGTTCCTTTAATACCCAGTCCTGACACTCACTCTTTATTGCCCCTGTCCCATCTTTTTTGGAATGTGTTGCAGGCATCAAACTCAACATGAGGGAATATCTGTTCAATAAAAATAATAATTAAACATTAAATATTTTGTCTTTTTCCATTGAATACAGTTAAAAATGGATTTGCATTTCATTGTATTCTGTTTTTAGTGAAGTATTACAGAAAGTCCCAACTTAAATATCATTGAAAGAACCCTCCTCCTTATTTTATTCTCCATATTTAATAAATTTAAGCTTAAATGCAGTCAGTAATAAAGCTTAATTTATTGAGCTAAAAGCAGAGTTCACACCAGTTTGAGTTGCATCTTTGATAAAATTAAGAGAACATTTTCTGAATATCAAAGTTTATTTTACTGCCTTTTTCTTGGATATTTTCTAATTTTAGTGCCATTATGGCTGAATACTGTCAGGTTTTCTTCATGAGCATGCATTTTTTCTCATATCTTAAACTGACAGGCAGGAAGCTGGAGCCCCCCCCAGGCCTTCAGTGGACAACAAGCATGTGACGATGAGATGTGACACAACATTTCCGAGCCTTATTGCCAGAAATTGTCTCTTTTTTTCTGACCTCACAGAATTAATGAGAATGTCTTGAGGTGTAATGTTGACGGATTCTTGTTGTGGTGCTTTTGTGTAAATATGCTATGGAAAGGGCTTAAAAGAAACACAGAACAGCTGTTTGATTCTGGAGGCATATTACTTGTATGACAGCAGCTGTGCACGTGCCTTTTCACTTCACATGCTTGTTATTGAGCTTTCAGACAGCCAGCCTGAGCTGCTCACCTCCTGTGCTGAAAATCTTGAGGAGCCTCACAAACTTCTCTGCTGAAGAAGGCAAGAATGTAAATGATAAAACGCATGAGGCTGAAATATTACAATCCTGTCAGTGGTGCTGAAAGCTCTTTGATTGACAGTTGACTTCATGGTGTCAGGGGCTGTTGTGAATCTGCAGGGTCCAACCCCGGTGATTTAAGATGTGTTTTAGCTGCTTTATGTTGCCATGATACTCATGTTGTATTTATGTAACATGTCCTCAGGGACATGAATTATTTCTGTGCTACTCCACTTTGAGTTTAAGCATGTTTGCTGTGATGAGAATGAGCTCCATACACAAAGGCCACAGTCAGGGATGCTCGCTGAACCTTCACTAGCTGCTACATGGTTATTTACCAAACACCCCGAACCGGTCGCCAGCCAATTGCAGGGCCACATAGAGAGGCAGCCAACCATTCACTCTCACACTCAAACCTCAGGGCAATTTGGACTCAGCATTCAACCTAATGTGCATGTTTTTGGTCTGTGGAGGAAACTGGAGTGCCCACACATGCACGGGAAGAACATGCAAACTTCAGACAGAAGGGCCCTGCTCAGCCCGGGCAGAGTAATTTAAAAATAATGAAAAAAAAAACAATATTTTAAATATTTTTTTATATTTTCAAATTATATTTCCCAGCTATATTTAAAATTCCTTCAACATTCAACCTTCATTTTTAAATTCAAGGTTTATTCCCATAAATTTTCACTTATTCCCATGGAAAGTTTCCCAACTTGAAAATTCCCAGATTTTGTAATCCTATTGGCTGATTAACAGTTTGTTACATTTATTGAAATTATTTAAACAAAATAAGTACTTAAACTTCGTCATCTGTCTCTGTCATTGTCCTCATGGTACATTATTTTTTTTATTATTTGTTTTAATAAAGGACAGTGCACATTAATGAACACTGACATGTAGGTTTTAGCCACAGGATGATTTCCATCTTTATGGTGCCACACTCTCCACATAATCTAAAGAATTATGGAAGAAAACAAGCCATAAAAACAGTGTGGGGTCATCACATGCTTCGAACAGTTTATTTACATCTGCTTCATTTTCCACGACCAAGCTGCTTTGATTAGGCATGATTTTGCCTACGTGTCATAGACATTTTTCTATCTATATATCTCTCAATCTATGATCTATTTATTATCTTCTAGCTTTTTTTATTATATATAAAATAAAAACCTCGTTTTACTCAAATGTACATGTTGAATTTATATTTAATATGACGTGTGCAGCTGACCTCTTGGAAGGGTCACCCTGGTAAAAGAAATCCTGATCTCAATGGGAATAATATGATTAAATAAAAAATAAAATAAATTTAAATTCAAAATGTTGAATTCAAAACAAATTCAAAAATATGATTAAACAAAGGTTCAATAAAAGAAAGTATATTCCTGTTGTACTTCAGTAGTCTCCAGTTTACCATTTAATGACTTTTGTTGCTTAATTTTCCGTACCCTCTGGTTTGACTCTTTTGGTCTCTGATTGACCTGATCGTTGATTTATTGTTCCCAGAGCTTTATGCCTTTGTTTTGTCTTTTAAAGCACTTTGTAAACATACCTTTTTATTATTATTATTGTTATTTTTATTATTATTATTGGCAACAGCTACCAGTTACCCAAATGCAGAAATCTGACATTAAAAAGTCCAGTTAAATTTGACTCCTATAACACATTAAAACCAATTCAGTTGAAGAGCATCAAGTAGAGATATTAATATCTATATTTGTTGGCAAAAAAGTTTGAAATGTAAAAATCCTAATGAAGCTCTTAAAAAAACACCAGGCATCATGACAGACCTGTCATATTTATGCAAAGCTGATCTGTAGTGGTTGAATTAACCGTGTGATCGCGGTGATGCTCTCCCTCTGAGTGGTGTTAGACATCACCATGGTAACGGCCAGACTGTAGTAATGCATCCTGGCTGTCTGGCTTCTGATTGGCTCCCATAAATCCAGCCCTGAGTCTGCTCATTCATCTTTGCTGGACGGAGAGACAAACAGCAACCTGATGAGAAGTTATGACGGTGACTCATCCATTACCGCTGCTGGACGGGTGTGTGTGATATATTACCGAAGCCTCGCTCTCTCTGAGTCAGAGACGTAGTTTGACTCGCACACCTTTGATTCCTTTCTGTCTGCTACACAAATAAAGGCCCCAAAGGATGTACGAATCGAGCGACGGTTGTATATTTGTGGCACGGGCAGATATTGTTGAGGCTTCGGTGAGTCATTAGATCAACAGGTCCACTTTCATTCAAGCTCTTAATTAAACAATCAGACTGAAGCTCATTAAATCACAAAGCTGAGTCCTCACTGAGCGTGAGCATCAAATATCAGCTGCAGTACGCAACCCTGGTGTGTGTTTGTGCCTGTGTCCACACGTAGGCAGGCATTTTATAAAAAAATGAGTTTTTTTTTGTCCTTCTGTCAAAACATTTTTCTTGCAATTGGCCATCTGTCTGAACCTTGCAGTGCAGCTGGATCCTCCCGTCTCTAATCAGGCAAATCCACCAGGCCCCAGTCTACAATGACAGATGCTAACAGCCTTAGCAGCAGTTTAATCCAGTCTGGATGGTATTTCTATATTAACTGAACAAATAACCAGTGTTAATTTTGTTGACTAATTATTTTCGTCATAGTTTTCATCAACAACCTTTTTTCCCCTCACGAAAACTAGACAGGAACTAATAAAAACAAGTGCACATGGACAAAACTCAAACTAAATTAACCGACATTTTCATCAACAAATACAAACTAGACTAAAATGTTTGACAGTCTTAGTCCAATCAGACCTAATTTGGTCATGTAGAAAGTAGGGACAAATTAGGAATATATCCAATCACAGCAACTTTGGTCGTGTGGAAAGGTTGGATGAGTTAAGAGGGACATCCAATCACAACTGCCTTAGCTTGGTGGTGGTGGGATAAGTTGTGGAGCGATCCAATCAGAGCTCCTCTCTTTATGAATCGATATATTCATGTAGAGCAGGTTCACTGTTTGTTGTCAGTTCTGGTATTGTAACTGAGATGCTCTGCCAGGTAGCCTAAATAAAGGTGGCTGCATTTCACACAAAAGTTCAATTTGTTTCTGTTCATTTATACATCCAGACTTTACTAGCATTCAGTAAAGGGTTATTAAATGTTTCATTTTATCCAAGTGTAAAACATGACTTCAGAAATTCAAGGAAACATAATCAATGCCTTACCCTTTACACTTCATATTTTAGTCAACTAAATTTACAATAGATTTCATCGACTAAAACTAGACTAAAATGAAAACAATTTAGATGACTAAATTATGACTAAAACTAAAAGATAATTTAGGAAAAAACACTATACTAAATTGAAAAGTGCTGTCAAAATTAGAGCTGCAAAAATATCTCAAGGTTTTGTCCTTAAAGAGTACCTTCCCATATTAGATGATTAGCCCGGAATGTATGTGATTGACAGAACAATCGTCCAGTCACCTACCAGATATGTGTAGCACACGTTTACTTTAAGATTACTCCTTAACCTTTTAACCACGTCAACTGCTTGGTAGACCAAACTTTGAGAAACTGTCTTATTCATAAATGCATCAAACTTCTTAAATCTGATTAGGACAGCTGTATTTCATGGTGGTTAAAGATAATGCTAGAAAAAATTATGTCTTATTAAACCGGGAAATTTCTCAGATGGATAAATCCCACATTGTAATAAAACCGGTCATAAAAACCAAAAATGGCTTATATGAAATGAATATGACATACAAAAAGTTAAGTGTTTCTCAAAAAATGACATTTTACCTGATTTCTGTACTCTTTTCACTTTTGTAGTGGAATTACTTCTTCAACTATAAACTTTGCAGAGATTAATGATGTATAAATATGTATTATATATATTAAAGGCGTAAAAAAAAAGTTACAGTAATGCCCCAATTTTGTTGACATTTTCATGGCTATTTTTTTGTAGAAGTTAAAGGGTCAACATAAACACGTAACCAACATAAGATAATTAAAAAAAATAGTTTTAACTCAGAAGATGCTAAATTCGAAAGGAGGAAATGTGAACTGATAACAACACTTAATAAAACTCAAGAGACTGGATTAGATTTTCAAAAAATAACTGTATTGAAAATAAGCAACGAAAAATAAAAATAAATAATATAGATTTTTTAAATCAACAGAACAAACAAAAATATTTGATTAAACTACCAAATCATTTCAGAGTCTTCAGCGTCTTTTCACTTCATAAAAAACAAAAACAATTCACAGATTCAGTCTTTGATCAACAAAAGAAGGAAAAAGTTGTCCCAGAGTCCTACCGGACAGGCAGGCAGGTGATTATGGGTTGGATGTTGAGGAATATGAAGACGTAGGTGATGATGATGATGTTCGTCCTTGGATTAGCTCGCCATCTTTCAGGTACAGATTGGGTATGGGGACAAAACCTGACCTGTATGAAACAGAGCAGAACCATTAGATTCTCTACGGTTACATTATTTACTAAATAGGTCTACAAACAAATGCCCCACACTGTGTATGTAACTGTTAGTTGCTCACATACAACACCGTGTATACGACAGCTACTTGCTAACATAAAAATAGACATTCATCCAACGTGTGGTTGATAACACTCTGTTACACTAAGAAAAAACTAACTGGAATTCAGGCTCGGAGTATTAAATTGAGCATTGTGATGACTTACCGATTCAAGCTAATGCTAGACAATTTTAACTTCGGTTGATCTGTCTGGTGTTCATCTGGACTGCATCCCGCCTTCCGCTAAATGGTATTTCTAAAAGAAAACTTCTTTGAGGTGATAAACTCGACGTCTCCGTGTCTGTCTTGTGTATCTCTCTCTGGTCAAAAACCGTACACTTCCGCCTTCAGACGCTAATCCTCAATGCTGATTGGCTAACACAACCGCGCGTGAACAAACGTGAACAAAGGTGATTTTGAAATAACGCGAGATCTCGAAGCCTGAATTCAACGTTTTTTTCTTTATGTGTACAGCCAGCGGGGGAAAAAAATTATATACTTACAACCCATTTACATTTTCGGAATTATTTACAATTCCTTTTAAAAACAGAAAATACATTAGAAAATAGAATACAATATTAAATTCAGCAATGTTTTGACCTGGGTTACATATGATTCTGAAAGCTTCTGCCATTTACAGACACTTTCTCAGGGCTCTTTCCCAGATGGACTAGACTGAACAGTTTGTCAGGAGTGTGAGGTTACGTCTGTCTAGCCATTTGCAAGATAACTTCAAAATTGGGTTGTTTTTCGGGAATGTTGGTCATGGTTGGAAGATGTAGTGATTCAATTTCGTAAGAAATGAAAACTTTGATGCAGATCTGTGAATCTTTGAAATGATTCATTGACTTTGTGACATGCGGCTGCTTTTTACATTTTAGTGATGACACATCCCTATAAGGATCTGTGCCTTTGTTATCACTGGGACTTGTATGCTCTTCTGGTCACAGCCTTCTCTGGGCACTCTGGTTTCCTCCCACAGAAGGTTATCTGGTGACTGCCTGTTGATGTGTGCAGAAGGTTGTCTACCTCTCTATGTGGCCCTGTGATTGGCCGATAGGGTTGCAAAGGGATGGGAAATTTCCAGAAACTTTCCAGAAACTCTCAATGGGAAGTTGAGTTGGGGAATTTGGGATTTTTTTAAAAAAAATATTCTATAAAAGAAAAAAGAAAAAAAAAAAGGTAATAAATCAGAATCAGCTTTATTAGACAACAGTTTACTTCACTCTCTAAGTACAGACTAGATACACACAGAGGGTTTATACATATACTAACAGAACAGAAGCAAATAATCAAAAAGCAGGAATTAAACTTTTAAATAAAAATTAAAACAAAGGTAAGGATTAGAGATGAGAGAAAAATAGAAAAAAATGATTAGAAAAAAACACATTTGACAAAACAATAGCTGGAGGTTGCTTGTTTTGGACTTGTTTTTATCGACCTTGTTGCTTATTTCAGTAGAAAGTCTGGCAACACTGTACCTGTGTTGCATGAGTTGAGGTATGAAATGTGGAAGTGGATTTCTTGAATGGTCTTTGCATCTCTTTGTTTGATGCTGTTTGACAGATCGGCTCACAGCGGCGTGAATGTTAAATGTTAGTGGAGTGTTTAATCTCTCTGAAGAGTTTACGGACTGCAGAGACACAGAAAGAGTTTCACACTTGTGGCTTTTAGCACCGAGCTTGTGATAAAACTGCCTCTGATCGGCCCCTGCGTGATAGATGAGAATCCGTCCCTGCAGCTCGAAGGCCTGACAAGAATGAGGAAGTCTGATGTTACGATTTCAGGTCAAAGGAAGTGTGACACTGTTATAAATGACTGGAAACTTCTCAAAAGTTTATTCTGGTGCTGTTTATGTTAAAGCGAAGTCCGAGAGCAGCAGAGGACTAACGGGGAAGATGGAGGTCATGTGACAGTCTTTGGTAAATCTTCATTTCCCGTTAATATTCCTCTGCTGCCCCTCGGTTTATATCTGCTCGTCTTTTTATAGAAGTTGTAAAGGGCTGCAGAGTCGGAGTGTGTCTGGGAACACTCGAGGTCGCGTCCTCTGTGTTTCCTCGGGGAAGTTGGTGGTTCTGCTGAGTAGGCGGGGGGGGGGTTAGGTGGAAAAGTGACACTAAGATACTTTTTAAAGGCTCATTATGTTGATTCTTTTATTAAAATGGTCAGTTAATGAAACTCTGTGAACACCTCGCCCAGAACAGGCCTTTACTTTTCTTTTTTTCAAACTTATTTGAGCAGGAGAAACAGGGTTGCCAGATTTTCTACCGAAATAAGCAACCAGGTCGATAAAAACAAGTCAAAAACAAGCAACCTACAGCTTTTACTAAGACTGAGGATGGAAAGGAGCAGTAGAAGTCATAGTAGCCAGCCAGTAGCCATATTATATTTTTATTTTATTTGTATTTGTATTTTTATTTAGATTTTATTTTATTTACTTTTATTTTATTTTATTTTTGTTATTATTTATTATTTAGATTTAGTAATGTATAGATTTTATGCCTGCTAATTGTTGTTACATTTTAACTTTTAGATATCCTGTGTTCTTTTATACCTTTATACAATACAGTGCTACTTGAACCTTAATTTCCCTGAAGGAGTCTTTCCTACGGATAAATAGATTTCTTTCTAATCTAATCTAATCTCATTTCTTTTTCTAATGTGATGTATTACTTTTTTTATTTTTTAAAAGAGAGAAATCTACATAAAGTGTGTTTTGATTTTCATCCACATTACATTTCAGTTTCACAGTAACATTTTTTCTTATTTATCTCTACTTATTACTTATTCAACATCCTTTTCTTTACAGAAGTGGAGAGAGGGGCTACTGTTATTTATAACTCTGTTATCACGAAACAGTCTGTCTAACCTTGATTTTTGTAAACAAACAGACATAGTCAGGCTTTTATCTAAGTTTCATGTTGATTCTCTACAGCTTTATTATGGTGAAAACAGTAACAGCTACTTTAGAAATAAATTTAATTCTGGCTATAAGGATTTCTTTTTACTGAAAAATTTACATTTGTTTTTGGAGTGGGACAAAATAGTTTGTGTAACTTCTGAATTGAGTTTATATTGGTAGTAGAGTGAGCATCAGATCCCTGGGGAACAACAAGCCAACAAGAACATCGCTTATAATAAGCAGATCTGGCAACTATGAGGAGAACCTCCTTCAGCCTCATGAACAAGTGTCCTGGCCAAGGCGAGAGAGGCAGTCAGCTCCACTTCTACACTAACATGATTTTACAAATGCTAATTCCTGTCGTTGACCCCGGGGTCTCACACTCCGCGTCTCTGCTGCAAAAGTGCAAAAAAAATGAATTCGAAGTGGCGGGCGGCCCCTCCTCATGTCCCAGCCCGCCCTGGTCCCTCCGGAGGTTTCGAGGGCGATGCAACATGTCCTCGTCCTCGGCAGCTCTTTCACCATGAGCGCCATCTGTCACATCGCGCCTTGTCTTCCAGGAAATTACAGCTCAAACCAAACGCGACAACGTTATCTGATATGTACTCCGGCGGGGCGAGGGTGAACTCAGCAGTCTCAGCTCGCTCTCTGCTGCATCCCAAAATCCACTCCCTCCCTCACTTGCTTTTTCTGTCGTCCTTGTGGATCTCCAAACAGCTCGGTGGGGGGCAGATAAAGGGACAATCTGTACATTTTCCCTCCATAAACTTGGCCTTTTGTCTGTGGAGGAGACAGATTTCAGCCTAAAGTAATGGCCTGGAAGCATTTCAAGTAAAAAAATATGTAGGAAAACAGTTTTATTTAGCAGATTAAAGGCTTAATGAGTCCTCTCTTTGGCTTCTACATCTGCTGTAATGATGGATGCTTTAGACAAAAGCAGCCCCGGGTCACCAGGCAACGCGATCACTTGTGAAACAACAATGCTGGCTCTTGTCTTAACGGTTATTGGCGTTTGGATCATCTGAGAGTTTGAAGCAGCATCATAGTGAGGGAACAAAATAGTTCAGTTTGCAATGTTGAGACTAACAAAAGTTTAACAAGGTGTGCTGCAGCACAAATCTCCTGTAAGTGTAGTATGACATCACTCCGAGGAGATAATGGAAATGTTTAGTTTTACGCCCAAAGTGCTGTTTTCCCACTCAACATGGGGCAAATCATTAACCAGTAGGATGCTTTTAAAGGCTGAAGAAGTTGCTGTAAATGGGGGAGAGGGAGGAGTCCTGATATCACAGACTTTTTGCCTTTTATGCATTTTTCCTGCATCTTAAATGAGTGAATATTTACAACAAAAACAATCCATTTTATCAGTTTGAACATTAGCGTATTCAATTGAATATAGATCAAAAATGATTTGCAAATCATTGTATTTGGTTTTTAATTTATGTTTTGCACAGTGTCCCAACTTCATTGGAGTTTCCTTTCTTCTCTGTCTTTCACACCAGACCTGGAGGAGAAGAGTAAATAAAAAGGCAAAGTGTGGCCCTGCCACAGATGACAAAGGCCCTCCACACTGTGCATGTTTTGCATATAAGGAAAGCGATTTCTAATGTTGTATCAAGGGGTTAATTATCAACTATCAAGCGTAAATAATGGATCAGTGGGACCCTCAATAAAAGATCATCCTCTGCAGTCAGAAAGGTGAGCAGTTCAACAGAGCACACGCAGATCTACCCCTCCTCTCTGTCTTTATTTTAGAGTGCTCCCAGTGAATAAAGAGAAAGGTAAGGCAGAGTTCAGGCTCATAGGTGCTCGGCCTCCACGTGTTTGTGTCTCAGTCCCAGATCTGTCAGCTCCCATCAACCAGAGACAAAGTGACGACAGGGAGAAATTACAGGAGCATCTCACTGAGGGTTTTTTCCTTTAAGAGTGAGATGTGATCAGGGCTCGTCTTTAACACCAGCGTGAGTGTGACATTAAACTCTGAGGAGGTTTGTTTCAGTGAGATGTTGATTTTATGGCCGATGACAGCTTGTGAATGTATGATCATTGTGGGAGCCAGAGGTGTAAGATAAATGCTTCATAGCTGCTTTACTGCATTAATCCTCAGCTCTCTCAGCCAGGGATGGGCACAAGTCACTTAGTTCAAGTCCAAGTCAAGTCTCTTAGGGGCAGCAGCAGGTCTCTACAGCCTCTTGATGAGTTCATGATACTTAAAGGGATACACCAATGCTTTCTTTCTTTTTGTGTCTTGCCTCACTCCTGAGTGAACTGTGTGTGCAGTAACAAGGAAGAGACGGGCAGAGCTAGAGTTAGAGCTAGATTTAGCTTAGCGCAAACACTGGGAGTCAATGGGTAGTGCTAGCGTGCTTCTGCCTACAGTCATCAGATAAACTCTTCAGCAACTCTAAACAGTCCTGTGTGCTTGTTGTTAAGTTATCTTCTACTATCATCTTAGTATCTTTTACTCACAAACACAGGCTTTGTTTTATTGAACTTCTTCTGTGGTGGTTTGTTCAAGAGATGTGACATTAGTGAACAAGTCGAGTCTTTTAAACATTGTGAGTGAGCCATTCTTGCAGATTGCCTGCAAATTTAGGAATGGTTCGCAAACAAATGGCTCACTCACAAATGCAAATTAGTTCATTTAAAAGACTTATTCAAAAGACTATTCGCGAACATCACATCTCTAGCACAAACCACTGCGGAAATAGGTCAGAAGGAGTAGCAGAAGATAAAACAATGATAGTTGAAGATAACGTAACATAATGGGGAAAAAAATGAGACACAACAAGCACTCAGAACTGTTAAGAGTTGCTGAAGAGTTTATCCGATGACTACAGGTAGAGCCAGGCTAACACTACCCATTGACTCCCAGTGTTTGAGCTAAGCTAATAAGTGGAGGTGAGCTCTGCCTGTCTCTTTCCTGTTACTGCATGCATAGTCAAAGAATGGTGTCTATCTACTTGTCATGGAGTGAGACAAGACACAAAAACAAAGAAAATGTTGGTGTATCCCTTTAAAATTACTGAACTGCTGCTCAGGGGAGATGGGGAACACTATTATTGGACATATAATTTTAACAATACGATTGGTAAAATTGGAACTGGATCCTAGCTATGAACTATGACCTGTAAACTGTATATCCTGTACTGCTGCACCAGCTGTTTACAGACAACTGAAAATGTTTCGAGTCGATGATCGAAGTTCCTCTCCTGCCTCGATTTGCTCCTTGACTTTGTTCTGAAGTCTGGTCTCTCTGTTTGCCCCGTTACTGTCCCAGCGATGGTACCAGAGAGTCCATTAGAGCCTGTCTAGACTGTGTGCCCTCGGTGAAGCCATCCCGCCTGTGTGGTGCTGCATGATGAACGTCTCCTCTCTCACCCCCCCCGTGGCTCTTTCTCGGGGTTAGCTAGAGTTTAGAGACGACTTTGTCCCGTCTCCTCGTTTGTCCTGCCACCGAGTGTCTCTGAATGAATGTCTGCTCCCTCTCTCTCGCCAACACTGTTGTGGCTGGGGACAGCGGACGCCCGCCACCTCTAATTTCGCTCCAGCGGCGTCTGGCCTGCAGGCTGCCAACGTGGTGGTGACGGGGTCATTTAGACGGACGCTGAGACGGCCAGTTTGGTCGAGTCGACCGGTGTCTCGGACAACAGGAGGAAAACAAAGCTGTATGGATGTCTGAGTCTCCTGCTGATGTGTTTGGAAGACACTGATGCACTTTGTGTTGTTGGACGGCTGCCTGCCTGCGTCTCAACCTCTGTGTCTGACTCAGCCCTGAGTCTGGGGCCATTTTCAGGTCACTGGAACTGTTTTCTTGTCTCCAGTCTGAGAGCAAGACTGTAAATGAAGTTTCATAACCTACATTTTCCCATTTCTATGGCACACCTGGCCATCTGTGGGTCCTCCTTGGCCTCATTTTAAAGGTTTTAGCCATATAGAAATGATTCAGAGTTGATTTTTCTGCTGAGCTTGGATAATCAGATCCAACTTATCATATTGATGTTAAAGAAAAACTGGATTAAAGAAACAGGAACCAGCGACGTACTTATCCAGATTACTAAATCTGGATTATGAATGCTTTTATTTAGACTTAATACGACTTGCTTCGGGGTGGCATGGTGGCACAGCATGTAGTGCACATGCCTCTCAACAAGAAGGTTATATGCATCTAGAGATATATCCATCCAGGCAGAGACAAAGGGACTAAAAATAAGAATTTATGATGGTGACAAACCCATGGACACCCAGGTCATAAATGTCCTCATCATATTTGATGATTTATTCAAGGTAAGCTCCTTGAGATGTGGCATCTGGTTTTCAAGAGGGTCTTTGCAACTATATGGTTGTAAAGGTATTTATTATGGCTGTATAATCAACTAGAAAAGCACTCAGAGAGCGCAGACCTCCGCCAAGCAGATCAGTTCCAGCAGTGGCTTTTCCACAACTCCTGTAAAAGATACAATTCTGGATCACCAGATCCAGAACAGAGCCAGGATCCAGACCAAACTCAACACATACATGGAGGTTGTTATCTTTTATGAACACAAGTTTTGGGAATATCACTTAATATTTTGAATTATATGAATTATTGAAAGTCAATCTGGATTGGCTCCAGATGAAATTTTCTTGATGATAGAGACATGGACCCCACATAATCCTGTAAAACTGGAAGCAAATCCGTTAAAAAATGGCAGAGATATGATTTTTTATTTTTATTTTTTTATTTAATTCCACTTAATGTTGACTTATGGGATTTTTTTTTTTTTGCATCCAGACAAACATATGTATCCCCACCAAAATCTAACCATTTTTTAAGTTAGGCCATCTCCAATATGTCCTAAAAATTTTAGCAAAATCCATCCAGTACTTTTTGTGTAATCTTGCTAACAGACAAACAGACGCTGACAAAAACATAACCTCCTTGGGGGAGGTAACAACCGTAGGTCCTTCTAATATTAACATTAACATCTATAATGATCATAAACTGAAGAGGAATGATGTTGGTTAATATAGCAGCATCTAGCTGAACTGCCATCAAAATGGGTTTAACTGGTCTAATAATATGACTTTATGTTAAATGATTTCATTTCTGTTGGTGGTTGATACAGGAGAATACTAAATATAGAAGTTATTGCAAAAATGTTCTAGTTTTTTGAAAACTTTTGCATCCATGTGGGCTTCAAGATGTCAGTTTAACAATGACCACCTAGTTTAGTCTAATGTAAAATGGTCTCTGGCTAGTACAGACCAGTGATTTGCATAATCACTGGTCTACTGTCTTCCTTCTATGACATGAATGTTTCTTTCTAAGGTTAAAAATGCAGCCTGACAAGCCGAAGCTTCAAATGCCCTCACTGATGTAAAATATGTGCAGTTAATGAGCCAAAACATGCAAAACAACGGATGTCCCGTTAAAACCCTTTTCCCATCAGAACGGCTCGCTCCATTCCCAGAACCTCCTCAGAAATGTCACACGGCTGTGATCCGTGCAGAGAAACCCGCTCTGCCCACCAGCGCAGCCCCTGCAGAGATATTGATTGATGTTGGACCGTGTCTGGCTCCTGGTGAAGCCGGGGGGCCTCGGGGAGCCGTGCAGACAGATGGAAAGGAGGATGGCGGGGGGACAGTGGGACGGCAGAGGGGCTAGCGGTGGGCTTAAAGCTGCAGTGCTATTGATTAAAACAAGAGATAGAGCCGAGCTGAAAGCAAGGCATAGAGAAAAAGAGAAATGCTCTGGTTGGATATGATCCCCGGGTGGTTTTTGGTGGCCACATGGAGCCTCTATGCCCGTGTGATACATGCAGATTAAATCTACCTCTGTAATGTCTGCAGCACTCTCAGTGGAAGTGGACTTCAGGAAATGGCAGATAAGCAGGAATTAGACGTATCCTATCCTATCCCATATCTCATTTTATCACACAAGACAAATCTACCGCTGTCTCACTCAGAATTTCCACATGTTGATAAATCTTTGTGCGTCTCAAGGTCACAGTAACATTGCTGTTTGTACAGTTTTCATGTTCTGAGATTCTTTATTCTTGACTTCAGTGGAAAAATGCAAGATGTGTTTTTAAGAGCTTTATGAAGCACTTTCTCTAGGGATGGAAAACGAAAACCAATTCCACTTGGGAATTGATTACAACTCCCTCAGGGAATCGATAATATTAGTCTCTTTGCTTATCAGTTCCTTTTGTACTGCATGCTTCGTAAAACAAAGACATCACGCTCTCATCAAAAGCAGTCGGCAGAAATGATAATAAAGAACTCAAAATGTGATCATAGCAGAAAGGGGGCATAAGTGGTCTAAACTGTGTGTTAATATCCAACAAAATGAAGCAAACTTCACATTTAGCTTGTGAAAACATCACAAACTGTCAGAAGCATTAATCTATGCCGTAGAGCAAGACATCTTTGACAACCTTTGTAGGCCAACTTTTATCATTGATAGAATTCGATAGGGAATCATTCAAGAATTGTATCAATAAGCAGAATCATTAGTGACATTGTGTTCGATAAATAATTATGAATTTCCATCCCTACCTTTCTAACGTGCATAAACAATTTTTTTGTTTAGCGTTATTTCCATTAATACCACTCAGTTGCTTCACTCTTGTTACTTTAGCTCTGCAGTTTGCTTTTCAGGGGCTTTACCTGTACCCTGACACCCCACATGGACTTCTTCACATATCCTTGGGACAGATTTCTCCTCAACAATCCCCAACCACTGGGCCATTGTCCTGCACAGGGCTGTGGATCACTTGGTACTTGGCCAGAAAGAGACTTAAGTCATTAATTTAATACCTTATTAGGGTATCTTTGGGACTTAACATATCAATTATCAGCCTCATTTCAAGCCGTGATTTCCCCCTCTAAATATTTCGCACTGTACCGTCTTCTTCCGTTTATTCGCAATCTACAACGATCGAGGAAGAGGTGGAGCTACAACTGACAGAGTGTAGATTTTGAGGCCCAAAGATCTCAATTGCAGACAAGAGTCAAAAATCCAAAAATCAAAGTTTTATTACAGACCAGAGTTCGGTACACGTGAAGGCAGTCAGACCAGGCAAAGATATCAAAATCAGCGGGCAAAATGGCAAAGTCAAAAACTAGCAGGTCAATAACTTGGTAGAGAGCAAACAAAGAGACGCTGGACTGAGACATACGGTACTACAGTCTAGCAACAGGACAAGGGAAGACAGGAGGGTTAAGTACATGAGGTGATTGGGGGTGATGGGAAACAGCCAGGGAAGCACAATCAGGGATCAGGTGTGACAACGCCAGACAGGGAGCAAAACCTACATAAACAAGGAGAGACGGGTGAATTTTCAAAGTAAAACAGGAAGTACGAGACAAAACATAAAACACAAGGACAAAGCGGAGAACTTAACTAAACAAAACCAGGATCATGACAACAACTGAGATGATAGCCAGAAGTGGTCGCTCATACGAAGATAAGCTTTAGTAGCAGATTTCTTAGATCTAGACCGCATTTCTTTATCAAATGAAAAACAAAAAACAACACAAACTTCTCTACAGAAAACACAGTTCTGCTCCACCTCTGATGTGATTTTCTGAGAGTTTCTTTTACAAAGTGGCTCATGTTCTGTCCTTCAGACCCAGCCATTGGCCCGTAATGAATGTGATTGACCGAAGGATCGTCCAATCACCTGCTGGATTTGCTTCTGAAGAATTCTGCCCATTCCCAACACTCACTGGACTCTTTCCTAGATGGACTTGTGAAGTATACAGAGCGGTCCCTCTGGTGTTTCAGGTTATTGTAAACAATAGTGAGAGTGGACTCAGCGCTGCGAGTGTGTGTGTCTGCCTTTGCGTGCATGTTGAAACATCTCGCTCTCGTCTCGGCATTACTGCCACTGTCTGTAGGTGTGATGATGACCAGGCTTCTCTGGCACTTCTGCTTCAGTGCTCTCTGAAGTGTGCTATGGATCACCAAAGTTTATTATTGGATTACTGCAGCCACGTGCTATTTGTTCCTCTCCTTAACCTCACTGTGCTCAGCCTCTCTCCTCCTCAAACTGAACACCTGCTCAGGTATTATTATATTGTTCGCTGTGTGTGCTCAGACAGAACAGCTGTGTTGACATCACTTTAATAAAATACAGCATTATTTGTTTTGGCATTATTTGAATATTTCTCAGTTTTAACACGTCAGCTTCATAATCCTCTCCATGGGCCCATGGTCATTATCATTACAATGAAATAATACAGACGGCTCTCATGAAAGAGCACAGCAGGAGCTAATTGTCAAACACATTTTAATATGACTGCTGTCTGAGTGAGAACCATTACGAGGGGCCATAAAACCGTAGATTCATTCCTCCCTTTTTAAAGAGTTGCTCTGACGGCCTAGGCATGGGTCAGACTCACTAATCCTCGTATTAATATATCAGCAACTCAGATCTCAATATCTGACTAGCAAACCTTTCAAGATCAGGTCTGCAGATTCTGATCCCTGTGAAGGACTGCACTCATAGGCCACTGTATTAACTAACCCCCTTCACACAAATAGGTAACAAACCAATCATATGGCAGCAGCTCAATGCATACAGCTGACAGTAGAGTCAGAATTTGGCAAAAAGGAAATCAAGAAAGGATCCATACTGCCTTGCTTCAGGCTGTGGTGTTAAAACTATGCTTATGTAATACCAAGGGGTGCAAAGTGTGCCAAGAAAATGCGCCACCACGCCACACCACCACCACCAGCAGCCTGGACCGTTGATCCAAGGCAGTATGGATCCATGATTTCATGATGTTTACGCCAAATTCTGACCCTATCATCCAGAAATCCAGACTCATCAGACCAGACATTTTTTAAGTCTCCTGTCGTCCAGTTTTGGTGAGCCTGATGCCCTCTTGGTCTTGGCAAGAAGGCAATAGGTTGCTGGTTTAATCCCGTGTCAGTCAGGGCTTTCCTGGGTGGAGTTTGCATGCTTGGGTTCTCTCAGGGCACTCTCTTCCTCCCACAGACCAAAAACATGCTCATAAGGTTGATTAGTGACTCAAATGGTTGTCTGTCTCACTATATGGCCCTGCAAATGGCTGGCGAGTGGTTCAGAGTGTACCCCGCCTCTCCCCCAGTGTCAGCTGGGGGAGGCTCCAGCCCCCTGCAACCCCAAAAGGGATAAGCAGTATAGATAAAGGATGGATGATGGATTCCACACACCTTGGTTGTAACGAGTGGTTGTTTGGGTTATTGTTGCCTTCCTATTTTCCCCTCCAAGGCATTTCGGCCCAGAGAACTGCAGCTTAATGGATATTTTCTCTTTTTCAGACCATTCACTGTAAACCTTAGAGAAGGTTGAGCACTGAAATCCTTGAAGATTAGCAGTTTATGTTGCACTCAGTCCGGCCTGTCCTGCACCAACAACCATGCCACATTCACTGAAGTCACCTTTCTTCTCCATTCTGACGCTCAGTCTGAACTTCAACAGGTCATCTTGACCATGTCTGCATTCCTAAATGCATTGAGTTGCTGCCATCTTTTTGGCCGGTCAGTTATTTGAGCAGTTACAGAGGTGTTTCTGAAAAGTGGCTGATGTATGTCCAATACTGCCCACCACAGGGGACGGTTGGGCCCTGTCATTCAAAGCCAATGGAAAGATGCAAAGACAAGATCCTGGTTTCTTTAAAATTGTAAAAATTGGGGTGCTGGTTTGGCAGAGTGGTAAGCAGTAAGGCACAACTCATATGCATGCTTTTGCCAGCCCGGGTTCGAATCCAGCCTGTGGCCTGTTTGCAGAGGGTCTTCCCCTTACTCTCTCTCACCCCCTTTCACAAGTCTATCCACTGTCTCTCTCTCCATCAACAAAAATCTTTAAAAATTGTGAAAATCGAATACTTGACAACCTTTCTGAGCAGCATTTATCTGAGGCTGGCCAGCAGCGGTGCTGTTAGTCGGTAAAGGGGTGGGGTGGTGGTGGGGTTATTGGCAGCAGGCAGTGATGGAGTGGAAGATAGAGCCGGCTGTCACAACAGTTCGAGAAGAGTCCTTTTGAAATGACAGGGAGGACGACTACATCCAGCCTTCATCATCTCCCTCTCTGCTCAGGGTCCATTTTGATTTGTGGTTTATGATGTGCACTTTATTGCAGCTTATCTTACATGTACAGTGTGCACTCCTGCTCAAAATGGCTGCTGCGTGGACTGTTAAAAAGGATGGTACATACTGCTGCAAAGGACCAAGTGTAACAGACTACAGATGGAAACACTTCTGTGTCAAAGAAATGAAAGTCCAACTTTCAATATGCTTGTTAGCATTTATGCTCCATCTCTGCTGAGATTAAAATTAGCTTTTTGATTTTCAAAGAGGCATTCAGAGTGGATAATAAGGAAACACACATTTTGTCGGGAGAACAGAGGAGAAAATGGACTCCACATTAAAGTGAGTGTTTCAGGGAGATATGAGAGTTTTGTGGTTGAGATGCAGACAACACCCTGCAGCTGCTAATTTACACCCTTGTATTCTTTTAAATGGGCTTTAACACAATCATAAAAAACAAGAACAATACTCTTAGTCTGTAAGCTGACTTCTCTTTGACCCTTGAATGTCTGAAAATGGTTAGAGCTTCCTTTGCAGTAAAATTTGCATACAGTGCAATCAAGTTCATCAAAAGGTGCACATTCACAGCAAAAACTGGCTACTACAAATCCCATAATGCACTGTAACAGCTGCCATGCAGGACCTGTGCACAGACATCCCTTTGCTTTAATATCACTCTGATCAGTGTTTAGTAGATGAATGCATTGATCAGTCTTTTTACAATGACTTTTAAGCCTGCCCAAAAATTAATATGCTTTTCAAATTTATATTTCTGATTAAAACATCATCCATTTTAGACCGTTCAATAAATGTTGATCCTGTTTTGCCCACATCTTAGACTGTATTTAAAATTTTGGGATTGAGTTTGACACCTCTGGTCTAGCAGGTCGTGTTTCTGCGGACAAGTGTTTCACGTTTTGACTCATCAATCAAGAGCACCTGAGCTCTATATTTTGTTGCATGGCCTTGTTTCTACGTTGGAGATATGGCTTTTTGGCTGCAATTTCAGTCTGGCCAGATGTGGAGACCACATCTGGCCAGACTTATCCGGTCAGTAGATACGGCCCCAGGGTCCACAGGTTTCTGCCAGTTTTGATCTGATGGCACCGCCGATGTTACATCTTTAGACTTAGAAGGGAAGTAAGCATGATGTGTCTATGCTCTTAAATATTTGTCTGTTTCATCAAAAGAGTTTCACTTCTTGAAACTCCCGTCTGCTTTAAAATACAAATAACATCAAAGCAAGAAATAACTCACATCCTGACAACATAAGGAAACTGTTTTTAGAAAGAGAAGGACGCTATAGTTAAAGAGGGGAACTAACTTTAAAATACATCGTATCAAAACAACATTAAAAAGTATGTGTGTGTCATACTGTCTCAGGGGTTAAATTATGGAACAGTTTAACAGATAAAGTTAAAAAAAGTAAAACCATAAGCACATTTAAAAGAAAAGCATCTTGAACATTGGCTCCTAAATAGGTGGTTGAATCTTGTAAATATTGATGTGTAGAAAACAAAAAACATCACTGTATGACGTGGTAATAAAAGGGGTAGGATTAAATAAGTTTAGACTTTTTCCTACTCCTGTTTGAACATGTGGACTTGCTGCACATGCAGGATGTTGTCAGCGATTTATCTTGATTGTTTAGTTTTAATTTAATGATGCCCGTCATTTGATCTTCGAGGCTGGAATGTCATATTTGCAAAATAGATTCATCACTAGCAATGCCCCTTTAGTTCTGTTTTTACAAGCTTGTTACTGGTGCGAGTTTAACTGGGATGTGACATAATGGGATACTCTGACTTGCATTTAACCCTTTGACTGGCATTGTAACCGTGTGGTTGACTTTTTGTTGCCAAACCACTGTGTTTAAAACTCTGAAAGTCCATCTTTGTCTGTTTTCCTTATTCACCTCTGAATAGTGTCTATAACACCAATATGTATCCACGCTGCTGTACATGAGTATAAATGTTTGAAAACTAGAAAATCGGAAGTGAATCATCGCTGCATAGCTCTTCAGAAATCTAACAGTAAGAGAATACAGTAAGAAAAAATCTTCTCACAACTTTACCAGCTCTTAACTGGAGCGCTTTTAGCTGGGATGAGACATGATCTCCACTCCCCTTGGTAGCACAGTTTGTTTTTCTCCACCCCAAAGATAAATAAAGACTTTATTAATCCCTTTGGGGAAATCTGGTATCCAGTAGCAATTGTTTGTTTGGTTAGAGCGAATAATCATGATAGTTAACAGTCCAAAGATGACGAGCCACTGCCTTTGTTCAGCAAGGATCTCCCGAACCTCTCAGTCTCCCACTGCTGCTGCTTCTCTGTCCCTCCAGGATGTTATGGAGGGGACGGTTACTATTGTCCAGTATGGCCCTGCAGACAGCAGCATCGAAAAGAACACTGGACACCACTGACTGATAAAACATACGCAGGTACAGGACATGTGTGTTTATAGACCAGTCCAGCTTGTAGTCCAGCACTTAAATACTTATAGGTTTGCACCCCTTCAGTGACCTCCCCTCTGATTGTGACTGGCCGGAGCATGGGCTCAGACCTCCTAAAGACCATCTCCTTGGTCTTGGAGGTGTTCAGCAGGTTGTAGTTCTTAGTGGTCCAGTCACTGGAGGCCCTCGCCAGGTCCCTGTACTCCTCTTTCTGCCCATTCTTGATACACACCACAATAGCCACAGCACTTCTGAATGTGGCAGGACTCAGACCTGGACTTGAAGGCTTCAGTGTACAGTGTGAACAGGAATGACTATGTGTCACCTTCATATGAGAATGATGATTGGTATAATTGGTTAATTACACACCTGATATGACCCTACAAAAGCTCTAATTTTGTAAGAGTTAGAGCTGATTCCAACTAAAACTTTTGCACAGCACTGTAAATACTGGATCTCTACCGCCACTATGCTGTCATGTTTGGCGTCTTGGGAATGATGACGGTGTCCTATCTCTGAGGGCTGCAAATTCAAACAATCAGCCATTGAAATCGCCCATCACCCATCATTGCAGACCTCCAATATGTCTACCAGAGGATACACTATGCCATCTGAAAACCTTCAAACATTTAACATGAACAAAGACAACACAGAACAGCTGATCCACGACACACAGCGTGTTCCTGTGAGACCGAACAACACGGTTATTGTGTGGGTGTAGACTGTTTTCAGTAAAACGGGGAGAGAGAGCAGACAGTCAGCTCTGACAGGAAGTGAGATCGGTTTGTGCTGAAAGTATGACTAAGACCTTTGACTAGACAAAGCCTTCTTATAAAAGCTGTGAGGGGTCAGGCTTTACAAACAATGCTTAAGAATAGCTGATGTGATTTATATATAAATAACACTGGTGTGTGATATGTCAAGAGAAAAAAACACCACCAGACATAATTTACTTTATGTCCCCTTATCATACAGTGTTTTATATAAGTATAAAAAAGTAAAACATGTATGATAGACTGCAATCAACATCACTGCAGCAGCAAAAAGCAGAACTAAAATCTGAATGTACAAGTATTGATATAATTTTTAGTGCATGGTAAATTAATCATCAAAAAAATGAATAAATTAAATGATTTTTCCATCTTACGTAGCAGGTCTGACAGTTTAACAGCTCTTATTTATGTATGTTTAGTGGTTCAGGGCTAAAAAAAATACATTTACAGAGCCCTTATTTTGGAAAACTCAGGTTTATACTGTGGTCACATCAGTGTTAATTCTGACAGCACTTTATTAGTTTAGTCTTTTGCCTAAAACATCTTTTAGTTTTAGTTATAATTTAGTCATCTAAATTGTTTTAATTTTAGTCTAGTTTTAGTTGATGAAATTTCACAACATTTTAGTCGATGAAATCTGCTGTAAATTTAGTCGACTAAAATATGAAGTGTAAAGGGTAAGGCATTTTTATGTTTCCTTGAATTTCTGAAGTCATGTTTCACACTTGGATAAAATCAAACATCTAATAACCCTTTACTGAATGCTAGTAAAGTCTGGATGTATAAATGAACAGAAACAAATTGAACTTTTGTGTGAAATGCAGTCACCTTTATTTAGGCTACCTGGCAGAGCATCTCAGTTACAATACCAGAACTGACAACAAACAGTGAACCTGCTCTACATGAATATATCAATTCATAAAGAGAGGAGCTCTGATTGGATCGCTCCACAACTTATCCCACCACCACCAAGCTAAGGCAGCTGTGATTGGATGTCCCTCTGAACTCATCCAACCTTCCCACACAACCAAAGTTGCTGTGATTGGATATATTCCTAACTTGTCTCTACTTTCTACATGACCAAATTAGGTCTGACTGGATTAAGTCTCTGTCAGACATTTTAGTCGAGTTTTTATTTGTTGATGAAAATGTCAGTTAATTTAGTTTTAGGTTTTGTCCATGTGCACTTGTTTTTATTAGTTACTGTCTAGTTTCATCAGGGGGAAAAAGGTTGTTGATGAAATCTATGACGAAAATAATTAGTCAACAGAATTAACATCCGTTCACATATTCAATTAACTCTCTAGTTTCCACTTACTGAGTACCCCTGATCCACCTGTATTCTCACTTTGTCTGTGGTTGCTTTCATACCAGACACATTTAGTCCTGACCAAACAAACTGGTAATTTTTTTTCCATCATTTTTTCCCAGCCATCTGAACTAAACAAGGGCCAAACAAGGCAAATGACCCTTTAAGCAGTAAGGGGTGGGGGAAATTGGCTGAATTCGTGTTCACTGATGATATCAAACAAAGTGTGACTAACATTAGCTTTACTAGCACTGCCTGCCTCGAGTCCTCCAGACCAGTGATTCTCAACTGGTGGGTTGTGACCCAAAACTGGGTCACGGACCCTTTTTCAATGGGTCACGAGCCTGTGCCTGGACAAAAAAAATGTTCGGAAAAAAGTCCTATGCTTTTATTTTAAAGGGATTTCTTATGCAGTGGAGTGCCATCTTTTCACACTCTGTAACAATAGGTGGTGATAATACCCTGTAATGCTAACTGACACACATTTCAATCGAAGGGTGTTTGTTATATATTCAGTCACTAGGTACTCAGCTTAAGCTACATATTTTTAATATTTTTTAAATGACTTTTCAGTAGTTGGACTATTTTATTTCATGCTTGTGCACTAAAACTCTGTTGAGTCTATTAAGAAAGGCTGAAGTTACTGAAGTGTTTGGTTTTTGTAACAGCCTCATGATCAATGGTTTATTTAGTGCGACTGAATATTAATACTTAAGACCTTGTGTTCCTACTATGCACTTTTTTGTTTCAATAAAAATATAGCTAATTGAGTTTAAAAAAGAATATTTCTCTCTCTAGCATCTCCAGGTCATTTTGATTTCTCAATAAACTTTTTTTTTGTGTGGACAAACTGTGATACTCTGTACAATCTCAGGGTCAAAGTGCAGCATTTTTTTATTGAGTAAATTTGAGACGTTGAGAATTTCCCTCGACTTGGGTCGCAGCTTGAAATTAATGGGTGATGGTGGGTCCTGAAGCCAGACCAGTTGAGAACCACTGCTCTAGGCATATTATCATCTGCAAATCCATGCAGGATATGGTCTCACATCACTCCAGTCAACACGCAGTGCCAGCTGACAGCCTAAATGCAGCAATGCCTTTATTTTACAGCCCAGAATACTTTAGAGCTGCTTTAAGCTACCCTTTTTGAAGCTGGTGGTGTATTACTGGGTCAACAATGTGCCAGAAGACAGGAACAAAGACCGCAGCTACAGCCCCGACTAGTGGCAGGAGGCTATATTGCAGAATTTGACAAGCTTTGGTACGCTTGAGAAAGAACAGTGAGAAAGAAAACCAAACCAAGAGAAAAATGAAGCAATGTTATAACTTCACCCCAGAGCCAAAGTGAATCCACCGAAATGTAGGTGTGAAAGTGACTTAAGCCTCTCCGGAGCTCCTGGGCCCCCCTTTCCTGCATTTGGTCGACCTGCCTGTTCTGTGATAGTTCGGCCATGTTTCGACGGCTCCACGTTCTGTCTATGGTCTCTGCTCTGCACTGGGCTCAAACTGCTGACAAAACAATGGTATGACATCACAGTGGTAGGAGAGGGGGGCTGACTTTAATACAGGCATGTTGTGGGGAAGCTTTTCTAAAATCTCTCTGACTTTGAGGCCTGTGAACTGGTTATTAAATAGCTAACTCGCTTTTAGGACTCATTCCTGCACCACTCTGTTATGACAAAACCAATCAAATTTGCTTATTATCTCTGTGGTTCAAGTCATCAGTGACTGCGCGGGAAGCAGAATTATCATATAAATGCAATAATTATGAAACGCTCAGCAGCATTGTTTCCAAACTTCTAAAGAGCACATATTTACATATTTGTTTTTCCTTAATGAGATGCATTTTCATTCTGTTTTCAAGAGTAGTCCTTCACCCAGCTGAAGGACTGTTTGTTTGAATAATTTATAGGAAAAGAACACAGTCATTGATATGCTGCAGCCACACCGGGCACTGATTTGCATCCCAGTGTGCAGACGGCTCTTCATCATTCTCTGGCATTTTATATTTTTATATCTGACACATTAAAGTTGGGACATAGTGTTGCTTTTTGCGTTTCTGTTGGTAACAAAAACACAAAACTGCTGAATTTACTGCATTAAATTAAGGTAATTAGGTCTCTTGCTGCTTATTGAAAGCACACACCTGGACTTTTCCTCACAAAATAATGTCATTGTTTTCGTAGGAGCTGATGTGGAATATTTGCAGCTCTCTGAGGAGGTATCAGTTGAAGGCCTTTGGGTTTAGCACTCCGGCTTGTGTTTGTTTCCTCTTTATAATCAAGAGACAATATTAATAAAATGTTTTTTATAAATAAACCGCTCTGGCAGGGTCCTCGGTATGAAAACACCGGGTGTTTTGGCTACACTTCACTACTCTCCTAATTGAGAGGATTCAGAGCGCCTTTGACAGATTGAGTGGACTGCAGTGTATTGCATGATTTAGGAGATGATGGGGCAGTTTGCCAGAGTGAAAACATTTCAGAGGGTTGGCAGCACGGAGAGCTTCACTCAAAGGAGAAGGCGGCGGGCGGCCCATTGCCTCGATCTCTGCTGTCGACATATTTGGACCAATAGACAGTGACATGTAGCTCGGTAACAGTGTGGGTGTTAAATTGACAAATTTTGAGGGCTGTGCAGTTCACACGGAGTTCAGTTGGGAGATGGTCATTGTTAAAGGGATAGTTCGGGATTTCTGAAGTGTAGTGTATGAGGTACACGGCATGAGTCTGACTATTAGCCACAGTCAGAAAGCTCAGTTCAGTCAGAAAAAGTCAGCACACAAGCTGATGCTGTACATTGCTGTACTTGATACTAGGGCTGAACAATTTTAGGAAAAGATCAAATGGCTTTTTTTTTTCGCAGATATTGCGATTTCAATTTGATTCGCAATTTTCTTCAAATCAAGCTTCAGTGCAATATTCACTGTGTTTACAGTACAGACAACAGTAAGGAAATCAATGATCAAAAGCACATAACACATTACCCATCATCTAATATTAATGATAAATAATCTGTTTTCATTATTTAAGGGATACTCCAACTTTTACTCCTAAACAGAGGCTTTGTACTGTTGACCTGCTTAACAGCACTTCTGTAAATGCAAATCGTCTGCAAATTTGTAAAATAGTTGGCACGACAGATCCTGAGTCAGTCAGGAGCACTGCAAAAAAATTGCAGCTTTGGCGATCACATGACTGCGTTGTCTGAAATTGCGATTTCAATACGAAAAGAATAAATCTCTCAGCCCTTGTGATGCCACCATTTCTGCCTGATTAAAAGAATTGTGGGTGAAAACAGGCCACAGAAACAGCATGATTTTCACCTGTGAATACTTTTTTTTGTAGAGTTCATTTTTTGAGAAAAAGATCTCAGATGAGTTTACCGGATCACCTGTTGATAATAGTGATTACATTTTAACCCAATGCTTGTATCATGTATGTTGTAGTAAACTGTATTTAAGTTTTGGGTCTCAACCCTTTAACTGGCATTGTAACCGTGCGGTTGACGTTTTGCCACCACTGTGTTTAAAACTCTGAAAGCCCATCTTTGTCTGTTTTTTCCTTTTCCCCTCTCTGAATAGTGTTTGTAACGTTAATATGTATCCACTGGGTGGCGCTGCTGTACATGAATATAAGTGTTAGAAAACTAGAAAAAATCGTAAGTGAATCGTTGCTCCTGAGAAATCTAACAGCGAGAGCGTAAACCGGAGTAAGAAAAAATCTTTTCACATATTTCCAACTCTAACAATTATAACTTAGATGAAGGAAATAAACTTGATGATAAAAATTTATCTATGACTCCTCAGAATACTGAGTCAATGTCTAAATTTTGCTCTGTGTGATGTTCTCATATGAAAAACCCAAAAAATTGTTGCAGAAATGGAATAATCTATTCATACCCAGGATAACCCTTAACAGGCGAGTCAACCAGCAGGTTGACCAACATATCTGCTTCCTGATTGGGTCATCTAAAAAATAAAACCTGGAATGTTACTAAATGAAGAGGCAGGAACACAATTTACCATCAAATAATTTGCTGAAAATGTATTTTTTAGTTTGGAAATCAAAGGGTTAAAAGAATAGAAGTTTCAGCTCAGAAGGCTGTCTATCAGTGAATTTAGTACATTTATTTTCATGCCATTCCCTTTAAGACACAATGGCTTGGAAACACCATGAGGACAGAAACTGCAGCTACTTTCCAAACCCCCTTTGAGTATGCTACGGGTAGCTAGCAAAGGGCCTGACCTCTGTCCTGAATGGAGATGTTTATTTTTAGCCTACGAGCTAGCAGCATATTTCAGCTAAATATCTCTGGTGAATAATGCTGATCAAGATTAACCCCTGTCTGCACAATGATGTGTGTGAAATCTGATTCAACAATGCATGATTGTAACCAGCGTTAAACTCTAAGAATAAAAGAGACACATAACTGCATTCGGGGTTTGTCCTTCCTCACAGAGGATTTTAGCTAATGATGGTGTTTTCAGGAGGAAATGTTCTGTTTCACGCTCTACTTTGGTTCCCAGAGACCTGTGATTTCCCAGAGGAGTGAGTCCTCTGAGGACTCTGCTGCTATTTTAGGAGGAGCGATTTGGGAATGTGCTCTTTAGTTTAATTTTCATAAAGAGGTAAATAAATGCTTAAGAGCTTTTTTATAGGCCACCCCTCAGCCCTTTATCTCTTCCTCCTTCTATTAGAACACTTCTCGTGGAACTCACTATGGTTTCGAAGAGGAGTTTTTTTTTTTTTTCGTCTAATCTAAAAGCATCATATTGACATGATGGTACGGTTTCTTTAGTTTCACTTCTCCAAAGCTGTCAGATCAAAGTTCATGAAGTTCACAATGGCCCAAACAGGAAGAAGTACAAGAGTTCTTGAAATCTACGGGCTCACTTCCAGAGTAAACGCTGGAAACAAATGAACCAAACAATGAGGCCAGAAAGCAAACTACGATAACGGCGCAGCAGCTTCTTTTCTGCAAGTTAAACTCAGTTTGTTTGAATCTGAAAGGGGAAACAAGACTGTCAGCCAGCAACAACAAACACACTGGATAGATGCACTTTTTCCCCTTTTTTTCCCACTTTGACTGAATGCTATATGTTACTTCCAGCAACTGATAATCAAGCATTTTTATAGCCACAGAGCCCCTCAGTCATTCTGTGGATTTGATGTTAAAAATTTGACACTGAAGCTGAATAAATCTGTGGCCAAAATAACAATGATTTTAACCTGAAAGAGAAACTTTTTGTTGGATGTCCAGTGCCTGAAAATGAGAAGATCCAAAAGCTTGTGCCGTTGAGCACACACTTGAACATGGTATAATCCCTGCTGCCTCAAAACTGACATAATGGACTTTACACTCCTGCACATGTTCACTCACTGGCCACTTGATTAGGTACACCCTGCTTGTTAGAGCACTTCTTGTGGCATACATTCAACAAGGAGCTGAAACATTCCTCAGAGATTTTGGTCCATTTTGATGTGATAGCTTCACACTGTAGCTGCAGATTTGTCGGCTGCACATCCATGATAAGACTCTCCTGTTCCACCACATCCCAACATGACACTCATTGTCATGTTCAGAAATAGAGTTTGAGATATAAAACTGTAGATATGTAAAAGACAAACTGATAAATCAAAGCCATGATCATCAACACCTGAATAATAAGACTGAACAAGGTGCTGAAACATAACTGATCATCCAGCCGGTGTTAATCTAAATTGTTTTAATTTTAGTCTAGTTTTAGTTGATGAAATCTACTGTAAACTTAGTCGACTAAAATATGAAGTGTAAAGGGTAAGGGATTTTTTATGTTTCATGAATTCTGAAGTCATGTTTTACACTTGGATAAAATCAAACATCTAATAACCCTTTATTGAATGCTAGTAAAGTCTGAATGTATAAATGAACAGAAACAAATTGAACTTTTGTGTGAAATGCAGTCACCTTTATTTAGGCTACCTGGCAGAGCATCTCAGTTACAATAACAGAACTGACAACAAACAGTGAAGCTGCTCTACATGAATATATCAATTCATAAAGAGAGGAGCTCTGATTGTTTACGAAAATGTCAGTTAATTTAGTTTTAGTTTTTGTCTGTGCACTTGTTTTTATTAGTTACTGTCTAGTTTTCGTCAGGGGAAAAAGGTTGTTGAGGAAAACTATGATGAAAATAATTAGTCAACAATATTAACACTGCATCCAGCTGATTTTGATGTTTACGTTAGCATTGTTTCTTTGGCTGTATTTTCTCACATTTAAACTAATAAAGTCTTTGATACACTGATTAATAAAAGTGAAGCACTGATGGGTTTACCCTATGGTGAATTTCTGGTGATTTGACGAAGACATTTAGCAGCACAGTTGGCAGGAAGTCATCAGTTAACAAGGTTACTTGTTACACCCATACACCGAGACAGTTCTGATGATGAACAGAGGAAAGTATCATACGAATGCTGATGGTGAGGTCTGATCCCTGGTCAGTTTTCAGCAAATATTTGTTGATGATATTGATTGGAGCCTATAAGCCATGTTTGCAATTTACTCCTGACACAACAGGTAGTTACATACAGCCTGAGCTCCTTTGTGCCCCCTAGTGGTATCCTCTAGTAACACAGTTATATACAGGCAAGTATAAAAACAAAAACATTCATGACACCAACAAACACAGGGACAAACTACAAGTATATCTCAGACAGAAGCCCTTACAGAGCATCTCAGTGATTGTGAACATTCTCCAACAGTCATTAAAAATGAATAAATGAACCTGATTTATTAAAAAATATTGACTCTCTAAATCACCTTTCTCTCCATGCTGATGCTTGACCATGTTTATTTAACTGCTGCCATGTGATTGGCTAGTGAGCTGTCTGCATTTACAAGAAGTTAAATGGGCGTACGTAATCGTTGTGCTGTACAGACTGGATCACCATCTTGTTTCAAGCTCCGTGGCCTTCATAGTGTCTCGGCTTGTTTGTCACATGATGAAGCCTTTTCATCTTTAATTCTAAGTTGTAACCATTTAACACAGTGTAATCAGGTGATTTTTCTCCCCTTACTGAATGATTGGTTCCATTTATAAAATCATTTCCTGCTTGTTTCAACAGCTAACTGAAGCAATCGCACTTCTACCTTGAGACAAGGTTTCAAACCTGACTGGTTTCTCCGTTACATCAAAAGCTGGTGGATAGATTTCCCAGCAGATCAGCGCGTCTTGTGTTTTTATCCTTTGAAAAAGCTCCTGATGAGAATTTAAATCGAACTTCTGTCAGTTTGAGCGAGGCGAGGCGGGACGAGGCTCCTGAAAGTGCCTTTGTAATGATGGAAAAGATGTGTGGGAAAGAAAATGCAAGAGGAGCGTAAGATACCTGACAAAGCCTGTGGAGCTAAAGTGAGCACTTTTGGTTATTGTTACAAACTTTTCCATCATTTCTCCCTGACTGCTTTTATTCTGCTGAGGTCTTTTGTCTGTAAAATGGAGCACACAAGAGCTTTAGAGACCACTTTGACCTTTCCAGTGGTTTTGATGGATCAGAGTGCCCTTGCGCTGCTGCTGGATTTAGGAGGACATCATCTAAAAGCCTCAAACGTCGACTGCCCTGTACATTTGTTAAGGCTGCAATCTGACATTTACTAGGTGACGTAGAAGGGAGATCAGCTGAAGGAGATAGGATTTCTTCCAAAGGCTGCAGAGAATCTTTTACCCTGATGAAAATTGGTAAAATAAAACTTACAATCTCAGGCAAGGGGCTACATGCAGCCCTTTTACTCTCTCAATATGGTCAATTTGAAATATCAAAAAAATGCAATTTAGTGAAGGAAACATGACAAAATCCACCATGAAAGCATTACAATTTTCAAGAAAAAAATTGTATTTTCAAGAAAACAGAGCTGTAATTATCTCTTTAAAATCTTTTCTGTTCATTATTAAATGTTTGTTAAAATAAAAACTAAACTGCTACTAAAATAAACATAAATAAGTACTAAGTAACATAAAAAGCCACAAGTTTATTGTTCCAATTTCAACAATGCGGCCCCCTGAGAATAAAATCAACGTGCCCCTCTTGGTTACCAAAGTTTCCCATCCCTGATCTAAAGGATATGGCAAAAAATGTGATCCTCATTAGGGATGCATGATATTGGATATTTGCCGATATCCTATATGCTGATGTTTTTTAATTCATTATTGCTGATACCAAGATACCTGGTCAAGAGCACAGCCTCTGTACTTACCAAAAATGGACTTGCTTCTTTCAGTGTTACAGTATATTTTTGTGAGGAACAGATGTAAAACAAGAAGAACAGTATTTAACTGTTGCAAAAGTGAAACCCTTGATTTCTAAATTTACCCATGCAGTGATGAGAAGGTGCATCAATATTGAACATTTGTGTAATTTGACGATATTCCAGCCGATATGTGTGGCCAATATATTGGCTGTAAATGTCTGCAAAACTTTCAATATTGGCAGATACCGATACTTACTTACCGATACTTAATGTTTTAGGCTGATATCAGCCGATACTGATAGCAAACCAATAATATCGTGCATCCCTAATCTTCATGTATTTCCCAGTATTGATCAGCATTGATATTTATCACAATTTGTTTTTACTGAAGATGTTAGTTGAAAGACTATCTTGGGTAATATGAAAGCCTTACTTAAGTAAAGTTTATAGTAAAATCGACCCTGCCCATACTTAGGAGAAATTAAAGTCTATACTGTAATTGAAAACAAAGTTCCTTGTCCTGGTGATGAGAGATCCATAGCATTGCAATTAAAATTGGTAACCAGCATTGAGGCTGCGTTTCTGCCATAAATGTCAGAGTTCATAGCAAGGTCACTACAACTTAAGAAAAACTCACTGACTGGCAGTTGCCGTGCATTAATCCTGTCGCGCCATTGCTAATAATTACACCCAAAGCTTTTCATCGTCTTTGACCTGGATTTCAATGTGATCCTGTTTTGAGATGGTTCATTGCCCAGCTCTACTGGGGTTACCTGGTACACCAGATGGACTGTTCAGTATATCTCACTAGTCCACCTGGGAAAGAGTTTGGGAAGGGCAGAGCCTTTTTAGACAGGCACAGTTTTTTTCCTGAAAGGTTGGGGGAGGTCTCGCCTGTGGGTCCCATCTTGTCCACACTGGTCATCACTTCCGTGAAAATATTGTGACAGTAGATGTTTTAAACCTCATCTCTTGAAGGTACCAGGAAATGGAGTCGGACTCTAACATGAAAGGAAACGATCAGGCAGGCGGTGGGTGACCTTTACATATCGATATCTTACCTGCCTTCCCGTCTGAACTGCACTGACGTAGTAAACACCACTCGTCTGTCTCTGCAGGCAGATCAAAACAAACACCAAATATGGTCTAAACCTCAGCCTGAGCTGATGAAGCAGAGAGGTGGAGAGGAGGAAGGGTCGCCTCAGTTTCTCACAGGAAGAGTCCTTGACTGATGGTCCTGGGCTGGATTATTTCAGATGATGTCTGCTGAGTATCCAGAGTGTTTGGGTAAATGTGTGGATTAAAACGTAGCCACAGGTTTTCCAACGGCAGAATGAAGCTCCCCGCATCATTCATGCGACCAGCAGGGACTCCCAGCCGGCGGCGTCTGGTAGAGCATATTCTACATCGCATGTCCTCTCATAAACAAGTGCTGACTCATGAAGCTGCCTGAAGCTGTGGGTTGTCAGCAGATTCAACATCAGGGAAGAAATACGACTCAGTTAAACAACTGTGAATAACATCAGCCTGAATTTAGTCAAATTATATTCATGTTTTTGTTCTGGATCCTATGAAATATTACTGAAAGTACAGTGAGAATTCATTTGCAAGGGCCCTAAAAAAATCTGTTTCTTTTTTCCCAAATTCCCGTTTTCGGTTTTAAATTTTTGAGAATTCAGTTTTTAGTATAAAAAGACACAGTATAAAGTAATGAAATATAGAGAAAGGTTGTCTTGTTGTTTGAAGTGGTGTGGTGCACGTGGCCCGCTTAGCTGCAGTACCATGTTCCTCCTTTGTCCTTCAGTGTTTGTCTCTCTTCAGGTCCTCACACGCATTTTTACCAGTCTGGTCAACAGTATCTTGACAAAATTTGCAGAACACTGAAGCGTGCATTGTCCCCAGCCTTACTGTCCCTCTTGGAGCATTTTCCCAAGAGATACGTTCCTTTTTATTCCGAAAAATAAAATGTTACAAAATGTCAGACATTTCCAAGATATTCTGCGATTATATTGAATTCTGCTTTTAATATCCAATTCCGTGATTCCAACATTTTTTTGTATTATATGGATTTTTTTAAGCAATATCTTCTTTAACATAAGTCAACCTCACTGCGCTGAAACAGTTGAGTATGAATACATGCACCTTTACACCCCAACTTATCAGCAACACGGCTATGAGTGCTGTCTGATGGGGCCCCTCCAGGGTGGTTTCCGTCTGTCATTGCAAAATTTGCACATTGTAAGCCACTGCAACTGTTTTACATCTAAAGCTGGAGATATACTTGCTGTTTACTACGCAGACCTGAGCTGCTGTCTGCACAGTGTAGAGGCAGCGGAGAGATGACAGACTGATCACAGCAGCAGAAACAACGATATCAGGAAGTTTAAAGACAAACTGATAAATCAAAACCAAGATCATCAACACCTGAATAATGAGACTGAACAGACACAAACATGACAGTCATCAAGCTGATGACATAATTTCTCTTTTAGAAGTCAGGAAACAAAGAAATAAGTTTGGTGTACTAAGTCAGCTGGTGACTGTGTGCATTGGGGCTGGGAGTTTGCGCCATGGTCAGCTTTGTCTGTAGATATATTTGTGTTAGCTTGGTCTTCTTGGCTGTGTTTTCTCAAATATTAACTAATGGAGTCTTTGATACAATGTGTGATACAAAGTGAAGCACTGAAGGGTTCACCCTCTGCTTTTTCCAGAGCTTTGACAAAAACATCTATCAGCACAGTTGGCAGCAAGTCATCAGTTGACACGGTAACTTATTAAACCCAAACACCAGTTCCGACAGTGCACAGAGAAAAATATCATACAAATGAAGTTCAGACAGTGCTGATGGTGAAGTCTGATATTGTCAACAAATATTTGATGATTTATGTTATTGATATTTTGTTACCATGACTTTCAGACACAACAGATAGTTTCATACCGCCTGTGGTCACGCGCCCTCTTGTGGTGTCCTCCAGTAACACATGTCACATACAAGTATATAAACAAAAACGCACACGACGCCAACAAACGGCAAGTATATCTCCAGCTTTACACCCTTAGTAGATCCTTTTGTACAGAGGCCTTTGGTAAGTTGCCTGCCTTGCCTGATATCAAGAAGCCTGTAAGATGACATATGTGGCTTTGGCTCTGATGCTGCAGGCAGAAAATGAAATAAAAAAAATAATGGTGGGACAGGATAAAATGTGGTGAGGGCTGTTCTAGATTGTTCAGTATATATCCATTAACCCTTATTTGGTTTTTTGAGTGTATTCAGGGCCTAAAGAACAAGTATTAGTAGGTTTAGGAACATGTTTTTGTTAAAGTTGCATTATATTTAAACTATAAGAAGTTGCATAGGGATGAAAGTTAAGTTTGTTTCATTAATAATTCACCATGAAAGCTCCAAAGTGTCCCCACGCCTGTTCCTCCCTTCAGATTCTTCTTCAGCTCAGTCTCCTCAGCAGCGAATGTTTGGTTGAGTTTACATTTTTCACTGCAGGGCCTCTTCTTGTTTTCTTTATGGCAACCTTGAGGCTGACAGATAGCTCTGTGTGTTCTCGTTGTGTGTGTGTTGTGTGTGCATGTGTGTGTTAGCAGAGAGCAGGGCTTTGAGGCCGGTCAGAGGTCACGCATTTCTCACACACTGTCCGCCATCCTCATTAATAAACGGTGTGTGTTTATGTGTGCTTTACCACGGAGCTGAAGTTCTGCTTTTATACGCACGCTCAGTGTGTGTTTGTGTAAACGTGTGTGAGTGTAAGCACGTGCGTCATCAGTGCTTCTGTGGCCTTCTGCAGAATCACAGTGTCACAGCGAGGACTGGAAATGGCTGACACTGTTTAGTTTTAATCACTCGCCTACTCAGTAACATGCAAACACACACCACAAAAATCTATGCAAAACCTGTTTTATTTTTGTATCTGTTCTTCCCGCCATGTCCAGCTGGTGTTATGGTTTAACTTGTAACCTTTGCTTTTACAGTCTGCTGATAACTGGGTATTTACCTGGTGATAAGATGGTAACTATCAGGATTTATAGGATAATACAAAACGTGAATAGAAAGTAATTCCATAGAAAGTATAGCTAAAACTAACTGATAATGTCTTCACTAATAACCAATAAGTGTGGTGAAGTATCATGCAGTTCCGACTGAATAAGGATGGTAATGTCTTAGAATTCAATGTTTAATGCAGACCCCAAATAACTTAAGTGGTAATCAGTATTAAATGATTAATAGATGTTCATGTTTCCATGAAATGGTTTCAGAGTTTCTAAGAATTTATAGATTCAGTACTAAGTTAACCTAGAGTTCAATGTCCAGTCAGTACTACATGGTACTTGGCTGAACTTATTGTTTTATAGTTTGGGTTTTCCTGGTCATTTCAGCTGTACTTTTTATGTAATCATCTCTTTATTATCCATGTCATTACGAAATAATTCACCAGAATACCCTTATTATTACCAGCCACATCCCTGGTAACCACGTGGTACTTAGTTGTATATAATGTTAATAGGGGATTATTTTATAAGTAGTTTTAGCAGTTTTTTCTATGTCATGACTTTCTTAGCACCCGTCGAATTAGCAAATAATTCCTGACAAAATGTCATTGTATTTTTAGCTGAAAACCTGGAAATTAAGACACTGATATTTGAGTTAATACACTCCTAATCCAGTCATAACTACATGGTACTTGGCTGAATTTAATGTTATTGGGGATATTTTTCTTGGAAAATTTCGCTGTACTTTCCATGCAATTACCTCTTTATTATCTGTGTTACTACCCAGTATTTCACCAGAATTACCCTCTTATTACCACCTGAATATCTGTTATTTTATACACTGAAATCAGAGTTATTACCATCCTAATTCATTCCTTACAACATGATACTTAGCTGAATTTAAGGGGATTTCTTCTTAGTAATTTCCGCTGTACTCTGTATGAAATTACCTCTTTATTATCAGTGTTAATACCCACAAGTACCCTCTCATTACCAGCTTAGTTCCTGGTAATTTACACACTGATTTCTAAATTATTACCATCCTAATCCAGTCAATGCTACGTGGTACTAAGCTAAATTTAATGAATGTTTAATTTTAATTACCCTATTATTACCAGGTAAAGACCTGGTAATTAGCAGACTGTAAGAGGAAGGGTTACCAACTTGTGTCTATGTAAACTGTTGACAGCAGCCATGTTGAGTAAATATTTTTTGTTTTTATTTCAATTTGAGACATCTGATAATCTTGATCAAATCCTGCCATCAAAAAATTTTGTTGGTAACCACGGCAACCACGGAGCAACCAGGCATGGGTCACCAGTTAGCATGGCCACTTGTAAAACAATAACACTGGGTCTTGTCCAGTGTGTTGTCAGTTTGTATGGTCTGAGTGTTTTAAAGCAGCATAATGAAGGATTGACAGTAAGTCTGTGTGACCATGTAAGCAGTCCAGTTATCAACACGTTAGTGCAAAATTAAGCAGATGTAAACAAACTGTCTCATGCCATGTTCCTCACACAACCCCACTTTAAAAAACCCGAACTATCCCTTTAAGGTTAGTCAGTCAGCCCTCAGAAACCCAACCTTAAAACATCATGTTACATGAATTTAGGAGGACATCAGCTGTTTGGTGACTCACTCTGCCATTGTTCACCGAGTGCAGTGATCAGACAGTCTGTCAGCACCAGGGAAAATCCTTCCTCTGAAATCTGTACAGTCACCGCCAAAATATTCGGGACGGTGAGGTGTCTGTACTCTTTCCCCTGAGATGACTGACTGCTCATACTCTCACCCATCATCAAAGTGCACATGTGCAGTCCTTGTCCTCAGGTTAACTAGTGGCTCAACAGAGAAGTGCAAAAGATCTCAATAAAGGAGTAGAACAGGTATAGTAGTGGGACATGCATTTGCAATATATTGCATTAAGAGTCACTCTGAAATCTCCAAGTGTAATTTCTCTTAGTTCAATCACAGCCGAAACACTAAACAAATCACAAAAAGACAAAAAGATTTTCTCAGGATTTAGTAACATTGCCAGATTAAATAGTTTTCCACTTTTGAGATATGGTGGAGCTTTGTGCTCTCTGAGTGCTTCTAGTTGCTTAATGAAACAGTTGTATTTTTCTATTTTGGTCTTAAAGTCAAAAAGGAGAAAGAAAGAAAATAAAATTAAAGGCTGAATTTGTTTTTTAGTCTGTGAAAAAGTCAGAATTCTGGGGAAAAAAATCCAAATATAAGATTAAAATTATATATATGTAATGATTCATATGGCTTCCACCTGCTCTATTCTACAAAAACAGAGATGAGTACAAGAGTTAAAGAGAGGGGCCAAAGGAGGGTAGCAAGAGATGACTCTTTGCTGATTAAATGAATGGTAGATGGATGGATGAATAAATGTTTAGATGGACTGGTGAATTTTTTACAACTACAGATGGATTGTTGGATGCTAAAATTGGCAGACAGACAGATGGATGGAAAGATGGATGCTTTGATGGATATTCACCAGGGGCGAGCGGTCATAATAAGCTATAAATGCAGTGCATGCCCAAGCCCTTCAATACAATCATTGAAAATATTCATCTCTCAGTGTGTTCTATTATACAATACCTTAGTTCTACTGTTTTGGTCTTAAATCCCTGCCTTATCTGTCCCGTTTTGTTTGTGAAAAGCTGGAAAGCTGACAGCTTGTTTCGCGCATGCGCACTGCGATACCGAGCAGTATCAGCCTATCAGCGCTAGAGGCTGTGTTTATTGTACATGGGCATTTTGTATGGCAAAAAGCTGTCGGTGAAGCAGCTTATCTGCCAATGCGCATGCGCATAACTGGATTCACTTCAAAACTTCATTGCCATGTAGTAGCTGTCAAATGAATGAAATCAACACCATACAGTCTTTGCGTTCAGTGCCGTTTTCCCGGAGAAGTTTTGAGGAAAAGAGGATTATAATTTCCAGTGGTCGGACTACTCCTGAGGTTGTCATCACCAAAACTGCAAAGAATTTTGTCCATCACTTTCAAGCTAGCACGTACGAGAAGCATAAATGGCTAGCTGGCTGTCCACAGGTTAGCAACTTGTTCTGTTGGCCATGTCTCCTTTTTTTTCGACAGAACACACAGTCTGGACTACGACAGGTTATGTAGTTAACACTTCAGCATGACCACTGTAACAGGTCACCGCTCGCCACTGATATTTAAATATCCCAATAGAGGGTTGAATATATTCAGTATAAGCTGTGTGTGAAAACAGAAACCAAGCAGCTAATTAACTCTAAATGAGGCAATAAAGTCTGACATATGGATATGCTGCATGGCAGGTCTCCATGTTTGCTTTAGATAAAGGAGAAGCATCGTGTACTCGTTCTAACTCGGACCTGTTTGCTCTTAAAGACTGAACTTCCTCTCTGTATGGGTCAGATCCATATGTCCTTCTGTAGTTCATGTTTGTTCAGGGAGTTCACCTGAATGTAATCTTATCTTCTGATTGTTCCATATGAGTCAGTCCAGAGGGCGGGACATGTTGATCACATCGTAATGTTAGAAAAACGTGATCAGCAGATTCAGAAGGATGAGGACATCAAAATATGAAAGTGTGGACTTGAGCCTTGATCCCCCATGGTCTCATAGGGGTGCACAGCTCTGTCAGCTATGAGCATGTCAAAAGATAGAAATGAACTAATACAATAAGAACACTCTAGGAGTTAATTTTTAAAGGTCTTCGCACAATAATGTGTGTGCAAAGACTCATTTTAATACAACAAGCTGGATGGATGGATAAATGGATGGTTGGGTGAAGATGGATAAACTGATGAAAGGATGGGACAAAATATTGGTTTATCAATGTATTGATAGTGGATGGATAAAGAAATACAGATTAAATATGTATATAGGTGTAAATGTGAGATTTATGGACGGATGGATGAAGCATCTCTTCTTCTTGATGGTTGGATCAAATATGGACATAATGACTAATGGATGGATTCATAATGTATATCAAAATATTTCTGTTCTTATATGTTAGTGGTTGGGCGAAGATGGATGAATTGATGGATAAAACATGAATAAATTGACGAGTGTATGGATTAATCACATATAAAAGATTTATAATTGTGTAATTCTGGGTTTTATGGATGATAACAGATGGATAATGAATGGATGGTTGGATGAAAATGGATAAATTGAGGATGATTACATGACAAATGATGAATGAATGGACATATATTAATACATCATTATATAGATAGATAAATACAGACAGATGATATCTTGAGATAAAGTGATTATTGGATTGAATGAAAGAGTGAATCGATGGTTTGGTTATTTAATGGAATACAATATGGATACATTGATATATTGATTAGTGGATGGATAAATAAGGTATTTAGAGAACTCGTGCACATATTGATCCCAAACTGGGACATCCTGGCTAGACTCAGTTCAGACTTTAATTTTTAATTCTTCTCTGAAAAAGTCTTTTCTACCTGCAGAATCTGAATGAAGTGTGTGAGGAAAAAGAAAGACACTCCTGAACTCCCGACATGAACCAGGAAGCCTCAGAGACCCGCGGCTGAACACACTTCTCACTCTTTATCGCTGCTACATCCATCAGGAATGTGCTGAAAGTTCAATGGCGGGTCGATCATGTGAGTCACAAAGACGTGAAGAGTCGATGTGTCACCCTGAATATTTCTGAAGGAGCCTGTCACCTCTGGTATCCCTCGCAGCTCTCCTAACTGATAAATCATTAACTCCATTCTTCATATTGCAACACACAGAATTCAATCAATGCACATTTGGTGACAGTAGCTGCTCCAAACATGCTCGTCAACGATGATTTAAGCTTCTAATGCATGTGCAGGGCGCTGTAAAGCTGCCTGATGGCGGGAGCAGAGTAAAATAAACACTAATATAGTTTTAATGCGACGTTTTGATGGCAACATCATTGGTGATTTGTGAGGCCATTAAAGATCTGCCATGTTTCCTATTACAGCAAGCGGTTCAGCTCGTCTCCGGCTCCATTACATCCGACTCCAACAACAGGTTGCGACAGCGATTAGACTTCATTAAATTTGCTTCACATCCCAGCAGACCAGCTGAGCGAGTCTGATCATGCCCCTCTTTGGAGCTCCTCTCTGGGTGCAGACTGGCGATCAGTCCCTGCGGATACTGGAGCTCCCGGTGCAGCTGTTAAGAACTTTCACATGTGAAGATTTCATGATAGGCTGCCCCTGAAATCTCCTCCCTGATGTTAAAGTGATGCTGCTGAAGTGGGGCAGCAGGGTCAGAAAGAAGGCCATTACGTTACTGTGATAAGACTAAGAGAAGTGATGCTTGAGAGAACTTTGGTGTCACGTGGAAGCTGAAACCCTTTAGCTTGTCATTCCACGTCAGTTGTACAAAAACATGGCTATCAAAGAGTCTACTGTGGACCTTTAGTCAAGTTATCAGCCCATAATCCTGAAGTGAAATGGCTGAAACAGGATTTCTTTCATGTTGATGTTATTGCTTTGTCCCTTTGTCAACATAATTTGGCCATTTCATCCGTATAATTCTGTTTTCTTGAGCCTCTCACCAGCTAGCTCTGCACTTGCACTGACACAGCTGTGTTTACCTTCTGCCAGCATGTTTCTGCAGCCCTGTCCACACGTAGATAAAAATGTTTTGTTTCGAAAACATCCTAAAACATGAATAAATGCTGTGGCATATGCCAGGCGTGTAAATGGTGCTGTAACGCTGCTGCAGACATACACCAAAACCAGAGAAGAAGACAAAGAGGGATCTGATACGTCATGTGAAATGTAAGCAAACTCTGGCGTCCCTTGTTGCTCACATTGGTCAACGAGGAGCAGAAGAGTTTGCTGGTAAAGCCAAAACAAGCTCAGCAGCTTTTACAGCACGAATCTGACATCATATTCTGACAAATTCAGAGTTTTGTGAGCATGCTGAAGCAAGAAATGGGGCAGTGATGGCATCATTTCTGAAGCTATCTGTATTCCTTGTCCACATGGAAATGCAAGACCCTAACCCTGTTCCCAGGGTTAGGGTCCATATTTTAAGCATCCAAAATGCTGTATCCATGTGGATGAAATGCCAATATGATTAAAAACTTGTCCAAATAAGCCTGAATTCATCTCCGTGTTCCCCTTACATTTCAGTGAGCCAGCAGGCTGGAGGAAAACAAATGGTGCACAGGCTTCAGAGACTTTCTTCCCATCTTTTCTTTTGTATTCCTTGTTTCGACAAAAGGTCAAGTGAAACAGGGCATTTGTTTGCTGAGAATTTACTGACTTTTATGCAAAAAGTAACTTCAAACTGACTATTTGTTAATGTACGTCACTGTTGAGCTGCATCGTAGTGCAGCAGGTAGTGCTCCAGGGTAGGGCCCTGTAATCCTCTTCCTGTGCATGTTTGGTTTTTCAGAGACCAGATTCAGCTGTTTATTGCAGCTACCTGTTCTGTTTACAGGGATTTGTGAATGCAGTGACCGATGAAAGGCAACAGCTGATCAGACTTTCAGCCTCTTCTCTCTGGGCGTTTTTTTTTTTTTTTTTCCTAGTATCATGTTGAAAATATAACGGGGATAAAAACAGCTTTGCTCCTGCTGCGATCGCTCAGCTCAGTGGTTCTCAGATGGTGGGGTGCGACCCTCATGGGGGGCGTGGACACGCCATGAGGGGGTGCTACTTGTTTGGGCAGGTGCGTGGTCGAATTGGAGCCTGGGTCACCTGAAATTCTCATTCGCCAATCCAGATTTCTGCACTGTAATTGGCTATTTTCCAAGTTAGAGGTGGATTTTCTGTGAAAGTAAAAGTGGGCTGTGTAATAAATGGCTTCACTCAGTGTTTATGGTCTTTTTTTAAATAGTTTTAAGCCAAACAGGGCATTTCCACAATAAAAAGAAAATAAAACTATGGAAACATTCGGCACTTTGACGTTGAGTAATTTGGCCTTTTTATTACCATGTCCATTTCGTCCATTATCAGAATTCTGACTTTTCTTCCAATTCTAACCTCAATTGTTTTTCAGTTTTCCAGACCAAGCACTAACAAGGAGACTTTGAATTGCTCTTAAAGTTTCCTGTCTCTGGTATCTCTGACACGTCTTCTCCCCGCTCACCTCTTCATCTTTCTGTCCCATGAAACAGAGCGAAGCCTCTGGCCTTGTTTCTCTAAAATGTTGAAATGATTTCCTTCTACTGCCTGACACATCCAGGTCAAACTTTCAGGCCGTGTTAGGTGAAGGCACAGGTGTTATCAAAGCTTCAGAAAAGTTCCCACAATTCAAAGCGTTACAGGCATTTGCCTGTCACCAGTGTCTGATGTAACTGGGTCGTGTTGGGCTGTCATTGCTGCAAAGCTTTTTCCACCTTGAACAGACTTTTCAAAAGTCTTTAACAGTGAATTTAGACATAACTGCTCCATCTTTGTGTGATTTTGGAAGGAAGGAGGTGAATCATAAAGAAGGAATCAGTCTGCTTGTACATTAGAGATGCATCAGTACATTCGACCCCTGGTTTAACACAAATATTTAGGTTTAGACATGAGATTAAGGACAGATTTTGGAGAACAGTTAGAATTTCAGACTGAAGTCAGAATCTCGAATTAAAGTCAGAATTCTGAGATTAAAGTCAGAATTTGGTGGAGTCAGAATTTCAGATTGAAGTCAGGATTTTCGATTAAAGTCATAATTTGGAGACAAACCAGAATTTTAGATTAAAGCCAGAATTCTGGGAAAAGCCAGAATTTCTAAATAAAGTCAGGATTCTGAGATTAAAGTCAGAATTTGGTGAAAAGCTAGAATTCCTAGAATTTCTAAATAAAGTCAGAATTTTAATAAAATTTTAGGAATTCAGTGAAATTAGTTTTAATATTCCAGTCATAATTGTTTTTTAAAGTTTTTTTTTCCTGAATCATGACTTTTTTTCCCCAAATCGTGACTTTAATAATCTCAGACTTTTTTCTTCAAAATTCTGATTTTCTTTCAATGCTGTATGTGATCTTTTCAGCTTTGTTTTCTCAGAATATTTTTAATTTTTCAACTTCTGACCTTTTCTTAGAGGTTTACCAAAATCCAGATATTTAGCTTATTTTCTACAGACTTTAAAAAGGTTAATACCTAAAAAAAGGGACATTTTGTCCTCACTAGTTTGCGAGCGTCTGATGAGGAGATGTTTTGCAGAGTGAAATGTCACAGCGTCCACAGAGAAGGACGTCCACCCTCTCACTCCTGTCTTGTTCTGTCTGCAGTTGTTTTTTCTTCTCTGCAGCCAACAAAGCTTTCCCAGCGATTTCTGTATTCACAAACAAACGTTTGGGTAAAAGAGCGTCTCAAAGCGCCTGGCTGGCTTTCATCCCTGCTGAGTGCGTCCTCTGACTCGTAAGCAGCAGCTGAACACACAGCGGCTCTCTGTGGGCGCTGATCAATAACCATTTCAGGCCCCCGAGTTTTCTCAAGCTCTGTCGATTCTCACCATTGATCCTCTAAACACCAATGAGTGTGTGTGTGGCGTTTGTTTGATGGCACAGGGCTGTGTATCCGTGCGTGTGTGTGTGTGTGCAGCCTGAGGCCAGAATAAGCAGCCTGTGTGTACTCTGTGTAATTAGAACAAAGTGATGACTCGGTTTGGATCATGTCCTGCTTCATTATGAAATCCAGCAATGGCTTCCAGATCAAATTTGACCAAAATACAGATTAAAAAACAAACTCTGATTCAAATTAACCTTATTGTATGACGTGAAGTGTTTGGCGAAGACACTTCATGTCTCTCTTATGATCGAAAATATATACAAAGCTAAACATGTGCTACTGCAGAACCTGACAGGGCCTACCATCATGAAAACTGTACGTTTTCTGTATTTTTGTTTTATAAATGAGATTAAATTCTGCTTAGAGAGTTTCATGTTCAGTGTTTATGACAGGCCAGCCAACTATGATCAGCATTTTATGACATGCACTTTCACTATATGAGGGTAATTCTGTTTAGTTTTGTAATATATTTTGATAACATAAAGGCAAATCTTGTCACTTGAAGGGTTATTTTTTTGAGAGGGAAAAAACTGATTAAAATAGTAAATTGAGTATTGTGGAAAACAATTGAGGATTTTATTTTTTAGCCACATCCCACAGCCCTACTAACTAATCATAATATACTGTAAATAACAGCCCCCTGCCTCTGAAGCAGAGTAATGGTGAGCTTGTTTTAATGATGGATTGTTAACTATGAGGGTTTTTTTCTTCATGATGATGGCATTTAACATTTTGGAGTGATTAGGTTTAATTTTAACACTTTCCCCTCATTACTCAGATAATCTAACTAGTTACACTCTCAGGCAGTGTGAGTGGAAGGAAAAATTGCAAACATGTTGTGAATTCTCAAATTCAGGAGAACATTTATGAGGCCCACTGCATCAAAAATAAGACAAAAATGGCAAATCAATGAAGCACTTTTTCCAAAAATATCCCCTGCAGAGGAAAAAGAACGAGACGTCAGTCCGACATTTAAAAAACTGTCTCTCCTCACAGCCTCAGCGCTAATGTGACACATCAACCAGACTGCTGGTTTCATATACCTTATATACTCTGCTACCTGCAGCTCTGATCACAGCCTCACTAACTATAGGTGTGACTACCCTCACACCTGCAGACAGAAAAATACAAATAGATCATCTTAGAACAGAATATATTAAAATGAAAAGTCTACACATCCCTTTTGCCTCATGCTACAATTTAAGTCAGCATTCCTAAATTAAGTCAGAATCCTAAGATTAAGGTCAGAATTTGAAGAAAAGTCAGAATTTCAAATTAAGCCAGAATCCTGAGATTAAAGGCAGCACTGTGAGAAAAATCAGAATTCTGAGTTTAAATTTAGAATTTGGAGATAAATCAGAATTTCAGATTCAAACCAAAATTGTGCAATTAAAGTCAGAAATTGCAGCAAAGTCAGAATTTCAGATTAAGTTCCAAAAATAAAAAAACGGAATCCTGAAATTAAAGTCAGATTATAAAAAAACAAAACAAAAGTATTTATTCCGACTGTGTTCTAGGAATTCAGGGAAATCGGTTGGGGGATTTGAGTCATAATTCTTTTTTTTCTATTTTTTTCTCAATATTCAGATTTTTACTTACAGTGCTGGGTGTGATCTTAGTTTTCTGCTTTTTTCTCAGAATCTTTTTACTTTTTAACTTTTGACCTTTTTCTTAGAAGTTTTACTGTGATCTCAGACTTTGAAAAGGTTAATCTCTAAAAAAAGGGACATGTCCTTACTTATTTGTGAGCGTCTGAAGAGGAGATGTTTTCCAGGGTGAAATGTCAGAGCGTCCACAGAGAAGGACGTCTTGTGCAATATTCAGAGCCAAAACTGATTTAATTCACCCTCATGTATTTTCACAGAAAAATGTTAACATCAATTTATCGTATTCTTCACACAAACACTGATTCAGGTACTAGACCAGGGGTGGGCAAATCGGAAATATGAAGAAAAAATAACAACAACTGTTAAATATGATTCATCATGAGTGACCAGTACTACATAATGCACAAGTTTGGATGGGTGATAAAATATGCCGACATATCTTAGATTGCTTGTACATGCTTTGTTTTTTACAAGTTATTAAAGGACTTACTTTGCTATGATTGTATCTGTAAATATCTTTTATGAGACATTAAAATATAATAAATTGTATTATAAAAACTATAATTGGAAACAGTGGTAAAGGCTTAAAAAACTGATAAAAATTCATTTTTTATTGCATTAAAAAGAAGCATAAATTGGCTTTAGCTATGTGTCATGCTTATTAAATTGTGAATTTTAAATTGTGTTTGAGTTAAAATATATAAAAACACCAATGAGAGCACCACTGAGCATGTGCAGACTTAATGTCAACATTTAGCTTACTGTGTCTGGCTCCTGCCTGCCTGTGCTGCTGCAGGAGCCGTGCTTGTTTATGAGGAGATTTAAGATTTAAGTCAGAATTGGGAGACAACCCAGAAAATCAGACTAAAGTCAAATTCTGGGATTAAATTCAGAATTCTTAAATTAAAGTCAGAATTGAGAGGAAAAATGGGATTTCAGATTAAAGTCAGAATTTGTGGATTCTAAGATTAAAGCAAGAATTGGAAGAAAAGACATAATTCCACAATAAGAGTCAGGACTGAAGGAAAAGCCAGAATTTCAGATTAAAGTCAGAATTTTAGATCAAAGTCTAAAATTGGAGAAAAGTCAGAATTTGGGTTTGGGTCATACTTTCTGTTATCTTCTTTTAATTTGTCTGCTTTTAAAGCTGTTAGTGCTCCATTTTCTTGTATGAAAAATGATATATAAATAAAGTTTGATTGATTGATTGATCTCTGGTCCCAACTGGTTTTCTCAACATGACAATGCATTCACTGTTCTCCACTAGCCTCACCTGATCTCAGTCCAGTAAAACACATCTGGGATGTGCTGGATTGAGATTCTCATCATGGATGTGCAGCTGATAAATCCGCAGCAGCTGTGATGCTATCATGTCGACCCAAATCTCTGAGGAGTGTTTCCAGTACCTCATTAAAGAGCTGAAATGGGGCTCCAACTTGGTGCTAACAAGGTGTACCTAATGAAGTGGCTGTTACTGTTAAGATCAAGTTCTGAAGCAGCAGCTGAAAACTTGGTTTTGTCTCTTGTTAATCCTGAGGTACACAGGGATGAAATTAGCCTCACGCAGCTGGAAGCCGGTGTAGACTCCGAATGTTTACTGTAGGACAGAAATAGCTTTAGCCGCCGGTCCTGCTGCTAGCTTCAACTCTGGGGAACGCTGCTGACGGTACACTTTGTGCCTGCTGCTGTTTCCTGAAACTGAGGATCAGCTTTAGGTTTACACGATGGGATAAAAGAGTTGAAAATGAAGGAGGTGTAGTCGCGTTGTGTTTTTTAAAATAGCCCTCTGCTGTAGAGAGAGAAGAGAGTGCGGACCTCACCTTAGAAAACCCTTCGTCACTCCAATCTGCCATCTCAGCGACTTGAGAATCTCAAATCGGCCTCTGCTGACAGCGACCTATAAACTCCCAGCATGCTCTGCTCCCTCCTGCTTCTTCAGTGCAGTATAGCCGGTGTGGATTTTTTTCACCGCCTTTTTCATCCGTGTGTCTGTGTGTGTGATTGGGCCAAATTTTCTGCTCCAGTTTTCCGGGCTGTCCGCTCGGCTCCGTGCACACATTCGCCGCTCTTTGGAGGAACAGACTCGACTTAAATCAGCCAGCTGGATGGCAGCAGGAGGAAGTGTTCAGGCCTGTGTGATGAATTATAGCATGACATTCATGTTGGAGGCATGCAGGGCAGAAACTGCACCCAACTGCTTCAGTATAGTTTGACAGGAGTAACTGTATTCTCGATTTTTAATAGTTTCATTTGGCAGCTGAGCTGCGATTGGCTTTGGAGGGCTTTTTGAAGCACAGGAGGGAATAAAACTTCTGCTTCATGAAGGGTACATAAATGCTAAATATTGTTCTCATGATTACTGCAATGCCCATTCCACTATATCTTTACTTCATGTCCCTGGAGTCACTTAGAGCCCATGACTAGGGTTCCTGTTTTCAGTTTTGATGACTCTAACACTATAATCGCAGTCACTAATGTCCAAAAAACCTTATACTGAGAAACCCCGATCCACCTGTTAGAGGTCCTGCCCCTTTAAGGCTCCCCAGTCTGCTCTGATTGGTTGGCTTGGCAGTTCAGCGCTGCTCTGTGCCATATCCCTTACAGGTTTGGCCCCTAGTGGCCCATTCACATAACAGTGTTTTCGCCAGAAATGGAAAGGTTTTTCCTTTGCATATCACGGTGTGATAACGATGCGTGTTTACACAGATCTGCGAGAACAACGGAAAACGCGGTAGCGTGCAGGCCAGGCCACTAGTTTGCGATGTAGGTTTTTAGTGTCCTTGGCAAATATAACAGATGCGTCTCAACTGGTCAGAGTGTTGATGTAGCAAATCCACATTTTGTTGGAGGAGCGATAACAAACCTAGCACAGTTGCAGCACACATGTACATAACAGCTGTAAATACTACTTACATATATTTATTTTATTTTCATTTGTAAGTTTCATTCTTTATATTTCTTTTTTGTTTTTTATCACTGCTGTACATTTGGAAGTTCCCCCTGTGGGACTAATAAAGGAATATTTTATCTCTTATCTTATGTTGCTCTGTAGTCGGCCATAGCTGTTGTTGTTGCTGTTGTTCCTAGCTACCTGACAACTGCGATTCCTGTTTACACGGAGACGACAACGAAAACATGTTCAAAACTTTTCACTTACAACCCAGATTTCAAAAGTTTGCAGATTGAGGCACTCCAGGCACCATTCTTGTGTAAACAGAAGGCACAAAAGCACCAAAAACTCCCCATTTCGTCCCTTTTTCATTGTGGTGTAAACAGACCCTAAATATCAGAGCTAGTGGATCGATATGAGCCACCCCACCAGCCTCAGATCCTCGGGCAGGGGCCTCCTGGCTGTTCCAAAGTCGAGGGTTAAAACTGGAGATGTACTTGCAGTTTGTCCCTGCGATTGTTGGCGTCTTGAGCGTTTTGGTGTAAATGCTTGCCTGTATGTGACACATGTTACTGGAGGACACCACTAGAGGGCACAAAAGATCTCTACCTGTTTTGTTAGAACTGAACTGCAAACATGGCGGTAATTCTTGGAGTCAGAGAAACAAAAAAACATCTATGATCAATATTATCATCAAAAATTTGTTGACAACTGATGAGCAATGTTCAGGCATCACCATCATCATCATCTGAACTCCGTTTCTATGATATTTTCCTCCGTGCACTGTTGGAATTGTCTCAGTGTGTGGATGTAAAGAGTTACTGTGTTAAATGATGACTTGCTGCCGAATTTTCCCCAAAATCCTCTGATTCCCTTTCTGTCTATTTCTTTCTTCTAACCTGTAGGGCTCTAACAGGGTTTGTGCTGCCTTTGAGCTATGGGTGCTCTATTGGATTTAGATCTGGTGACTGTGGAGGCAGCTGGGGTTCAGTGGACTTGTTGACATGTTCAAGAGACCAGTCTGAGATGATCTGTGCTTTGTGACACAACGATTTTTCCTGCGATTTTGACTTTGAAGACCAATTTCCAAAGTCTTTGTAAAATCTTCGGGGGTCTTTTTGGAGTCGAGGCATGAAAGACTCCCCTAACCCTGACCCTGACCCTGAGGTCAAGATGAGTGTTGCGTGATGTGGAGTGTCAGAGTCATATTATCACAGTGTCATGGCTGATTGTAGAGTCTGCTGTCAACAGTGCTCAGTGAATGAGCACCAATCCTCTCTGGTCCCAGGTGCATCAGCTTTTTATGACTTCCGCCAAGGAGGTTATGTTTTTGCTGTTGTATGTTTGTTTGTTTGTTTGTTAGAGAGATTACGGGAAAACTACAGGATGGATTTACATGAAAATTTTACCAGAGGTGTGGTTTGGTCAAAGGAAGAAGCCATTGAATTTGGTGGTGATATGAATATTTGTCTGGATGCAAAAAAATCCCATAATTTCAAAAAATCCCATAGGTAAGCATTGGCTGGAATTTAAAAAAAAAATAATATCTCTGTCATTTTGAAATAGATTTGCTTCAAATTTTACAGGATGATATGGAGTCCATGTCTCTATCATCAGTGTAAATTTCATCTGGATCCAATCCAGATTGATGTCACAAATAACATTGAACTTTATAATGGAAAATCCCATTGACAGCATTAAATAATTCATATATAATCAAAATAAAAAGTGATGTTCCCAAAACTTGTTGTGTTCATACAGGATAACAACCTTCATATATGTGTTGTGTTTGGTCTGGATCCTTGCACTATTCTGGATCTGGTGATCCAGGATTGTATCTTGGGTTGTGGAAAGGCCACTGCTGTAACTGAGTTGCTTTGTGGAGGTCTGCGCTCTCTGGATGCTTCTCTAGTTTTTAACCGATTTTTACACTCATTGTCTGCATAAAGAATAACTAACAGAACAGAGCATGCTCGTCACACATCCATGTTGAAGTGAAGCTCTGCCGTTGTAATGCAGGGTCACGGAGGTCGTGTGGAGCGCTCAGGCAGAAACTCAGCAGCTGAAACCTCTTCCCGTGTTGTGACTGTAGATCAGCTCAGAAACACTCTGATAAGACAGGAGTGTTTGGAAATGGAGGTCAGTGTGACACGCAGGATGGAGCTGTAGTTTCTTAGCTTCAGGCTGGGTTTAAAATGGGATACTGTTTACTGACCGAGGCATAGAAGACTTTCAGGAAACAGCTCAGATCCTAGACCTGTTTGTGCTCTCTGAAGCCTGGTTTGTACCTCTGTGTTGAAGCTACACTGCACCAAAGCCATAGTGTAGGCTGGTGTCTTGAGAATTTATACTCACAACTGGTTTGTCCATGTTTCTCTGCAATACCCCACCAGTTCACTAGTGGACTGTGGATATGTTCTCATCTACTAGAACCATGACTCTAGAAATGGACCAGTGGTGTTGGAGTAAAAAGCTGAAAATTGACAAGCTGCTGATTTAAATGCAATTGGCGATGCTCTTGGCCCCATCTGCAGCAATGTTAAGTGTAACCTCCATTCCAGTTATTTCCTTACAGGGCTAGAGCTGATTAAAACCACTGTTGCTGATGTACTTACTACTGAAATTAAAGGGTTAGTTCGGGTTTTTGAAGAGGGTTTGCTTTAGGTCCATGGCTCTAGTAAATATGAGTGCCAGTAAAGGAACTTGGCAGATGCTAGCAGTACATGGTGTCACCGAAAGCCTCTTAATTAAGCCACTTACAGGTTAAAGCTACTCCAAAAACTACGATGGCTTGAGCAATACAATACAATAAGATTCTTTACAGCATCTAACTTTTCCTCAACAAAGCCCCTTTGTTCAGAACTTAGGGGCTATGTATCCAGGGTTCCCATGCGTCCTGGAAAACCTGGAAGATGATTTAACAATTTTCCAGTCATGGAAAACATATGAAAAGTGAGAAAAAAGTAAAATGTCCTGGAAAAGATTGAATTGTTGTGGAAAATTATTTATCCTCCCTCTGCTTCTCTCTACCTTGTTGCAAATGGGTTAAAAATTTGCGCATAGCCTATGTATGTACTATATGTAGTATGTATAATACATAGAATATCAAAGATATGAAAAAGCTAAAGGCATGAAGTTGGTTATGTGACACTGGAATCTGTGGGTGTGATTGCATTATTACCTCCGCCATGGAGGTTATGATTCCACCAGGGTCTGTCTGTCTGTCTGTCTGTTTGTTTGTTTGTTTGTTAGCAAGATTACGCACAAACTACTGGATGGATTTACATGAAGATTTTACCAGAGGTGTGGTTTGGCCCAGGCAAGCAGCCATTACATTTTGGCAGTGATCCCCGTATTTGTCTGGATGCAAAAAATTCCCAAAATTTTCTGAAAATCTCCAGAACTTAACATTGGGCCGTATTTTATAAAATCATATCTCTGACATAACTTGATGGATTGGCTTCAAAATTTACGGGCTAATATATATAATATAACTCTATCATCTCTAGCGTCCTGGAAAATACGAGTGTGGGCACTAGCCTGAACATTGGCCACAGTGACAGAGATCAGCTCTTATCACTGCACAGATGAAGAGCTGATCTTCCTTACTGTGGACAATACTCTGGCTAGTGCCTGGTACCTCACACAATACCACATTAAAATCCAGAACTAACCCTTTAAATATATAGATAAGAAAAAAAGATTGTTTTCTGCTCCTTTAGTCTATGCTAAGGGTGCCATGGCCTCCAGGGGGCGCCACAAAATCAGAAAAAATTCACCTTCAATATAATTATATTAAAACTATAGTGTATTATTATTTACTCTTAAAATGGACAAGCTCACACCGACTCAAATGTAAATTTATGCCAAATTAATGTCACTATAAATATACCAAATAAATCTGATTTTTTTGTATTCATTTGTAATTTGTGAAGCATGTAAATTGGGTGATATGTTACCTTACAAAGTAAACACAATAGTAAAAACAATGCTATTCGATTTCTTTTGTAAGCATAAATTGCTGATGGAGGGGGCCCACATTGGGCAGGGCCGGCTCTGTCTAACGTGGTGCATTATGTTGGATCTGAAGTAATAATTTAGTATTAGGGTGTTAGAGAGGCTCCTGCAGACACTCAGGAGAACCCAGTGTTTCTGAGCAGCGTGAGGAGCCAGTCAGTGACAGCTTTAACCTTTGGCATGTGATCTTGGACCCGAGGATCACCAACCCTGCCAGGTCGAGGGTTTACTGGGACCCCGGGACCTCCTGGAGACCTCCATCTGTCTGAGCAGAGGGGCATGAGAGGAATAGGAGAGAGGGATTTATATCTGACCCGCTGAGAAAGGGGTCGAAGGAAGGCAAAGTGGGGGCTGAATGGAATAAAATAACCACATACAGCTCTTATTGATTCACCAGGATGGAGGATGTAATTAAATCAGAGAAAGTTGAGCTTTAAAATCGACAAAACACAGCACCGGGCTGCAGCTAGAAAGGTTTTGAACTTTCATGTGATTTAGAGACAACAGGGGCGGCACGGTGGTGTAGCGGGTAGTGCACGTGCCTCACAGCAAGGTAAACTAACCTTTCTGTGGAGTTTGTTCTCCATGCATGCGTGTGTTCTCTCCAGGCACTCCGGCTCCCAAAAACATGCTCATTAGGTTGATTGGTGACTCCAAATTACACTTAGGTATGAGTGTGAGCATGAATGATTTTCTGTCTCTCTATGTGGCCCTGTGATTGGCTGCCGACTGGCTCAAGGTGTGCTCCGCCTTGCAGGAGACAATTCTGTCCAACAAAGGCAAAGTGCAGTATCTGCAGTTTTTCGATTTTTTTTTTTCCCTAATCAATAGTGCCGTATCTGCTCTTCAATCTTTTAAAGTGTCATACGGTTCCTGCTTAATTTCTCTGAGATATTGCCATTTGTTACTTTGCAGTTACAGCAAAAATGCACTGTAAAACCAAGGCAAACTGCAGTAACTGCACTTACTACAGTTTGCCTTGGTTTCACCATCAAGAACATCAGATACTGCAGTTTGCATCGGTTTTAGGACCAAATTTGGGACATCTCCACTCAGACTTGAGTCAAAAGTGAACCTGTTGCTGTAGAACATTTACATTGTAGTGTTCATTTGTTGATCAGCTTTGCATTGTATGTATTAGAGCCCAATGTAGAATGTTGTTATAATGTCTGATGGTCTGATTTTCTGATTTTTTTTTTGTGTTAGTGTGAAGTCAAACATGAAATGCTTGAGAAATAAACACTGTTCTGATAACAAAAAAAGACAAAAATACATTCATAGATAACTCTATTGTTCTGTTGGTGCTATGTATCATCATTAAGGAGGAGATAATTGCACATTTGGTGTTGGCAGTAACGGCGTATGCAGCGAAAAATAATATATCAATATTGAAAATTAATATGCCAAATATTATCTTATAAAAAAAAAAAAAACTAAGTGAAATGGCCTTACTTACTGCACATACTGCAGTACGTCATTATATGGTCATGTAATTATACTGCAGTAAAGCAAAGGCAAAGTGCAGTATAGCCTATAAAACTGCCAAAATTAGCATGAATGTCAATATACAATATACATTAAATTCCCTTCCCTTTCATCTAATAAATCATACACTTGGTATTTAAATATAATTTCATAGTAACACTTGGTGAAAAAAACAACACAAAAGCTGTTTTTCTCCATTTAGCATTTTAGCAGATACTGCACTTTGTCTTTGTAAAGCAGATTTGGCATCGGAAAAATGACAGCAAAAGTATTGGTACCATTTCGATTTGAGAAAGTCTGTCGCCTATCACTACTGTGGATGCTTTATGTTCAGCAAGCTGTTAATGCAATTTTTAATTAATAAATTCTGAAACCTGCATGTTTTTAATTCATATTATAGCTGAACTGTTACACTAAACATAGGTAAACAGAGATTAGAGTAAATAATGGTCTCAGATGCTGACATGGGAACCAGCGAATATAGCAGGGATGGGACACATAAATTCAATCCTTAGGGCCAATGGCCACATTGTTGGAATATGAATGACACCTTCTAGAGCTATAGTTTTTATACGAGTATATTTTACTGACAGTTTTAAATCTGTTTAACAAATGCATTAAGTAATGTGGAAAAGAGAGTTTAACAGAAACAATAACTACCAGAACTGTTCCATTTCCTCAGAAATCACGGAGCTGTAAGGTTGGGACCAGCAAAGTGACCTCAGAGAAGTGAAGTGAGATGTTGTTAATTTCTTTTCTCAGATTATAACATGTTCTGTTATTGTGTGAGATTGCAATTCACATGAGAACTTGTGGACGATGTTGCCAGCCTTTCGGTCGGGGCAAAATAGCTGCGCTTTGGTGCACGGCACGTTCGCTTTATGTGGAAAATTATTTTAGGCTTCAAAATGGACCATGATGTGCTTTGTTTTAGAAAAGGCTGGTCCAGGTTGGTGGTTCAACTGGGACCTTTCTGCTTGTTCTTCTTGTGCATGTGTTGGTTCCTCTCCTGACTCTTAGCTGCGCCCTCTACTGGCGTGTGGTTCTGGTGTGAAGAGTCTCAAAGCCATTTTAGAAGAAAGGCAGTGGCGGCCAAGTTGGTCACAGATCTGGTGATGTAGCGTGTCAGAAACCCACTGCTGCTGCAAAATGGTTCAAGTGTGATTAAAAAATCTGCACATTGAGGCTGTAAGTTTGTGCTGCTATTTAGGATGCAGAGGATTAGATCGAAGGGAAAAACTGAAACAAAGAGAGGAGAGTAATCCCAGGTGGGAGAGTGAAATCCAGACATGCCAAAGAAAACAGAGAAAGAGAGAAAGACTGAGGAGAGTGGAGCAGAAACAAGATGAAGATATAACGACACGCTCAGGACAGAAAAACACGCTGCAGGTGAAGCAGACGGGAGCAAAGACGTGACGGGGAGGGACGGCCATAGTGTTGATGGAGAGAAAATTGCAATGCAGAGAGAAGCTAGTGGGAGGAGAGGTGTAGACGGAGGAAAGAGAGCGGAGAAGAGCAGCAGCCTCAGTGTGTGGGCGTGACAGATCACTCGCCAGAGAGAGAGAGAGAGAGAGAGTTTGGAGGGAAATCGGAGAAGAATTGAACCATCTGCTTCTTCAGGGACTCTCACTCTTCTTAAACCTCTTCGCCACCGCTGCACTTGCCAGACACCAGCGTGATCCCTCGATGAAGAGCTTCATGCAAACACTTCAATCAGTCAAATGTTTTTAACCCATAAGAGTTCCATATCCTGACACATTTGTCCCTGATGATAAACAATGTCAGATTCCCAAAACACCTGTAAAAATATTATACATCAATATTTATTCCACTTTTAATGAGTCATGCTTTTAAAACTACTTCACCCTTCAGCTAACCAAAACCTAGCATAATTTCCTTAAATACATATAAAAAAGTATTTGATAGTTGTTATTATTAGGCCCTGAGATGGGTCAATGATCAGCAGCAACATTGATTTTGATCCTTTTTTTTTTTTTTTTTCTATGAATAAAAACTCACACTCAGAGTCCTTGGGACAATAACTGACTGCTTCGTAAAATCAGCTGTCAAATTTTATACTTTATTTTTTCTCACATTAAACCCATCAGACTTTTAAAACTACCTCAGCCTGAAACAAACATATAAAATATTAGTTATATTTTTGTGATTGTAAATCATTAAAGCTCAAAATGGAGACAACATGCTACATTTTTTAATAAGAAAAAAAGGCCCTGAGATGAACAATGATCAGCAGTAACTCTGATTTTGATGAATTATTTTGTTTTCTTCAGTGTCAGATTATAAATAGAAACTCACCCTCACAGTCCTATAGATAAGAACTGCCAGCTACCTAATATCAGGTGTAAAAAATGTAAACTATATTTTTTTCTTACATTAGATGAGTCACACTTTTAAAACTACCTCAGCCTGAAAACTTCATATCCACAATATAAATTATATTTTTGGGACTGTAAACCATTAAAGCCCAGCATAGGGACATAACTTGCCAGTTTGTTTTTATTAACAAATAAAAATCAAACTTAAATAATTCTATAAAAACATTGCATGAGGATTTGATAAACGTTATTACAAGGCCCTGAGATGGTCTGTGCAACACTGATTTTGATGCAACACAAATTTTTTGGAAGCACTGATTTTTGCAGAAAATGTTACAGTGTGAGATTTTGCAGCGTATTGTAAATGGCCAATAGTAGCGCCATCTGGTGGACAATTATAAATATTCAAAATTTAAAGCAAGTAGTCCATAATGAAATACAAACTAATCTGAATGCATTAGTATATTTTCTTAAATAAATGTGGGTACAAAAAGTATTTTCAGTGGTTTTCAATCTGGCATTTTATGTCACCAGGAACAAATGTGTCAGGGTTTTTTGTAGCTTTGCCATTTTTGGCTAATTTAATGAAGTGAGATGACAACTCTCTGGCAAATTTGAGCTGTAGTCATTCAACACAGCCAAAAAGGCTTAAAAAAAAACAAAAACAAAAAAAAACTGAGCATCACAAAATGTCCCTAAGATCTCTGGAGGGTTAGTTCAGCAGCTGGTTTGGTTTAGGGATTTGTGAGTGGGTGTAGCTGAATGTGATGGAAAGAGCAGGAGAACAAAGCGCAGGTGGGGTTAATCTTGTGTGTGTGCACTCTCAGGAAATAAATGAAGCTTACAAAGATGCGCTTGGTTTAATTTTATCACGGCCTCTGAAGACCGCAGTGTAAGTGGAGTGGAGTTAATGTTCTTAAAGATGCTTCTGCTGTCCTCAGATTTTCATATCAAAGAACAATTAGCAGGATGGCCCAGTGAAACAGTGTGTTTGGGATGATTAAGAGTATTACTATTATTTTATAAATTAATACACTACAGCAGGGGTCCACAGTTTAAACAGAAGTGGATCTGGTTCCAGAAACTTTCCCCAAGCAAAGGTCCAGAGCATCATGATGTCTGAGGAGAGGCTGTCATGAGTTCATAACGACAAAACCATAAAAATAAAATAAAAATAAAGCAAATTAAACTCTGCAAACTACATTTTTTTGAGTCCTTACATCAGGGGTGTCCAAACTATGGCATGGTGGCCAAATGTGGCCCACTGCCCATTTAGAATTGGCCCCTGAAACAGCTGAATGAATAAAGACATTTTGATTACAGCAGCAAATACCATCAATCATGCACAGTTTCTGCCAGACTTACTTTGCCACAAGTCTCATTTACAAAGTATATTGCAATGTTCATCTTCAAGCACCAACAGTTTACTCTTGTTTTGTGTGACAGTGAAGATAAGCCGTCAGTGACTCCCATCTCTGCTGCTCAAAGGTCATTCTCACTAGGGGTGAATCCAGTGATAGCCTGGGGTTAGAAGGGCCCCTTGACAGGTGATAACCAACCCCTAAACCCTAAAACTTTAACTGAAATACATTAAAAGTGAGGTGCAGCAAGTGGCTCAGTCGTCCATGTATTCCTCTTTATGCGGCCCTCGATCCAAAAAGTTTGGACAGCCCTGCCTTATATGGATGTTACACATTTCTCATGTGTGCTAAGACATGAGAATCATGAAAAACCAAAGAAATCCCTTGTTAGACTCCTTTAAGTCTGATAAGGGATGTTAATATGGCAGCGCTAGCTGTTAGCTAAGCTAATGTTTATCGGCTAAATTATTGGATTGGGGAGGGAACACACACATCTTTTCTTTTTCTTGGCAAAATTCAAAGAACCCAAATAGTTGTTGTGTAGTGTAGGTTTTTATTGTAGAAATAGTTGCTCTAATCCATAGGTGGGAAACTTTATTGGCAGAGGCAGGCTAATGCTACCCATTGACTCCCATTGTTTGAGCTAAGCTAATTAGTGGTGGTATCTATCTATTTGCTTGTCATGGACTCGGGAGTGAAGCAAGGCACGAAAGAATAAAATATGTTGGCGTATCCCTTTAAGGATTCTGTTAAAGCCCCTTACAGAGCGGCTGGTTTCTACTCTTACATCAATGTCTGCATTAAGTCCACACAAAAAGGCCCGCCTATAAAAGAACTGCCAAGTGTGCGCTAAATGCCTCTCTAACTTGCTGTTGTAACTCCTTCCTGATACCATCACCGGCATGAAGTGATGCTGAAGTTTACAGCCGGCCCACCAGACTTCCTTTTGTGCTCTCCCGACTGCAGTTTTTCAGGTCGAATAAAGTCCTTTGTGCGACACAGAGCCTTTTCTCCAGGTTGTGCGAGCTCTGGCCCAGCTCTTCAAACACTACGACCACACGCCCGGCAGCGAGGAAGCGTGCCTTTGGCCAAAGCGAAGCCATTGTCCGCACAGATGATTGTGAGTCATTGTGCTGGCAGCGCAGGCCCGGGAGTCAAATGATGTGATGTAGCATGGAGAGAGAAAGAGAGATGTCCATTGTGACCCGTGTAAAGCTGTGGCAGGAGCGGACGCCCGGGCAGATACCGACGGCCGGGCGTTTAGGGGAGTTTAGCATGAATAGTGGAGTAATTCAGTCAGAGGAGACGAGGTGATTAGCATTTTGAGAGGATTCACCGCCGCCTCCGTCCCGTTCAGGGGCCGATCTGTGAGCAGCCTGCAGAGCGTGTCTCAGCGGCCGGGTTTGAGTGGGAGGAGAAGGTCACGTCTGCTTTTGGAGACTTTTTCACAGATGGCTGAACAAACATGATGTTAGTGTCAACCTGTATGTTAATGAAGAGGGATGTCAAGGTGCTTCGCTGTGTGAAGATCACAGTTAAGGACCATGGGGGGGGGGGGGGGGGCTGAGATGGCACCATCATTGACCATTGACACTGTGAGAGGATTTACAGACGTTTCTTTTCTTTATCTTTTCTCATAATTACGAGATCCTGATCTCATAATTACAAGGCGTCTAATTTTTTTCGATCCGGTAAATGCAATGTGTTTCCATAAATAAATGTCAGTCAGGAAGTACGTATAAGCTGTTGTTCACATGTTGCTCCTGATATCTTGTGATCTTATTGTTTAGGTCTTTATTTCATTCTGTAAGTATATGAAACATTCAATACAAAATAAGAAGAATCTCAAACGTGAATGAAAAGGAGCAGAATGAATAAAAATCTTATAGAGTCTGCCCCTTTCTCACAAAATATTAATTAGCTAAGCACATAATGCAAATAAACAGGAGCTGCAGGCCAACATGACTTTTTATAATTCATTATTTTTTATTATTAAAAAAAACCCAACAAAACAAAAAATCAAAAGGTCCACATGTTAATTCACATTTTTCCACAAAACAAATATAGCAAGACTTAGATTAACACATTTCCCTGTATTTACTCAACATACTGGCTTTGATACTTTTTTGAAGATAAAATTTGATCGAGCTTCTTTGGTTTCTTTGTTCAGATTGTTTCTTATGAAGTTGTGGTTCTGTCGGGATCTTATGATCTCGTTTTTTGGCCTAATCAGTGCTGTAAATACACTTCCGTTGCACTGTTGGTTGGAGCAAAGCCGCAGGATGCTATGCAGATGGACTATGTGGAAACTCATGGTTAGAAACCCATGACCTCCTGCACTGACTGTTATAAAACTGAGAAATTCTCCTTATTAATGTGCAGTAAGTGAAGGCTTTAATTATTTCCTTGTCATGAAAACAGGTCTTTTCCAGGTTATTTTTCTCCTCTGGTTAAAGCAGCAGTTTATAAATTCAGAGTCAGGCTTTAAAACACACGGCTCATTCCTCTCCGGACTTTTCTAATGAGCGCGATCTTCTGCCAAGTTGTTTTTGGCTCTTTTAAGCATCAACACAGAGACTTCACATTTCAAACAACAAATTGTTCCGTTTCGGAGTCTTTGCTCCTAATAAGGCTGATTTGTTGTGGGATTCAAGTCCCGTTCCCCATCGAGCAGACAGATGGTGGAGTCCGTGGAAAAAAAGGTTCTGCTGAGGGAAGGAGCCAGGAATCTGCAGGTGTGTGTGTGAAGAGAGAGGAAGTGGGAGTGTGTGTGCAGAAGCTGCTCACACATCCTGCTTTCTACCTGCTGTACCCTCAGCACCTCCATCCATCCATCCATCCATCCATCCATCCATCCATCCATCCATCCATCCTATATCTTTACAGCTTTTGAGGTCTTAAGGAGGCTGAAGCTCATCCCAGCTTACACTGGGTGAAACACAGGTTACACCCTGGACTGGTTGCCAGCCAGTCCACATGCAAACAGTGTTCCGGGTCCAAAAAACATATGTTAGAAGATGCCTGCCAGAGTGAAGATTTTTAGAAACCTCTGTTCAAGGCTAATCTGACACACCACATGGACCTTTATATATATTTCTCTGGTTTATTTGGAAAAGAGTTAACAGGAAGTGTTTGGGAATGGGCAGAACCTTTAAAAAGCAAACCTGGTAGTTGACTGGACGATCCTTCCATCAACCTCATTTATTGCAGACCAATAAGATGTTGTAGTAGGCAGGTGCTACTGCCACTGTGTTATACAAAACATGAACCACTACATAGAACAAACTATTACCAAAGCATGTTGGATGTGGAGTGAAAACATCCCTCCTACCTGGTGCTTTCAGTGTTTGTTTTACGTTTAATAAAGAAATGTGGTCCAGCTCTGATAAAACTGCCACTGAAGCAGGTTGCTGTGCCTTTATTTACAGGCTTGTAGTCACTTCTCTCAGTCTTCATGTCTAGACCTCTTTTCAAGATGGATCATGAATCAGGCAGATCTAGCAGTACTGCGTGGTTGCCCATCAACAAGAAAGCCTCTTCCTGTATGCAGCACACGTGCAGAGCCTTAGCATCCATGGGAAGGCCTCATATGTTTTTTTCTTATCAAACTCAGTATGTTTGATAAACATAACAGGACCTGAACACCTCATGGTGTCCACACATTGGGCTTTGTTAGGGAGTTACATCTTCACATATTAATGAATGTAAAAAACTGGGATTTTAGAAAGTTTCCTTGAAATAATGTGATGTATGATCACCATATGCTTCACTAAGGGGGCCCTCCACACAAGACGTGAACAGGTCCCAGAGTGGATAAATCTGAAAATATCAATCTTGTGTTTCCATTTGTACAATGAAGACGAAGAGTTTCTGAAACAGTGATGTCATAGCCTCATCTCTTGCTCAAACCACATGTGTAAACCCTGACGACAACAGAACACATTTCTCATGACGTATGCTCCATGTCTTCTCTGGTTTTGGTGTGTATCTGCAGTACCGTTACAGCGCCACGTACAGGCCTGGCATGTGTACTACAGCATTTTTGTGTAGATGGACACATGCCATATTTACAGAGAACGTTTTCAATACGAAAACGTATTCATATCTGTGTGGACAGGTCTGTAGGAACTCCTCTTAGGCCTCACTTCTAGTTGTTGTTTTAACCTCATCTGTTTAATATAAAGGAAACCTAACAAGCACTTTTCAGTCCATGTGAGGAATCAAGTATACTCAGGGAAAACGCAGGTGTATATGGGGAGAACATGCAAACTCTTTACAGAAAGGCCCCGCTCCACCAGAGAGTCAACCAGCAACCCTCTGTTGTTGTGAGGAACCAGCTCTAATGGCTGGATCAGCATCCAGGCTCCCTAAGCTCAAGGTTATCTTTTTGCCAGCATTTGTTTGTGAGAAAAATAACACAGAAAGTTCTGAATGGATATTGATGAAATATTCATGGAGTGTTGGTCATGGCTCAAGGCAGAAGTGCTCAGATTTTGGTGTTGATCCAGATACAGATGTGGATCCAGGAATTCTCTTAAGGATTTGCTAACATGGCGCAGTAAGAAAGCTTTTTGATAGAAACTTGCTCTTCTTGGAGAATTTCTTGACGCATGAAACATAAATAGAAGATGATGTTTAATGTTACATGTGAATGAGCCTAAATATGACAGTGCTTAGTTTGAGGCCAAATGTGGCAGATGGAAGATTCGCAAATCATGACCTAATGATGGGAATTCCAGTGCTTCATGGTGATTTGGATCATTTGACTCAGCTGACCGATGTTGAATATGTTTGCATATTCTGGGCATGTTCAATCTTATGAACTTTTTATCCCAGACAGTCTTTGAAATTTGACTTCATGCATTAAAGGTCAAGGCTATTATCCTTGTGGTCATCCAGACGCAAAAGCGGTATCTCAAATGGATTTCTGTCTGACACAAGGGTGATCTGGTTAGATATTGGAGACTTTTGCACAAGCTACACAATGAGCTTTGTGATTATTACTGAGCTCTCTGTTCGTGTATCACCATCTGTCTTCATACATTGCTTGTATTTCACGGATATTTTTGTCAGATTTTCTATTTTAATGAACAGCACGTTAATAGTATTCAAATGTGTTACTACGGTGTCTGTAAGGTGCTGATTTAATTAGCTGCAGCAGCCCTCTGAGAGAAGAAGGAGCTGCTTGATGAGAGTTTTCCCAGAAACACTGATTCTAATTTCCCCTCGCTGTTGGCAGCTCAGCTGTGGAGAAACTTTTCTCACATCCTCAATCAGAAGTTGTTTAGCCGAGAGGTGAGAGACGAGATGTGCTCAGGAGCCTATGTGCTGCTCAGAGATGGGGTATACGCAACTTTTATTGGTTTCTGCATCTTTACCCCAGAATCCCTCTCAGTTTGGAACAACTTTCTCTGAAGTGTTGGAGCTGAGTGACTCGAAAATCACCATGTCGTCTCTTTGGGAGCTTCGCCTGATCAGAGAGGGAGATGCACCATGATGGGAGACTCTTGATAAGACAGTAACAGAGGAGATGTTTGTCTGTGTGTATGGTTTCTGCATATGTTTTCTGTAAAGCTGGAGAAAACAAAAACAAAAAGAATCTGCTCGGCTGGGTCCAACATACTGCAAAATAATGCCTGTTTGACAGTCATGCTACATACTTGAATGGAGTATGGAGAATATTCAGCATACCGTGTTGTTACTAGTGAGTGATAGGTGGTTTCCAACAGGCACAGGTAAGACAATCAGGAGGTCATAACCAAGGTTAAGAGGGCCAGACATGAAACACTGAGGACCAACACACAAAATGACACCATGAAAATCTTTTCACATATTTTCAAATCCTCTAACAATCATAATTTAGTTGAAGGAAATACATTTGCTGATAAAAAAAATTTGCATCCACGATTCCTCAGAATAGTGGGTCAGCCTCTAAATATCTACATTTTGCTCTCTGTAATGTTTTCATACAAAAAAATGTTGCAGAAATGAAAGAAATCCATTCATGCCCAGCATAACCCTTAACAGGCAAGTCAACCAGCAGGTTGACCTGCTTATATGCTTCTCGAAAATAAAACCTGAAATGTTGCTAAATGAAGAGACAGGAACACAATTTTACCAACAAATAATTTGTTGCAAATGTATGATTTAGTTTGGATGTTTAAGGGTTAAAACCTTAACCCTTCTGTAGTCTCCATTTTTTCATTATTTAGCCAATGTTCTAGTATCTGGTGGACCTATTGCATTTTTTATTTTCCCCATCATTGTTGTTATTATTCATGCACCATCGTAACAAATGAACAAGTGACCTAACTTGTTACATTTAAAGGTGTTTTGACCATTACTGCTGGTGCAGACGTTAGGGTCAGGTACTGTTTTGATTTTGTGGACTTTGGGACTGTAAAATAAGACAAATATCCATTCATGAATCCATCTCCCTTTTCGAGGGCTGGGCCAGGAATTATTCTTTCACAGCCAAGAGAGACCGCTCTCCTAAGCTGAGCGTGTCTTTGAAGGATTGTTTACACTGCAAAAACTCAGATCTAGACAAGCGCGTTTGTCTATTTTCACGTCAAAAATATCCAAAACACTTATTCTAATCCCCTTTCACTGAACAAGTTGAGACAAATATCTTGCTTTAAGGAATAAAAGGCAAAAATAAAGCATTGAATTGCTTGTAATGAAGAGAAAATATCTGCCTATGGAACAAGAAAAGTTTGACTCAGTGAGGGTCTTAAAGTAAGGTTTAATATCTGCTCAAGTTAAATTTGTCTTGTCTTATTGGAAGATTATTTTACTTATAATAACTCAGGCCTTACTTTTAGTTTGTATATCTCCAAATAAGATCTTAATCCAGACATGTAAGGAAATTGGGGATAAGTAATAATTGTCGAATAAGTCTAGTGACATTTTTTTTGTCTTGAAATTGGACAAATGCTCTCACTTAGATCTGAGTTTTTTCAGTTCAGAAACTGTGATCTTTCATTTCTTCTACTCGACAGCCTCCACTGCTCTCAAAAGTTGATTTTTGTTGCATCCTATTTGATCTGTACTTGGAAAACAAACTCCCTCTTTATTAATTTTACAAATTCTGAGCATTTCTTTTTCTGTGTGAGTAAATTTGTTGTTCTTTGTCTTTCTCTTCAGAGGCCAGAGATCCAAAATGGGAGGCAAGCTGAGCAAAAAGAAGAAGGGATACAATGTAAACGACGAGAAGGCCAAAGACAAGGATGCCAAAGCAGAGGGGGCCTCTGCTGAGGAGAGCGAAGCTCCGAAAGAGAACAAAGACGAGGCCCCCGCTGCCGACGGGAAGGAGGTAGCAAACGACACGGCAGCTAAGGACGCGCCGGCAGCCGACGCTGCAGCGCCGAAAGACGAGGAGAAGAAGGAGCCCGAGAAACCTGCCGCCAACGCTGAGCCCAAAACGGAGGCAGCTAAAGCCGAGGAGAAAGCAGCCGCCCCGGCGAAGGAATCGGCCCCCGCAGCCAAGGAGCCCGAGGCCAAGGCTGAGAGCAAAGGTGAGGCCGACGCCAAAAAGACTGAGGCCCCCGCGGCACCAGCAGCCAAAGCCGAGGCGGCCCCCGCTGCCTCTCCCGACCCCAAGCCCACAGAGGCGGCTCCGGCGGCGAAGGAAGCCGCTGCGCCTGCTAGTTCGACACCAGCCGCCGAGCCTCCAGCCAAGGAGGCGAACGCCACAGAGGCACCAAGCAAGGATCAAACCGTAGCAGTTCAAGATTAATGGACCGCTTCTTTTGGGAAATGAAAAAATAAAAGTACCTAACTCAACGACGATGAAGATAAGATTAACTAGCCCACCCATATTCTGATAATAACAATAATAATAATAATTCTGACGATGATTTGAGTGAGGACTGGAGCAAACACCTGGAGAAGTTTCCCTCTGATGATTATTGCTATTATTATTGTTATGTTTGATTTTATTTTTTCTGCTGTAGTATTTGAACTTTGATACAAGTCTGTGTCTGCCATATGCCTCGCCATCACACACCCCATCATCCCTCTCTCTCTCTCTCTCTCTCTCTCTCGCTCTCTCATACAGTTTGATCTCAGCCTGCAGGGGGCGAGCTGTCACACACAAAGCTCCGCCCCCTGCTCTGTGATGTCACCGATATCTTAACCTGGGGGTTTGGGAGGAGCGGAGGAAGGTGAGGAGGGGTTAAGAAATCACTTCACCAGCTGGACCTCCCTTGAGTCCATCCACTCTTCATCTGTCCTCCTCTCCTCCTCCTCCTCAGAGTGAAGACTCCTCCGCTGGCGCCTGCTTTCGATATCGTTGGTTGTATTTCGTCACGTTTTATTTTTTTCCCCCTCTTGGTTCCATAAACACAATAAACTTACGTGAGGGAGGAGACTCTTCAGGCTTTCTGGGACACTTGGGAGGTTTGAAGAGGCCGGCTTTTGCAGGGGTAAACATATTCTTAGACGTATTAAAGTCGTAGAAATTTTTCAGATGAGCGTATAGATTTTTTACTGGAACCCTTAGCTATATTGTATCTGAACTAAGAGGTTTTTTAACATTTGTAATATGCCTTTCAAATCTGCAGAGCCTGCCTGAATCAAACCTCGGCAGTGTTCTCCAAAAGGCTGATGATATCTCTAAGCCTCGGCACAAATCTGATTATTAATTCTAAACATAATATTTTTGTTTGAGGAAATTTATGACCCATCCTGGAGACAGTTGATCCTGCTTTGAGTACCAAACTAATGATCTGAACCAGACACTTAATGTGAAAGGATTTTTTCTTTGTAAAATAAAAACTATATTATTTTTATGGCTCTGAAAGTCACAAAAGATTCCGTCCACTCTTGAAGTCCTGAAATTTCTGTGCTCAGTGCTTTTCTATTAATTAAGTTTCATCTCACATTTCTTTCTCAATTAAAAAAAAGAAAAAAAAAACAATTATCCCCATTATCACTCGTTCTCCCTTGTTCTCCCTCCTCTCTCAAGCTGGCTTGTCCAACTGAGTTGAGCCTAAATTAAACACGCTCATGTGTTTTAACCCGTTTTGAAACTTTAGTCATGAATGTAAGGTGACTGTTGTTCACTCTAGAGACAAAAACTAAGATACCAAGAGTTTTAAGCTGCTAGACGCTGAGGCAGGATCACTGGGAGCCAGCCCTGCCTTGGGCTTGAGCATCAGGCCATCTTCAGTCATGACCTGTTACACTTGAGGTAGTGACGATCTCCCGACCTCTAGAGTAGGAGTTTGGACATCTGAGATCATGTAGGACGCACCATAAATCACAGTCAAAATATGTAACATGGCTGCCTTGGTTGTGCTTTAAAGCACAATGATCTATTGGACAGAAGGCAGAAATATAACACATAGATGCTGTACGGTGCCAAGTGTATAATCAAGCTTTTGACACAATTTCAGCTTCTGAAATAAATGGAGGAATTCACCAAACTGTCAGATCCTTTTCAGAATCAGACGTGCCCATTTAGGTCGTCTTTTCTGCATCTATCGATCCATCAAAGTAAGCCCCAGGTCATGATCACCAGGTGTTTTTTTTTTTTACTTTGCAGTGCGATTATTTATTTAATTTACTCATCTCCAGTCTTAATGTGAGTAGAAAGACAGGTCAAAAATCACTCTTGATATATTGGCAATTCATGCCATTTCTTGTCTCTTTATTCTTTATATTAAGAATAATGCTGACAAAAAAATCCCACAGAACATGATGAGATAATTTTTCCTCATTTATATATTTTTGCCCACCTGACCCAAGCACGTCTTCATAGATATGTATGACAGTAAAGCAGAAAGCTTAACAAAGACAATACATATGGAGCAGTTTGTCCAGTGTGTCGAACATCAGAAGTTTGGTACTGAAGCAGCTCACGCAGATCTCTGCAGGTCTGTTAACCTGCAATTTTAATTCTTGATACATGAAAAGGAAGCCTCTGAGTTTATCATGGTACCCCTCCTGCATTTTCCTTTCTTTTTGAAATATATCACCATTTATGTCTACACATACGCAGAGACGGAAGACAAAAGAGTGATGCCTTTGACTGAGGAAAGACAAACTCTTACAGCCCATTGATAGCTGCGTATTTCTTTCTGTAAAGTGAAAGAAAGAAGTTAAATGCACTTAGGCGACTACATTTCAAGTTCTTCTTGCATAGAGAAGAAGTTTTATCTCCCTTTTAATGTGGAAACTTGCATAAGTGTGACTAGAGGAGGAAATACAGCAAGACAGTGACAAGAAATATATAGAGAAAGATGTACTTAAAGGTACTTTTGCAACCATTATTGAAGTACTTTTTGTACGAGAAAGCAATGAGGGGAAACACTTGCATTGTCATCTTCATGCAGGAGTTCACATGGCAAAGACAAACGCAAAGAGAGAAAGAAAAAGTAATTTTAGGCACTTTATGACCACAGTTCAAGTACTTCTTCAACATGGAGGAAGCATTTATCCTTTTATCAGTGTGGACAGATACTGCACGGTCATTGGCACTTTGTGTTCAGTATAATAAAAGAAAAATAGAGGAAGAAGAAAAAAGGACCTAAGCAACTGAAGTTTGATGAGAGGGTTTTTTCTCCATACACAGATGTGCAGAAATGTTGCATCATCATCCGTGCACATGTGGGAATAGACTGAAACGAACATGGGGGGAAAAATCAGGACAGTTAGAAAGAAAAATTAGAAGTACTGAAGCAACCGTTGTTAAAATAAGTATTTCTGCATATGTGGGAAAATGCTTCATTGTCATATTTATATTGGTGTGCAAGGTTGAGAGAGAAAGACAGAGAGGAAAAAAAGGAAGAAAGGTGCAAAAGAAAGGCAGAGGAAAGGCAGTGCAAAAAGAAAGTCCGAAGTGAATAACTAAAAAATACCTGAGCTACAGTATAAGCTCTTAGAAGGAAGTACTTATCTCCTTGTGGTATTGTTTATGCCTTCTTGCACGGGAAAGAAAGAAAACAAGGAAACAGAAAGATTAACATTGTAGGTGAGGTTTCATAAGGAAAGGATAGATTAGGGTACATATGGAAAGTGATCGCAAGAAGGAGCAAAACACAAGAGCAGCAAATTCATATCAGCAAGGGGATGATTATTTTATATTAAATTACCTTCTGAGGATGATTAGCAAGATTAAAAGTCTAATTTGATCAAATTTAACTGACCTAATTGATTAGTTTTCTCACAAATTGACCGGAATGCTTGTCTTATTTTGTTAGCTTGATGCTAACATCCAATGTAAATTCCCATTCATAGGCTAACAGATTTAGCTTTTGGCACTTGACCATTTTCTTGTGAAACCACACTCCATTCTTTTTTGGCTAGACAGAAAAAAAAATGTAACAAACAGTATTTGTTAGTTAACCAACAAAACATTTTGGCTAACTAACAAACAGCCGTCATAATCTCTGGAAAAATTGTCAAATTATCTCACTGAGCAGTGGTTATTTTTCCTATATTGAGCCTCCCTGTAAACTGCTGTGCCCTCCAGCCTCATCTGACAGACTCAGTGACATTTTTGTTCCATCTTAAGGAAACTTTATGTTACTTGAGTGGCTCAAAAATGCACCCTTGCTGTAACTATTGGCTAAAATGCATCATTGTCTATTGACAACAACCGTTGTCCACAGAACTTAGTGACATCATATTTTTCATGTGTCTACAAATGGTCAATAGCAGTTATTTTAACTTAAGAAACAAGCTAATTTGCTGAACAATTTGACTAATATCTCAAAGATCATTGACTATTTTATCAAATTAAAATAAAATGCATGGTTTCATTCATCTATTACTTGAAAAATTGAAATAAAATAGATCATTTAATGAGTCTAAACGTGCTTGGAGACTTTTGTAGCATGTCTGCAGGTGCTAACAGTCCAGTTTATGATATGCATTTCTTATTTGTTATTTTAAGCTAGTAGGCAGACAGCTTAAGGTGGCTGGCAGCAGTACCACATTACATTTGGGCCCTGATTAAAAAAGGCAAAAAAAAAAAGTATCTTTAGAGTGAGATTAATGTCACATAAACACTTTGAATTTGATAAATTAATGTTATTTCAAGCTTTACTTCAATGACTAGAGATGGGCCATGATTTGTGAATATTCAATCTGAGAAGCTCAGCCTTTATCTTTTTTAATTTCTCTTAGGATCTGAAAAACAAGCTGGCTAATCAAACTGTTAGAACAAAAGTGAAATCGCAAATTTCCTTTTGCTGCATTAGCCTGATCAGTGTCGGGTGATTTGAGTTTAGCGAACAGGAACATCAGCATACAGACACAAGCACCAAAACAGCTTCTCCAGTGTCCATCTGTGCGTATATGTTCACATAAATGTATATGTTTCCTCATCCGAGCCATCCATTTGCCGACTCTAAGTTGCATCCAAGTGCCACACAACGCGCTCCCCCCAGCACTCGTCAAACCGTAGCAGAAACAAACATGGCGGAGCGCTGTATGTCACTTGGTTCATTTCTCTTTTCTTTTCTCTTCCTCTCTTGACTCAGTATCTGCATGTCCGTGGTTGGGTGAACCTGTAGTCCTGTCTTTTTGGTCAAGTGGAAAATTAAAAAAATAAAAATATGATTTCTCAGTCTGCATCCATGGCTACTACAGTTGATATTTTCATCTCATGTCTCACCTCTGCTACTTCCACTCCACAACGTTCATTGAAAAACAAACAAAAAGATGATATGGAAATTGATGCATTCAAAATTATATGTACTTGTATAAATGGTGCAACAGTAATAAAATGTAAGAAATTGACTGAAACCTGATGGTTCTGTGCAGGTTTACCTTTTTCTTCATGCATTCACACATTGAAAAATAAACTCCTGGGTCAAAGGATTGATGTGTTTTTAAAACTAAAGGGATAGTTCAGGATTTCTGAAGTGCATAAACATTAGCCTCAGTGACGGAAATCAGCTCGGCATCTGTTCAGAAAGAGCTTGGATCAAAGAGTCATATCCCGCTGCACAAGTTGTTCGGCTGCTGTAAGATATTCAGGCTGACCAAGCAAATTGAGGTTGACCAACACTGATAATTTTGTTGACTAATTATTTTCAGCATAGTTTTCGTCAACAACCTTTTTTTCCCTGACAAAAACTAGACAGTAACTAAAAAAAACAAGTGCACATGTACAAAAACTCAAACTAAATTAACTGACATTTTCATCAACAGATAAAAACTAGACTAAAATGTTTGACAGAGACTTAATCCAATCAGCCCTAATTTGGTCATGTAGAAAGTAGGGACAAGTTAGGAATATATCCAATCACAGCTGCCTTAGCTTGGTGGTGGTGGGATAAGTTGTGGAGCGATCCAATCAGAGCTCCTCTCTTTATGTATTGATATATTCATGTAGAGCAGGTTTACTGTTTGTTGTCAGTTCTGGTATTGTAACTGAGATGCTCTGCCAGGTAGCCTAAATAAAGGTGACTGCATTTCACACAAAAGTTATTAGATGTCATTTTATCCAAATGT